>CAWUFW010011987.1:0-574526 GCA_963921515.1 Calotriton arnoldi
ATTCACTGAAAAAACCATAGGTTTCAGACACATTATAGTTAGGAATTAGCATTTAAAAACCTTTGAAATTCACTGAAAAAACCATAGGTTTCAGGCACGTTATAGTTAGAAATTAGCATTTAAAAACATTAGAAATTCACTGAAAAACCATAAGGTTTTAGGGACAGTTATAGTTAGTTGGACATTGCACTCGTACAAAACCCGTGAAATTCCCCCGTTATAGTTAGTTCAGGTAACTATAACTCGCGCCCCACAATGCACTGCTGATGACGTCACATATTACATCACTCATGACATGGTCAGTGACATCACTGATGACATCACTGATGACATCTCAAATGACATCACTGATGACATCATCCAGTGACTGTGTGTTTCTGTAAAGTTTAAGTATTTTTAATTTATATAGGGAAAGGCGTATTGAAGAATGAGTGGGTGTATAAGTGTCTGTATGGATGATTTAGTAGGTGCGTGACTAACTCGATAAGTGAGTGATTAAACGTATCTTACTGAATGCATGGGTTAGTGACTAAACTGGGTGAATGTCTGTATCCGTCTGTCTGTTGCTGTGTAAGTGGTGCATGGGTTTGTGAATAGCTACATGAGTGTCTATATGAGTTAATGATTGGTTGTCTGAGTATCTGTATGGGAGCCTGAGTGTTTGTGTGGGTGGGGTGTGTGCGACTCTGTGCATAGATGTGTGAGTGGGTGATTCACTGGGTGGATGGTTTCAAGAGTGCATCTGTGATAGACTGTATGGGTGGGTAAGTGTGTGTAAGAGTGTGTTAGTGAGTGAATGTATGTCCCAGTGGTACATGTGTGAGTAACTACATATGTGAAAGGCAGTATATATGTGTGTTGGAGTATATAAATAGCTATAAGCGAGAGTGTGTGATTGTGAGAGTGACTGTATGGATGAGTGTGTGCTTGTATCAGTGATTGTATAAGAGCGTAAGAATGTGCTAGTATTTGTATGAGTAAGTGAGCTGGTGTGTGTATAACTGTATAGGTGAGTAAATGGCAGTGTGTTTAATTATTTGCATGACTGACTAGGTGTGTGAGTACCTCTATGGATGAGTGGCGGTGTTTGAGTGTCTATATAGGAGTATGAGTGCATATGATAGTCCTGTACTGAGTGACCATAAGTATGAGTGACTGTACGGGTGAGTGAGTGGATGTGTGTGTGTAGACCTAAGAATCAGTGAGTGGGTATGTAGTTATTGGTGTTGGAGTGTCTATGGTTTTGAGAATGGCAGTCTGTAATTTAGAGTGGGTGTATCAAAGGTTATATTAGGGTGTGAGGAGGTGCATTAAATTCTCACATGGATGATGTCATCAGTGATGTCATTTGAGATGTCATCAGTGATGTCATCAGTGATGTCACTGACCATGTCATGAGTGATGTAATATGTGATGTCATCAGCAGTGCATTATGGGGGCGCGAGTTATAGTTACCTGAACTAACTATAACGGGGGAATTTCACGGGTTTTGTACGAGTGCAATGTCCAACTAACTATAACTGTCCCTAAAACCTTATGGTTTTTTCAGTGAATTTCTAAGGTTTTTTAAATCCTAATTTCTAACTATAACGTGCCTGAAACCTATGGTTTTTTCAGTGAATTTCAAAGGTTTTTTAAATGCTAATTCCTAACTATAATGTGTCTGAAACCTATGGTTTTTTCAGTGAATTTCAAAGGATTTTTAAATGCTAATTCCTCACTATAACGTGTCTGAAACCTATGGTTTTTTCAGTGAATTTCAAAGGTTTTGTAAATGACAATTTTTAAATGTATTAATTGTTATATTTATTTTTTTGATACTGATTTACAACATTTTTTTAAACTATTTATTTTTAGATATTTTAATTTTTAAATTACATTGTAATTACATTATACATTACATTACAAAATATACTTTCTCAGAATGAATTACTTTAGTTTAAATACTTTGCAAATAGGCAATAGACTTTTAAGTACAGTAGTTACAGTTGTTGCAATGGGCAACACAATTTCAAAAACAAAGCAACATTGAGCTCATAGTGAATTTCTAGTTAAATGCAATTAGTTACTTTATGGATTACTTTTCTAACCACAGGACTGGATCCAAGATTCAGTCCTGGGACATCTCCTGTAAACAGTTGAGTAAAAGCGTTTTGGTTACAGTAGTGATTTTTAAGGAATATTATTGTATTTTAAAAGTTGACACTTAGAAACTTTTTCATATAGAATCACCAATGTTATCCTACGGGAGGAAATTCACTTAGCAGGTAAGTAGTGTTATCGTTACTTTTTCTTACTCAGTGGTGGATCCTGGAACCAGCACTGGTGCATCTCCTGTAAACAGTTGAAAGAATGCGTTTAAGTCACACATGCGATTTTTAAGGAATATTTCTACTTTGTGAAAATCGACACTTTGAAACTTTTCTGCTGAAAACCAGACAATGGATTCCTATGGAAGGAAATTCAAGTTACTGGTAAGTACGGTTAGAATTACTTTTCAGGGTCAGTGCTGGGCTAAAAGATGCAGCACTGGGTTCTCTCCTGATAACAGGTGAGTAAATCGGAATTCATAGTTCGGCTGATTTTAGAGAAATATTATAAAGTTCCAAAACTCCACACTTAGAAGAATTTCCAAGTGAAACCAGTCAATGTTAGCCTATGGAAGGAAATTCAAGTTACTGTTAAGTACGGTTAGAATTACTTTTCAGGGTCAGTGCTGGGCTAAAAGATGCTGCACTGGGTTCTCTCCTGATAACAGGTGAGTAAATCAGAATTCGTATTTCGTCTGATTTTAGAGGAATATTTGTATGTTTCAAAAATCGACACTTAGAAACTTTTTCAGCAAAAAGCAGGCAATGATATCCTATGGAAGGAAATTCAAGTTACTGGTAAGTACGGTTAAAATTACTTTTCAGGATCAGTACTGGGCTGAAAGATGCAGCACTGAGGTCTCTCCTGATAACAGGTGAGTAAATCGGAATTCGTATTTTGGCTGATTTTAGAGGAATATTATAATGTTCCAAAACTCCACACTTTGAAGAATTTCCAAGTGAAACCAGTCAATGTTAGCCTATGGAAGGAAATTCAAGTTAATGGTAAGTACGGTTAAAATTACTTTTCACGACCAGTACTGGGCTGAAAGATGCAGCAATGAGGTCTCTCCTGATAACAGGTGAGTAAATCGAAATTCGTATTTCGGCTGATTTTAGAGGAATATTTGTATGTTTCAAAAATCGACACTTAGAAACTTTTTCAGCAAAAAGCAGGCAATGATATCCTATGGAAGGAAATTCAAGTTACTGGTAAGTACGGTTAGAATTACTTTTCAGGATCAGTACTGGGCTCAAAGATGCAGCACTGAGGTCTCTCCTGATAACAGGTGAGTAAATCGGAATTCGTAGTTCGGCTGATTTTAGAGGAATATTTGCACAATGGTGAAGGAAGGGGGTGGGGCCTAAGGTGACATGTCTGCAAACACGCCCTGTGGCGCGTTTTAAGTTGGACAATTAATTCCTCCTCAATCCCGAGGGTCCCTAGGGGCCAACTAGCCCACCAGGTACCTCCAGTATGCACCAGGGGGCTGCGTTGCAGAGAAGTGTTCAGAGGCCACGCCCCTTTTTACAACACTCTGCCACGCAGCTCCGTGGCACTTACTGGAGGTACCTGGTGGGCTAGTTGGCCCCTAGGGACCCTCAGGATTGAAAAGGAATTTATTCCCCATCTTAAAACGCGCCACGGGGCCTGTTTGCACACATGTCACCTGAAGCCCCGCCCCCTCCCTTCACCACTTTGCAAACGCGCCCGTGGCGCATTTTAAGTTGGGGGATTAAGTCCCCTTGAATCCTGAGGGTCCCTGGAGTCCAACTAGCCCACCATATACCTCCAAAAAGCGCCACAGAGCTGCGTTGCAGAGAGGTGTAAAAAGGGGCACGGCCTCTGTACACGTCTCTGCAACGCAGCCCCCTGGCACATACTGGAGGTTCCTGGTGGGCTAGTTGGCCCCCAGGGACCCCCAGTATTCAAGGGGAATTGCTTCCTCTGCAAACGCGCCAGGGGGCGCGTTTGCAGAGTACTGCAGGGAGGGGGCGGGCCTCCGGCACGATGCCGGTCGTTTTTTTTTTTTCTAGTTTTTTTAATGGGAGGGGGGCTGCGTGGCCCCCCTTCCCTTGCCCAGTTTTGGCCCCGGGGACCCCATCCCCCGGGGCCTGAGCATTTTTTTTTTTTTTTTAATTTAAAAAAAAAAAAACGGGAAGGGGGCCGCGTGGCCCCCCTTCCCTGGGCCTGTATTGGCCCCGGGGACCCCATCCCCCGGGGCATGGCCTCGATTTTTTTATTTTTTATTTGGAGGGGGGCTGCGTGGCCCCCCTCCTCAGGCCATTTAAGGCCCCGGGGACCCCATCTCCCGGGGCCGGCCTTGCACTTTTTTTTTCTTTTTTTTAAATTTGGGGAGGGGGCTGCGTGGCCCCCCTCCCTGGCCACTTATGGCCCCGGGGACCCCATCCCCGGGGCCTGGCCTCTGGTTGGGGACTGTGGGGGGTCCCCAATCCCCCCACAGTCCCAGCCGGCTCCCCGCCTCCTGCGCGAGCCGGCATTGCTTTTCCACATGGGGAGCAGCTAACATGCTGCTCCCCATGTGGAAAGCAATCAGCTTTGGATATTGGAAGCGAGAGCAGGTTTCCTGCCTCTCTTCCAATATCCAAAGCAAGTTTGCAATGACAGGACGGGAGCCGAGAGGCTCCCGTCCTGTCATTGCGAAC
The DNA here is from genome assembly GCA_963921515.1 of Calotriton arnoldi. Taxonomy (NCBI): domain Eukaryota; kingdom Metazoa; phylum Chordata; class Amphibia; order Caudata; family Salamandridae; genus Calotriton; species Calotriton arnoldi. Next base: position 4,758 of record CAWUFW010011987.1, read on the forward strand.
AGCAGTGTCCCTGGGGTAGGCACCCCGGGACACTGCAGGAGCCGGCCCTGGGGGTGGCGGTCCCCAGGGCCATCACTGGCTCCAGGAGGGGGCCGCGCGGCCCCCTCCCCACATTTTCAAAGCCACGGGAGGTGGTGGTCCCCGGGGCTTCGGGGGTCCAAAACGGACCCCCATTTTTTATTTTTTAGTGCCCCGGGAGGTGGCGGTCCCGGGCGTGTGGGGGCTGGAGCCCCCACACAGGTTAAAAAAATAAAACAGAAGCCCCGGGGAGGTGGCGGTCCTCGGGCAGCGGGAGGGCAAGAGCCCTCCCGCACCATTTTTGTTAAAGCCCCGGGGGTGGTGGTCCCCGGGCTTGGGGGCCCTAGAGGCCCCCATACATAAATTTAACCCCCCACCATGCCCCCGGGACTTGGCCCACCCGGGGCAATTAACATCGAAGCGCGGGAGACCGCGCTCGATTTTTTTTTCGGCAGGATCCGCGCACCCTGAGCGCATCCTGCCGATTTAAAAATGCTTTTTGACCAGGGGTCCTTGTGGGAACCCCTGAGCAGGCCTAGGGTGTTAGGGTGTTTCTACCCTGCCCTTTGTGCGCTTTGCGCACTTGTTTCTGTCCTCGGTTCTACCGAGGACAAAATGGCTGCCAACACTTCCTGAATCGGAATGTTGACAGCCAGCTGACAGCCAATTAGCATGCAGCTCGTGATCGGGAGGGTACGCGGACCCTACTCCGCCATAGATATATATGTGACTTTACTTGTGAATTTCTCAGGAACTACTGAACGGATTTACACCATTTAAGCAAAGGCACCAGTCTGAACCAAGGGCTACCTCTTTGCCAAATTTGGTGTAATTCCGTTCAGCAGTTCGGGCTGTAGCTGCGACTAAAGGTTCCTATGGAAAAATGAATGGGGAAAACGCGTTTGGGACCCCCTTTTTCTCGGCCCCGCTTGACGAATCAACCCGAGACTTTCAGGGTAGGAGCGGAGCGCCCCAACAAGTTGAAACTTTCGCGAAGATTCGTCAACCGGCGCCAACGTTATTTCAAATAGAATGTCGCGGATTTCCTATGGATAATAGGTCCTAACTATAACTATCTACTGGCGACCGCCAGTAGATAATATATATATATATATATTATCTACTGGCGGTCGCCAGTAGATAGTTATAGTTACAACCTATTATCCATAGGAAATCCGCGACATTCTATTTGAAATAACTCTCTTGCCGGTTGACGTATCTTCGCAAAATTTTCAAACTTTATGGCCCGCTCCGGTCCGCTCCTACCCTGAAAGTCTCGGGGGGATTCGTCAAGCGGGGGCCGAGAAAAAAGGGGGGTCCCAAAACGCGTTTTCCCCATGTAATTTTCCATAGGAAACTTTAGACACGGCTACAGCCCGAACTGCTGAACGGAATTACACCAAATTTGGCAAAGAGGTAGTTCTTGGTTCAGAAAGAACCCTTTTTGTTAAATGGTGTAAATCCGTTCAGTAGTTGCTGAGAAAATCAAAAGTAAAAAGATAGATATATCTATGGCCGAGTAGGGTCCGCGTACCCTCAGCGCACCCTGCGCGCACCGTCCCGATCACGAGCTGCATGTTAATTGGCTGTCAGCTGGCTGTCAACATTCCGATTCAGGAAATGTTGGCAGCCATTTTGTCCCTCGGTAGAACCGAGGGACAGAAACAAGTGCGCAAAGCGCACAAAGGGGGCAGGGTAGAAACACCCTGACCCCTAGGTTTGCTCAGGGGTCCCACAAGGACCCCCTGGGCAAAAAAAAACAAAACATTTTTTTAAAATCGGCAGGATGCGCTCAGGGTGCGCGAATCCTGCCGGAAAAATCGAAGCGCGGTCTCCCGCGCTTCGATTGTATTTTGCCCCCGGGTGGCCCAAGTCCCGGGGGCATGGTGGGGGGATAATCTAACGTGTGGGGGCCTCAGAGGCCCTCAAGCCCCGGGGACCGCCACCCCCGGGCTTTTTTAAAAATGGTGCGGGAGGGCTCTGAGCTCCTCCCACAGCCCCGGGGACCACCACCTCCCCAGGGCTTTTTTTTATAAATTAAAAACCTGTGTGGGGGGCTCCAGCCCCTCACACGCCCCGGGGACCACCACCTCCCCGGGCATTAAATATTTAAATATGGGGGTCCGTTACGGACCCCCAGAGCCCCGGGGACCACCACCTCCCCGGGGCTGTGAACTGAATGGGAGTGGGGCCGCGCGGCCCCGCTCCTGGAGCCCTTGATGGCCCTGGGGACCACCACCCCCAGGGCCGGCTCCTGCAGTGTCCCGGGTGCCTACCCCCGGGACACTGTAGTTTGCTATGGCAGGACGGGAGCCTCGCGGCTCCCGTCCTGCCATAGCAAACTGCTTTGGATATTGGAAGAGAGAGCAGGGAAACCTGTTCTCTCTTCCAATATCCAAAGCATTAGCTTTTCCACATGGGGAGCTGCATCTTAGCAGCTCCCCATGTGGAAAGCAATGCCGGCTCCCAAGGGACGCGAGGAGCCGGCGGGACTGTGGGGGATTGGGGACCCCCCACAGTCCCCAACGAGAGGGCCAGCCCCGGGGATGGGGTCCCCGGGGCAAGTAGTGGCCCGGGAGGGGGACACGTGGCCCCCTCCCCAAAGTTTACAAAAATGTTTAAAAAAAAAAAAAAGGGTATGGCCGGCCCCGGGGATGGGGTCCCCGGGGCCTTAAAATGGCCAGAGGAGGGGGGCCACGCAGCCCCCTCAAAAGAATAAAAGTAAAAATAGAGGCCATGCCCCGGGGGATGGGGTCCGCGGGGCCAATACAGGCCCAGGGAAGGGGGCCACGCGGCCCCTTCCCGTTTTTTTTTAAATTTGTAATTAAAAAAAAGGGTAAGGCCCTGGGGGATGGGGTCCCCAGGGCCCAAAAACAGAAAAAAGGAAGGGGGCCACACAGCCCCGCTTCAGGGGACAATATTGTTTTTTTTTTTAAACGATCGGGCCCGCAGGCCCCGCCCCTTCTTCACCACTCTGCAAACGCGCCCCTGGCGCGTTTGCAGAGGGGAACGACCCCTTGAATACTGGGGGTCCCTGGGGGCCAACTAGCCCACCAGGAACCTCCAGTATGCGCCAGGGGCTGCCTTGCAGAGAGGTGTACAGAGGCCATGCCCCTTTACACCCTCTCTGCAACGTAGCTCTGTGGCGCTTTTGGAGGTATATGGTGGGCTAGTTGGACTCCAGGGACCCTCAGGATTCAAGGGGACTTAATCCCCCAACTTAAAATGCGCCACGGGGCGCGTTTGCCAAGTGGTGAAGGGAGGGGGCGTGGCTTCAGGTGACATCTGTGCAAACTGGCCCCGTGGCGCGTTTTAAGATGGGGAATAAATTCCTTTTCAATCCTGAGGGTCTCTAGGGCCAACTAGCCCACCAGGTACCTCCAGTAAGCGCCACGGAGCTGCGTGGCAGAGTGTTGTAAAAGGGGCGTGGCCTCTGAACACTTCTCTGCAACGCAGCCCCTGGCGCATACTGGAGGTACCTGGTGGGCTAGTTGGCCCCTAGGGACCCTCGGGATTGAGGAGGAATTAATTGTCCAACTTAAAACGCGCCACAGGGCGTGTTTGCAGACATGTCACCTTAGGCCCCACCCCCTTCCTTCACCATTGTGCAAATATTCCTCTAAAATCAGCCGAACTACGAATTCCGATTTACTCACCTGTTATCAGGAGAGACCTCATTGCTGCATCTTTCAGCCCAGTACTGGTCGTGAAAAGTAATTTTAACCGTACTTACCATTAACTTGAATTTCCTTCCATAGGCTAACATTGACTGGTTTCACTTGGAAATTCTTCAAAGTGTGGAGTTTTGGAACTTTATAATATTCCTCTAAAATCAACCAAAGTACGAATTCCAATTTACTCACCTGTTATCAGGAGAGAACCCAGTGCTGCATCTTTTAGCCCAGCACTGACCCTGAAAAGTAATTTTAACCGTACTTACCAGTAACTTATATTTTCTTCCATAGGAATCCATTGTGTGGTTTTCAGCAGAAAAGTTTCAAAGTGTCGATTTTCACAAACTACAAATATTCCTAAAAAATCGCCTGTATGACTTAAACACATTCTTTCAACTGTTTACAGGAGATGCACCAGTGCTGGATCCAGGATGCAACACTGAGTAAGAAAATGTAACGATAACAGTTTTTACCTTCTAAGTGAATTTCCTTCCATAGGATAACATTGGTGATTCTATGAGAAAAAGTTTCTAAGTGTCAACTTTTAAAGTACAATAATATTCCTTAAAAATCACGACTGTAACCAAAACGCTTTTACTCAACTGTTTACAGGAGATGTTCCAGGACTGAATCTAGGATCCAGTCCTGTGGTTAGAAAAGTAATCCATAAAGTAACTAATTGCATTTAACTAGAAATTCACATTGAGCTGAATGTTGCATTGTGTTTGAAAATGTGTTGCCCATTGCAACAACTGTAACTACTGTACTTAAAAGTCTATTGGCTATGTGCAAAGTATTTAAACTAAAGTAATTCATTCTGAGAAAGTATTTTTTGTAATGTAATGTATAATGTAATTACAATGTAATTTAAAAAATAAAATATGTAAAAAAATTGTTTCTGAAAATGTAGTAAATCAGTATGAAAAAAATTTATATAACAATTAATACATTTAAAAATTGTCATTTACAAAACCTTTGAAATTCACTGAAAAAACCATAGGTTTCAGACATGTTATAGTTACAAATTAGCATTTAAAAACCTTTGAAATTCACTGAAAAAACCATAGGTTTCAGGGACGTTATAGTTACAAATTAGCATTTAAAAAACCTTTGAAATTCACTGAAAAACCATAGGTTTTAGGGACACTTATAGTTAGTTGGACATTGCACTCGTACAAAACCAGTGAAATTCCCCGTTATAGTTAGTCCAGCTAACTATAACTCGCGCCCCGCAATGCACTGCTGATGACGTCACATATTACATCACTCATGACATGGTCAGTGACATCACTGATGACATCACTGATGACATCTCAAATGACATCACTGATGACATCATCCACGTGATAATTTCATGCATCTTCTCACACCCTAATATAACCTTTGATACACCCACTCTAAATTACAGACTGCCATTCGCAAAACCATAGACACTCCAACACCAATAACTACATACCCACTCACTGATTCTTAGGTCTACGCACACATCCACTCACTCACCCGTACAGTCACTCATACTTACGGTCACTCAGTACAGGACTATCATATGCACTCATACTCCTATATAGACACTCAAACACCGCCACTCATCCATAGAGGTACTCACACACCTAGTCAGTCATGCAAATAATTTAACACACTACCATTTACTCACCTATACAGTTATACACACACCAGCTCACTTACTCATACAAATACTAGCACATTCTTACGCTCTTATACAATCACTGATACAAGCACACACTCATCCATACAGCCACTATCACAATCACTCACTCTCGCTAATAGCTATTTATATACTCCAACACACATATATACTGCCTTTCACATATGTGGTTACTCACACATGTACCACTGGGACATACATTCACTCACTAACACACTCTTACACACACTTACCCACCCATACAGTCTATCACAGATGCACTCTTGAAACCATCCACCCAGTGAATCACCCACTCACACATCTATGCACAGAGTCGCACACACCCCTCCCACACAAACACTCAGGCACCCATACAGATACTCACACAAGCATTCAATAACTCATATAGACACTCATGTAGCTATTCACAAACACATGCAGCCACTTACACAGCAACAGACAGACGGATACAGACATTCACCCAGTTTAGTCACTAACCCATGCATTCAGTAAGATACCTTAAATCACTCACTTATACAGTCAGTCACGCACCTACTAAATCATCCATACAGACACTTACACACCCATTCATTCTTCAATACGTCTTTTCCTATATATATTAAAAATATTTAAACTTTACAGAAACACACAGTCACTGGATGATGTCATCAGTGATGTCAACAGTGATGTCATTTGAGATGTCATCAGTGATGTCATCAGTGATGTCACTGACCATGTCATGAGTGATGTAATATGTGACGTCATCAGCAGTGCATTGCGGGGCGCGAGTTATAGTTAGCTGGACTAACTATAACGGGGGAATTTCACGGGTTTTGTACGAGTGCAATGTCCAACTAACTATAACTGTCCCTAAAACCTATGGTTTTTTCAGTGAATTTCAAAGGTTTTTTAAATGCTAATTTGTAACTATAACGTCCCTGAAACCTATGGTTTTTTCAGTGAATTTCAAAGGTTTTTTAAATGCTAATTTGTAACTATAACATGTCTGAAACCTACGGTTTTTTCAGTGAATATATATATATGTATATACTATATTTTGTTCTGTGATATATGTTATGTAAGGTGTGTAGCGTTGACATGAGGTCTTGACAAGGAGCAAAAGCTGTCTGTAGCCGGACTTAACAAGCATTTGAATTGCAATAGGTCTTGCTTTACGAAACTCTTGTAAATGCGACACCTATTGCATTGCAAATGCTTGTTTATAAAAGCGTTCATGCTGCGCTGTCACTTTAATGTCGGCCGCGCCCTTTTCCTTAGAGGAGCAGTGTCTAAAAAAAGGGGCGCTGCTGCCATTAAAGTGAAAGCGCGGTATGGGGCGCTTTTACAAAAAGAAGCAATTGTTTGTCAACTTGACAAACAATTGTTTTTTTTCTAAAATCGCCCCATGCTGCGGTTTCATTTTAATGGCGGCCATGCCCGTTTCCTTAGACACGGCTCGTCTAAGGAACGGGGCACGGCTGCCCTTAAAGTGAAAGTGCGGCATGGGGCAGTTTAAAGAAAAAGTTAATAAATACTAAAAAAACTAAAAAAAACATGCGGCTATGTTCGGTGCTGCAAATAAACCAAAGGCATGGCTGCCACTGTACGAGTGTGCCGTACTATGAAAAAAAAAAAAAAGCAATGGGGGAGAGCGTGTCCTTCCTGCAACAGCAGACAGGAGAAAGCCATTTAAGCAAATAGTGCTTGGAGGCTGTAATTAACGCCTACCAAGTAACAACACATGTAACAGGGGGTGTCCTCATGGGAGGTTACAAAATGAGACAAGGCAGTACTAAGGAGGGACTATTAAGCCTAGTGACCAATGAAAAACCAGTTTCCAAAGGTCAATGACACAAGCCAATGAAAAATATGGGCGGAGAGTGGTCTATACCTGAATACAGCATGCCTTGCAGAGCAGCGCATGCGCTGCCCAGGCTCGACCTAAAAAGGACAAGCTAGTCTGTAGGATGGTTGTTTCCCCAGTGATGTTACTGTTGCTGTCATTGAGCGCTTTAATTATGTTTCTCTGGACCAGTTAGGTTCCTGTAATGTCCACTTAATGAGATTAGGCTAAGAAGTGACTTCCTGCTGTGCAATGTAATGACCAAATACAGCTTTAAAACAGTTACAATCTTCTTAAAGTGCTCACGCATATTTTATAAATATCATTCTTCAGAAGCAGCAACGTACTTCTGTATTTTGCGAACAGTTGACTTCTATAGCATGAAACAACTAAATACAGGTAGTGAGCCCATGAACGTTTCAGAACTACGGGCGAACATAATAAATATAATGCATCTTGCCCAAGGTCACAATAAGTATCAAAAATGTAAGCAGATGTGACTGAGATTTATAATTGTAATAAATGTTTTTATTTTTTATTTGTATAAAACACAGGATGTGGTGTTCTGAGGTCAAACATACTGCTTTTGGATTAACAAGTTTTGGCAGCGGCATTACCACCAACACAACCACATTTTTACTTTTTGGGCTTTTCGAGAACATGATGACACTTCTGAGCACCAGCCCACATTGGCCTTGATTACGAAGCCTCGGTAACTGTGACGTATTTATTGTTCCCGAGAAATAACGACACCCTGGGAATCTCATTTATTAAATACAATATTGATCAATTCAAGGTTCATGGTGTTAATGGAGCATTCATTGCACGTAGACTTAGTTGCACACCTCACCAAAATCTGTATGACCCGATGGTTACTGCTTTTTTTTTCAGCCAATACATTTTGTCAGGTTTGGGGTTGGTGCAGGGGGAAAATCCGCCTGTTGATTTTTAACAAAAATGACATAACTCTGACACCAATGCAAAAAGTGGTTTGCATTGCCCGGGTGTCAACATTTTACGAAGTGATGGTAATGAAGACCCTAGTGTTAGAGGTGAGCGGGCCACTGATAGCTCGAGCCAGGCTTGAGCATGAAGTCTGGCTCAGTCGCGCAATAACTCCACTCCACGCTGTACTTGAAGCATAAAAGGCCATTTATTAGGACAAGGTTATTAACACAATACATTAACCAAAACATCAATTAACTATAACAAATCCCAACATCAAAACATTTCATACAATCCATCCATCCTCCCTTCACACCCGTTGCTCTCATACCGTTTCACTCTGTAACCCCCTCCAGCTCTCGATTCTCAACTTCACTTATCTTCCAACATCCTCTCTTGGACCTCCTGCAGTTGCACTCTTGTATCCTGCACCCCCATCATTCACCTGTCCCCCCCGGAGGGGTGGATGAGCCCATCAGTGACTCCCCACCCCTCCAAAGTATTGCCAACCCAACCACCTACAACCTGTCCTAAACTGGCACGCTCAACCAACCCATCCTTTCACCCTGAAAACGTGTAGGGTGGGCGGGTGGTCTAACTTCGGACAACCCTCCCCGATGGTGCCAGGTGCAGGGAGAGGAAGATCCCTCCTTCCCTGCACCCTTATAACCCCACCCTAATCCCTCTCACTGACCAGCCCCTTGACCCCCTACAGCTTGTCCTTCCGCCTCTTGCACGAACACCCCGGGGGAAGACTGGTCTGCGACCCTACTTCCCCCGGGGGCCGGCATTGGATGTCCTATTGGAACCGCAAGCCCCTAATGAGCTGAGCTTTCATGTGGCTTCTGTCTGCCTCCCTCTACCCAGGAAGTTATGGTGTCAGGGCAAGAGCTAACGTTTTTGGAACTGCCGAACCAGCTTTGAGTCTCGTCGTCAGCTCAAAATCCTGTGACTCTTGGAAAATCGCGTAATCTCCCTATGCCTTTAAAGAATGAGTATGTTCTGGTGTAATGTAACTGGCACACACTTAAAGACTTCATGTGAAGTTCGCACTATATGAAAACTGCAGAAAAATAAATGAGGTGAAAAAGAACCTTTAACATGAAAAGGAAAGACAGATATCCGTTTAGTGGCTGATCTGTACAAACTGACACCATGAAACATGGATAAATCGCAGCTTACCCCCTTAAGTTGTGTGATCTTAAGCTAACATTTTACTTCACCAAAACTCCTTTTTCTTCATTATGGCATAGGAAATCATATTTAAACATGTGAGTTCACAATATCTGTTAGACTTGGCATCTTTTGGCGTGTTTCCCCTGAGTTTTTGCTTTCTGACCTCCCGGTTTTGACACTTTTCTCACTGCTGATCAGTGATAACGTGCGAGTGCTCCTGTGGTAAATTGTGTTATGGAGTGGTGTTTCCATGATTGGATATTTGATTTACTTGTTAGTCACTAGTAAAGTGCACTGAGTGTGCCAGGTCCTGTGAATCAAATGCTACTAGTGGGCCTGCAGCACTGATTGTGCCACCCACGTGAGTAGCCCTGAAAAGGTAACTCAGACCGGCCATTGCAGAGTCTGCACGCAGTTTGTAACTGCCATGTCGACTTGGCCAGTGCACACACTTGCCAGTCCCTCACCTTCCCTTTTCCTACATGTCAGCCACCCCGAAGGTAGGCCCAAGGTACCCCTGTGGGCCAGGTGCAGTGTATGTGAAAGATAGGACATGCCCTGGTGTGTGTGGCATGTCCTGGCAGTGAATTACGGCCAATTTTGTTTTTCGCTATTGCAAGGCTACCTGTTCCCCATAGGATGGAATGGGGAGTTTGTTTATAACATCTTATAAACATAACTGGCCCGGGGAATTAGGTAGGAAAATAAAGTTTAGTATGCCTGAACTCAGAATCTAAAGATGCATCTTTTAGTGAAGGTGATTTTTACATTCTGTGTTTGAAAATACCACTTTTAGAAAGTAGGTATTTTCTTGCTCAGTCACCCATGTGCCTCTGCTGGAATGTGGATTGCCTGTCTGGGTTTTGGATGACAGAAGGCTGGGGAGCAGGAGTGGCTCCAGATAGTCTAGGTGGGTCAGGAAAGGGCTGAATAGACCTGGGCTGCAATTGGGGAAGGGGGAGGAGATTTCCTTGCACCTCAAAGGGCCTGGTCTGCCTCTGACCATGCCGTCTCCATCTCCTGCCAGGAAGTCACACCGAGAAGGCAGAACTGGTTCTGGCTTGGCACAGACACTCTCTGCCTAAGAGATCAAAGGATTTTAGGATATAAATATTGGGGCCCAGACCCCTGAACTTTAGAACTTTTTTGGACCAAGAAGACTGCCAAGAAGAAGAGCAAGAAGCTGTGAGGAGGGACTACCACATTGCTCTGTGCTTTGCTGTGTTGGCCTGCAGTGGCTGCTTCTGTCTTGGGCAGTTAAAGGACTGGACTGAACTTCCTGCAATCTACTTTTGTGAGTTTCTCCAAGGGCTTGAGGTAGAGCTTGCCCCCTGTTCAAGAAGTCTCAGGAACAGCAAAGACTTGAAGCTCTTCTGCACTCAGCACTGGGAACTGTGTGTTTTGTGCAGCAACAGAAGAAAAAGCAACCTGACGACGTTGATGATGCCGCTGCCAACTCCGTGTCCTGAAGGCACCACAGAACGCACCGCCGCACCGCCGCACCGCCGCAACGCGACCCTGGTCTCACCGACGATGCCTGCTGATGCCGCCACCGAGCCGCTGCTCGCACCGCGACCTGTGAGCCCCGCACGCCGCACTGCCTCGCTTCACAACAACGCCTTGGTATCCCAGACGACGCCGCTCCACGCTGAAATCGACGCCGCTGCTTGCACCGTGGTTCGAGGGCACCGCTCGTAAAGTTACACGACGCACCGCTCTCATCCCATACCGCAGCCTTGGCCTACCGACTCCGGCGCCATCGGCTCCAGTTTGTCAGCCGACGACAGTGCTTCAGCAACGACGATGCCGCTGCTTGCACCGCGACCTGCCAGCACCGCGACGGGCACCGCCTTCACTTCGCACCGTGACCCTGGTCTCACCGACGATGCCATCTGACGCCGCCACCAAGCCGCTGCCCGCACCACGACCTGAGGGCACCGCACACCACACCGCTGCACTTCGCACCGCAACACCCGACGCCTGCCGAAGCCAGCGCTCCTGACTTCAACAGAGAGGAGTTCAATCTGCAACGCGTCTGACTTCAAGGGCCCCGACGACTCCTGCACCGACCCCCAGAACCGACGCCTGTGGACGCCGTGCTTTCGGTAGCTCAACGAGAGGTCGCCGACGCCCTGCATTTCTAAAAGGTACTGTTTGCGGGTCTTCCCGACACCGTAGCTGGCCCCCGACACCGCGGTCAGCCAGAACTGTTTGGATTTGTTTGCTCACGACGCCGTGATAGCCCCGGACGGAGCTATTGACATCAAGGAACTGTTTTTCAAGCATGTTTTGATAACCGAAGATTTTTAAGTACTGTATTGTGGATTTTTTTATCATTTTTGGTCTTGTCTTAAGTATATAAAAATATTGGATATTTTTCAAACTGGTGTGGTGTCCTTTTGTAGTGCTTACACTGTATACTGTTGGTTATGTGCAAATGCTTTACACACTGCCTCTAAGATAAGCCTGACTGCTCGTGCCAAGCTACCAAGGGGGTGAGCAGGGGTTATTTTAGGAGTGTAACTCCCTTATCCTGACTAGAGTGGTGGTTTCTGCCTGGCTTTGGCACATGCCCTAGCCTACCAAAAATCCCATTTCTAACAATACCACGTGTACAAACCTTATTGTGTTAGATTTTATAGACTATAATGTTACTTCACAATAATCTGAGCAACCTACAGGGTTTATATAACAACTGTCTTGCCTCTTAGTTCAGGAATGGCTCGTGTTTAAAAAGTATCATTTTTTGTAGGCACTTCTCAGTGGAGTACTATAATGCGATGTATTAATGTCAAAGCGTATCCAGTTAAATAATGCATTTTTTTAAAATTTTGAAGAGAATTTATCATATTTTACGTAATGTTTGTTGTACGATTAAAATAGAAACATTTTCAGGGCTCGGCTCGGGCTCTAAGAGCCAAGTCAGACCATTGGCTGGGCTCTGACTCGGGTCTCCCCGTTAATTTGTTGACTCACCAAGCTGTACCTAGTGTCAACAAAGAATCCCTGTATAATCTTCAGCTTTGCTCGTGTTTGCTGTCTTGTAAAAGCTATGCGGTCAAGGAGTCCTGGGACTGTATTTCATCTTAACCAGTATCTCTGCATTTATTACCACACGATGAACTATATCCTCACATGATTAACACATCTGCCGTGAGAGCTTCATGTCTAAAGAATCCAGAGGCATGCTACAATCATGTCAGATATGTGTAAAGATTTTGTCATTGTCTTTTTCGCGAAAGGAGTTCATAACGTGTGCTTTTTGCTATCCAGTTGCAGGAGAGACAATCGTTTCGCTGCTCTTAACAAGTACACAATCATACATTTTATGTTGAAATTAAAGCCGACAACTGATAGTCAACCTGTCGTCTATACTTCCCTCTGAATTTCTTCGTGGTTTGGACACACACTTTTTATAATGCCTTGAATTTGCTATTAGTTTGTGCTTCCCACCCCTGCTCAGCCTGTGATGGGGAACGACACACAAGGGTTAAATGTGAACATTTAGAACCACGTGGCTTCATTCCCACGCTGCCTTGTATGTTGACATAACCGTCACTTATCCGATATTAGTTAAACTGTGTTTTATGGCCATATAATCTCCTTGGTGCCTGCGCCTGATTTTCCATGCAGCTCGTGTTTATTTCTTTCTATGTTCTCGGCCAGAATTAATCTCCTTTTACGCATACTGTATCTGGGCCATAGTCCAAATCTAACACACTCTGGGGCATATTATCAAGGGCAGTATCGCCACTTTAGCGGCACTTTTTGCCGATAAAGCGGCAATATTTTTATCGCCATATTAGCAAGCTGTCGCTAACAGCTGTTAGCGACAGATTAATGGCGATAGCGGCTGTCTTGTTGCCGCTTTGCATGTCAGCGATATTTATCGCTAATGACAAGCAAAGTAGGCGTTCCCAACCAAAAGCCAACAGAAACAGCTGCTAACACAACTACCCCCTATTAGCAATGCCCGCGAAGCGATAAAAAAAGTCGCGCTAACCGCGATTATCGCTGGAATTTAACACCGGATAAAAACTTGACTTAACCATCTTGTCAATGGGAGGTGGATTGTAAGGTTAAGTCCTCACCTGCCTATTAGCAAGCTTTTCATTAGCGCAGTGAATTTATCGCTGGATTTCTCGCGCTATTGCTGGGTTTCGCCGCTATCGCTGGATTTTTTATCGCCTTGGAGATAAGCGTTGATAATAACGCATTATCTCCGCGATAAAATCCAGCGATAGCCGGCGATAAAAAAAACAGTGCTAAGCGCGCTTTGCGATAATTATCGCAAATCCTTGGTAATATGCCGCTCAGTGTGTGCCCTTCACAAAGTCCTTGCGTTAATACATCATTCGTTTCCCCATCCAAGCATTAGTACGTTTATCCACTCTCCAAACCATTGGCTTATTCTGCCATTCACCTACTCACCTATACCAAACTGGCCAATCAATGAAGAAGCACTTCCGCTTTTGAAAAAGCCCGACCTATTAGCTTTGACAATACTTATTAGGAAATGGAGCCTCACGTTTGTCTATTCACGATGTTTGTCCTTCCCAATCACAAAAAAACAAAAACAATTTCTACAGTTTCCCCACATCTCCTCATGTTTAACATTCTTTTTGAAGCAGGTCGTTAAAAAGCTGTCTTGGAATGAACACTACTCAGACTGACAGACTCAGATTGCCCTGGTGACTCGCCCAAGGTGTATAATTTGTCACTCCCTTCTATGCGAGAATATAGAGAATTTCTGAACAATCACCCCCCTCCGCCCTCGAATAAAAATGAGTGTTAAAACAAAACGTTTTCAGTCCAAGAATACAAAGTTTCAAGTTACCTTTCAAGAACTGGAACCCCACTATTCCATCGAGGTTTAGGTCCTTGTAAGCTTTTTCCAGGTAGGACGTGCTGTTTTGCAGAGAGCTGATCAGTTCATCTGGAAGTTTCTCACTTTTTGCAGGTCCCGGAGTTAGCGACGCTAGTATAACAGTTAATAACAGCGGACCCATAGCTGAGACAGGAAGTAGACGCGCACGGTACAGGTGATGCGTTCACCAGGATGCGCGCACTGGGAATGCAAACAGTTTCTCCGACAAACACAATAAGTTTCCATTTCTCTCAGTAAACACAGCGATGGGGCGGGAACACAACTTCATTGATTGACACATGAAAATGTAAGGAGTCGCTCAAGGCTACCGGGCAGTAACGCGGTTTAAAAGACAAGAGAAGTATTTTCGCTTTTTGGTCGCCCTCCAAAGCTTTCTCAGGAGCCACCTGGCCTGGGATTCAGCAGATTAACACGAGCGACTGGATTAATGGACAGCAGGAAACGTGTTAGAGAGCACAGTAAGTAGAAAGCCTTAGAGTACAACGACCGCCCACTTGGAAGGATTCCTGAAATGCCTGTGCCCCCGGAAAACAGGGGAACAGCAGAGAATCAACAGATTAGAAAAAAGACAGCGCCTAACAGGGGTCTAACTAGCCCAGTTCATACCAGTGCTCAGCACCGGATGCAATAATCAAGCAAAGGCAAAGCCAATGGGTGTCTCATCTAAAAGTCTGAGCTATTGACTTTGACAGTGCTTCTTTGCATTGGTATTACCTATTGCCAAAATGTCTACCAGCGTGCCACAACGCACGTAACTGCATGCATCATTAAGCATGGACACATATGCGATGCATGTCACTAGCCCTACCATATTGGAATGGGGTTTCAATAAATATAAAGCCATTTCAGCGTCCCTGCTAATGCGTACGCATGTGTCATGATGCCTACTTATGTATGTGGCTTAAAATTTGAGTGCACATAAAGCCATTTCAAAATGACACATCAGAGGCCATTTTGGCATTTTTAAGTTACCATTTTAATATGGTAAAAAGGTAAAGTAGAAGTGGAAAAGTACAAAAAAGAAAGAGTGTGGCAGTGGACAAGATAGGAAGCAAAAGCACCCTAGCAATTTTTGAGCTGGCTTGGCCCTTGTAAAAATAAATAAATGAATGAATGAATGAATGAATAAGTAAATAAACAAACAGTCAAATAAATTAAAAGAGAGAATGAGATAGAGAGTGTGTCAGGGAGCAGGGGGGGTAGATGGTTCTAAATAGAGAACACAGATTGACCAATGGAAGGGGAATGAAAATGCTAAACAAATTGAAAATGGGGAGCAACATGGAAAGCACAGGGTAAGGGGAGTGAAGTAAATTGAGTAAATATAGAGGAGACGGGAGCACTAGAATGGTAGGAAGAGTAA
Source organism: Calotriton arnoldi (assembly GCA_963921515.1). Lineage (NCBI taxonomy): Eukaryota > Metazoa > Chordata > Amphibia > Caudata > Salamandridae > Calotriton > Calotriton arnoldi. The sequence goes on from CAWUFW010011987.1 coordinate 20,310, forward strand.
GCAGGCAAGAGGAAGGACACACCTGTTCAAATTAGAACACTTCGAGACAGGAATTCTCCTGGGTAGGACAAATATAATAATATAGAAAGAAACTCGATGAAGCAGGAACAGAGAACTGAGGTAAACAACAAAGCCATTCAACGATGAGCAAGGGACAGACCCAAAGTCCACTCCGAGTATATGATATGTGTTAAAAACATGAGTCTGGTAAGCGGCAACTGATACGGTCAGTCTGCGAGACTAAAACCAACGCATTGAACAGGTCCCTGCCTGGTCCTATATCCATGTCCCTAAACCTTACAGGCAAAAACACTGATCTCTTCTCAAGAATGAGTGTAAGGACCTTTAAATAAACTAAAGTCGGCTATTCAGTCCTTTTACATTTTTTACCCATCAGAGGTTAACTCCAACGAGAGATGTAACATGGTAAACCACATGCAGGTGTTACAACAGAGAACTGAGAACAGGCATTTGACTTCCACTGCCTTTTGTATCATACTCCATACTTATAAGACAGCAAGAGAGCATGATGAAATTGTGAGAGACAGGCAGGGTAAGTTGTAACAGAGAGAGAGGAAAAAAGACGGGGCCCCTTGGGAGAGAGTGTGTGTGGTGTGCATAGGGCAATAATATTAAAAGAATCGTCTCCAGATACGTTGAGGCTGGACAAAATGGCACAGTTTATTTTGTACAGCACAATATTGGGGTTTTCAGTCTTGTGGTTTTGCGTACCAATTTTAGGAGGGTAGGGAAACTGATGCCAGTAATATGGAGTGATTTGTTCATGATCAAACAATGTGATCAATTAGGCATTTGGGATTAGAATTCAGCACTCTTTTTTTCGGAGTTTTATATAGCGCGAACTTGACTCGAAGGTATCGGAGCCCTTTACATGAGCACCAGTTGCGTTATACCAGGACACATTCATTTTTGTTAGACACGGGAAAATTAAGGGGCATATCATCAAGGCCCCGCGATAAAATTATCGCTGCTTTAGCGTCCGTTTTCGGGCGAAAAGCGGCGATAATTTTATTGCATTATCAGCAAGGTCACGCTATCGCGTGAATCCTTGCCTTAGCGCCCTTTCCCTCAATGCCCAGCTTTGCATCCCTAATGATATGCAAAGTGGGTGTTCTGCACTAAAATAACGTGCAACAAACTTCCCGCTAACATGCATAGCGATAAGAAAAGTAGCGCTAACCGCGCTTATCGCTACTTTTCTTATGCCTGCTCTCAATCTGACTTAGCCATTGTATCCAATGGAAGGTGGATACTATGGCTGAGTCCACCCTGCCCTATCAGCAAGGTATCGCCTGTCGCTGTGCGATTATCGCTGGATTTCCAGCGATAATCGCACATTTTGTAGCTATCGCTGGTATTTTTATCGCTTTTGAGATAAGCGTCGCTGATAGCGCGCTATCTCAGCGATAAAATCCAGCGATAGACGGCGATAATTATCCTAGCGCTAAGTGGGCTTAGCAATAATGATCGCCGGTTGTTGCTGATATGCTCCATAGTGTTTTGCTCAGAATCACAGGATGTTGAGCCCCATTGCAAAGACTCCAACCCGGTTTCCCAGATTTGAGATCCACCGCCCTAGCCTTTAGGCCACATCCTGTCCCCAGTCTTACTTCCAGAGTAGCAGAAAGGGCAACTTTAAATGAGACAAAGTGAAGATGACAGAGGGACAGAAGAGAGTCATTCACAGGATCCTGGCATAAAGAGACAGGATAGCACAGAAAGAGAGAGGGAAGGTGCGACTCAGGTATGGAAGCAGAGGAAGCAAAACAGGACGAGAGAACAGGAGTGCCCAAGGAAATGAGACATTGGAGTAAAAAAGGCAAAAACAGGGAGGGAATGAAATATAGATAAGCATCATTTGCAAAGCACAAATCGCTGGAAAAGAGTGTGTTGCAACTGTTCAGTGCAGAAAGAAGAGACAGGGAGAACGCTGGACTCACTGGGAAACAGGGAAAGTGTCCGTGTCTAATTGTGTATGGGCACACATGCAGCGCATATGGCTGGCCATACCATATTGGATTGGGTTTTCAATAAATAAAAAGCCATTCCAGCCTTTCCCCTGCATAGTGGGACTTTCACGGGTACTAAGAAGTGTATGGTGTGGATCTATTGTTTACCACTCGTGTTCTAGGGCTTTAAGTACTAATACTCTCCAGCTGGATAGTCAGTTGTGGTTCACCCTTATTGCTATCCACTGCCCTCCTTCTCCACATCGCTCAGGGAATGTCTAAGCCCAGGAGCTTTAGGTTCAGGTTCAGTAATGTCCTTACGCCAATGTGTAGAAGAGTTTACGGATGGATTTGCTGAGATCCTAGATGGACTAGTCCATCTTGAAATCTGATCTATTGCTGCATGCTCTTCCTGACACCAGAATGCTTTACCGTAGCTACCACTTTGAGTCTTGCCAACTCTTGTTGGAAAACAACAGCTCCAAAATCTTGCAGTGTTGGGATGCATTTACGATGCTCCAATCTACGGTCTGCAGCTGAAAGACAAAAAACATCTGACAAGAAACCTACTACCACCAGCTGATTAAGGATTAAGGATTAGTGGGTTTGGCTCTGCTAAAGATGTCCTTCCATAGTATAAAGTTACGAACTTAAATGAGAATGGGCCGAGGATGCTGAGACTATTTAAACTGGCGCTGTCAAAAAGGAAAAACCAATGGGCACGTTGAATCTGCAAGTCCAACTCAGTCTCAAAAAACTGGAAAAACGTTCTGGAGCAACCTCACCATGAGTTTACCTTCACTACCTTCATTAACCCCAAGGGTATTCTTGTGTTATCAATTTTCGAGGTTTTCAATATTATCTCTCATAGAGTCTAAGTCCCTTCCATGACCTTCAGCCCTTTCTTGTATCCTTGCAACCTTAACTTCGATATCAGCTGTTCTCTGCTCTAGTTCTTTAACCCTCTCCACAATGGTCCCAACATCTTCTTCCTCTATTGATTGAGCAGTTTTCTGTGCCTAGGCAAGGTTATTCTTAAACTTAGCATTGTGGGCTTGTGTATTTTCCTTGTGTGTTTGAATGTATTGAAAGATTTAGTATGTTGTGGGCTCTCAGGTCTTGATGTCAATATTCGATCTCTCAGACTCATCACTCGCCACTTCTGGCTCGCTTAAACCAATATGTTGAGCATCTAATGTTGCATCTATGGCAGTCGCTGTTGTAGGGATTCTGCACATACACAGAGCTATGCACAGGACAATAGGACCTCGGAATATAGTGGTGAGCCAACCATACACCTTAGTACCCACACTCCCAAGCCGACTAGCATTAGCGTCTCATTAGTAACGATGCTACCAATGATTAGACAACCCAGAACACGGTCTCTCTCTCTCAGGACTCGCGGGAGCAAGAACACCCTTTCATAACTCACTCATACTTGTCCACAACGTTCGTAATAAGAGTCACTGTATAGTTTAAAATGTTTATTTCAACTACCGTGCTCTAAGATGCAGTACACGTGCCAATACTATCAGGATAATGCATAAGAATAAAACAATAAGCATAGTTACAATTCCATAGAATATAATCGGGAAAGCATTTCATAAAGCAGTGGATATAGGGCTAAATGACCATACCACCCTCCCCGTGCTAGTAGCTAGTTTATTATAAAAATAGAAGACCTCTGAGCTTTGTCGGGCAGACCCTCATACCTCAATATCTAGATGCTAGGTTTACATCATCAGACAAGCACAGCTCTTCTCTCTGGAAAGGTTTTTCTCCAAGTGTCTCTAACAGTGAAAACACAATATTAAAAGCACACGAATTTCTCCAGTGCAGCTGCATTCAGTGTTATGTCTAAGTGCGAGGGGCTGACCAAATCAGCAAGAACAAGGGACATTGTTTTTCGACCTTGTACATGATGTGCAGACGAAACCCAAAGGGGATAGGAGGAAAGGTGAAAGGCAGAAATGCAGACAGCTCTAAAATAGCCGGGCACAAGCAGAGGCTGGAAAAACAAAGGCACAAAGTAACGTGCGCAAAAAGGCATCATGGCAGCCAGGCCTAAGCTAACTTAGCAATGCAGACCATGAGTCCACAAACCACACGACACTCTCCCCTGGTCAGTCCATCGGCAAAGACATAGGACGAAGACAGAGTTCAAATAGATGGAGCAGAACGGCAACGTCTGTGACTGAATGTGCCCAAGGGAAAGACAATGAATGGGAGAGACAAAAAAAAATAGAGAAAAACGTCCAGGGAGGCAGGAATGCCGAAAGCGGAGGCCCCCTAATCCAAAAAAGTGTAGGTGCAGAAAAATGCCACACCTTCCAAGAGGACATCGTTGGAATCGTCAGAAAAAAGAGATGCCATCCAGTCCAATAAATCAAAACTGCATTCCTGTTCCTCACAAGAGGGAGCAGCGAACAGCATTGCGGGACAACTTGCGTGATACTCAATATAACTTTGTTGTAGGAGAGCCTGAGCAGCCGCCCAGACATCCCATTGTGCCAAAATCCCAAGTGCAGCCGCACGCGCCATGTAGCCAGCACCGGAACAGTCTCGTTCATGGGCCTCCAAGGGACCCCCCAACTGGACAAAATCCGGTCGAGACAGAGACGTATTGGAGAGGCAGTAATCCAAGGACCATGAGAAAGGACATCGGATGCAAGACATCACAGGTTGCACGCAAGTGAAATACGCAAAGCGAAAAGAAAGTCTATATGACACACCAAGGGTCGCCAATGGCAGGACGCCGAAGCCGGCGAGGAGGCGCTCACGGAGCATCCGGAGTTGACCGTGGACGAGCAGGGCCCCAGGAAGTGCAGCCATTGCGTAGCACACAGACCAAAAGCAAAACACCAGCCGCTAAGGCGAGGATTAACGGAAAGCCGCCAAAGACGCTGGAAAAAATGCAATGAATAAAAGCTGGTATGACACCAAATATAGTTTGAAAGGAAGTAACAAGGCCAGAGCCCACAACTTTAAAAAAGTGCACAAGACCTTCGGTGCGTGAAGCATTGAAAACACGGTGAATCAGTTCACTGAAATGTTGTGGGAGGTTTGTGTTCAACAGGGCCTGTATTTCACTGTGGGTACTCGCCACCTGGAGAATGAATGTCTCCCGGGCGGATGTGAGCATAACCTCCTGGTTCAATAATAGTGCCTTTATTCTGCTCAATTTATTGAAATCCGCCTTCAAAGTTGGAATGGAAGGCCAAATGGAACTATCTACGATGCCATGCGGGGGAGGAAAAAGCACATTTTTGCAGCAGACAACCCTGTGGGAAACTGTTACAATATAGGGTATGCCGGCAAGCATGCCACAGCAGTCCTGATTATTCAGAAGAAGATAGCTACCATTTGCAAGCACAGTGAAGGCAGGAGATATAGCAGGAGCAGGAATGCCTTTCAAAACACAAGCAAGATTCGGAGCCGAAACATTACAAGCCCTGTGCACTCTAATGTGTTTACAAACAAGGGAATGACCCACAGTGGAATCGCATGACTCCCCTGTGAGAAAAACTTCCTTCCCGTCCCTAAGACATTTATACATGAAAGGCAGGGACCAAAGTTCATGCAGGAAAGCACTGCCTAAAGGCTGAAAGCGGCCAACAGGATAATGTTTCATGCAGGAACTGAACTCAAATAAAGAAAAAGGCAAAGCGATAACCCTGTGTACTAGCCACACAGCAGAATCTAATTCCGCAACAGAGAATGGTAAGGGCTCTATTTTTTCGATATGTAACAGAGTGTATGCTGCATCTTTCATGGACATGAACCGCTGTTTCTCAGTCAAATTAAAAGGTATGAATAAGGCAGAGGTGTTCAAAAAGTGCCAAGGAACTTTCCCCATTTTAAGTGTTTGCAAAGTTCATGCAAACTGCATTACTGAACGCAATTGATTTTGACCATGATATAACACAGAAACATCATCTTGTACAATATCAACAACAGAGGAAATAATATTCTCTAACGTGTAAATGCGGGAAGACAGGGTATTAATACTATTGTCAACAACAGGAAGCACCTTTTCTAAATTAGCTTGATCGATTTCCCGAAGACGGGAAGCAGCTTCAATTTGCGAAAGCTTCCAGAGTTCATTGTAAGTCTCATAAATGAATCTCTTTGGTCGAGGACCACAAGGCCCCAGAACAAAGTCGGACAGATCAATGTTGCCTGATAGGAGGGATAAATGTTGTTTAACAGAATCTAAGGAAGAGTGCTGCAACCACTGTTTACACAATTTACCAACAGAATATGTTGTAACAGTACGAGAGTCAGAAAACCTGGGGTCCGGCCTATCCTGTTTGTAGCCAGGATCTGTGTCATGAAAACGCAGTTGACAGGCATTAGATGCTATGGGCCAAGCCAAACAGGGTGACTGAACAAACGTAGAGACATTAAACGAATTGTTCTGAAACAAAACTTGCAAATCTGTAAGGGACATATTGAAGTGCAAGCTTTCGTTGGGAGCGGAAGACAATACAGGAATGGATGGGGCATTTAATTGTTTGGACGTAGCCAAACCCCAACAAGTCGTTTGATAGATGGTCTGATTCAAAAATAAAATTTGGGCCGGGATGAGGCAAGCACGGTGCAGGGCTTCTGTGCCTTGCACCTGCCATGCTTTGGAGCCCCAAATAGATTTTAAATCAATGGTGTCACCCCAATGTTCATACCCACCCACAGCTAAGGCGTTCAAAAAGGAACCCGAATACAGCAATTTGGTGTGGGTCAACATGATTTTCTGAGTAGCCGTTGTGTTTAATTTAAAATAATAGGACCCAGGATTCGATCTATCAAAGTCTGTAAAATAAGTAAAATTATTTCTAAGAGTCTGGGAGCTACCTGGCAAAGGGGTCGGACAATGTTCTCATTGGGTATAATTAAAAAGACCCCGAAGGGTACTGGGTTTATGGAGAAAGTGGTTGCCCCAATGCTGGTAACAATATAAATCGGCATAACTTGCAGAATTCATGTACAAATCTTCAGCGTTAAAAGCAGCATAATATTTCAAATCAGTAAATAACGATTCAATTGCATGCACATCCCAATCGTCAGAATGAATATTACTTTTAACGACATCACCCATTGAAACACGGAGGACATTTGGTACATTAATAATCTCGGTTGGTCCATGAATTTGGAAATTTACCGCATCCCATACGATGCCATCAGCGACTGGAAAAGCTGAAATGTTCACAAATGTGTGGTCACGCTTCATGATGTGAGATGAAGAATGCGGAGCCAAAGTTCCAGCGACACAGTTCACAGCAGAGCGTTCTGGTAAATAGTGACTGTTAGACCTGGCACCATTGGCGTGGGTCTCCCTTCCATTTTTCGCTGTTGTCGCCTCTGTTTTTGCTGGTGTTAGATGCTCTGGGCGCTGTGCCACTGCCCTTCAGTGCCACAGCGCGAATGCTCCCTGTGTAAATATGACATGTGAATTGGTATATCCATGATTGGCTTATTTGGTTTACCCGTTAGTCCCTAGTAGCGTGGCCTGTGTGTGCCCAGGGCTGGTAAACCAAATGCTGCTGGTGGGCCTGCAGCGCTGGTTTGCGCCACCCACAGAAGCAGCTTGTAAAGTGTGTCTCAGACCTGCCACTGCAGAGTCTGTGTGCAGTCCAGAACTGCCATCTTTGCTGTGAAGTGCACCCACTTCCCAGCCCCTGAACCTTCCCTTGGCATCATGTAAGTCCCCCCTATGGTAGGGTGCATTGTATGTGTAAGGTAGGACATGCCTTGGTGTGTGAAGCATGTCCTGGTAGTGAATTACACCCAATTTCGTTTTTCACTACTGTAAGGCTACCTGTTCCCCATAGGCCAGAATGGGCAGTTTGACTATTACATTCTATAGTCCTAACTGACCCCAGGAACATGGTAGAAAAACGAATTTAGTATGCCTGAGCTCAGAATATTAAAATACATCTTGTAGTGGAGTTTATTTTTATATTCTGTGTTTGAAAATACCACTTTTAGAAAGTAGGTATTTTCTTGCCTAAGCCTTCCAGTGTGCTCTGCTGTTATGTGTATTGGCTGTCTGGTTTTGGAGGGACAGGGCAGGCTGAGTCAGACCTGGGTTGAATAGAGAGATCTGCATTTGGAGTATGGGGAGGGGTAGCTCCTTGACTTGAATAGGGCTGTGCCTGGCAAGGTGAATGATGGCTCCACCTCCCACTGTGCGTCTGATAGCAGACCCCTCTTTCTGAAAGGAAGGATGCAGCCTGGTAAACAAAGTGCTCCAGGACCGAACAGAACTGGTTCTGGCTAGGCTCAGTGACTTGTAGCTTTTGAGAACAAAGACTTTTGGGGTATAAATATCTGTGCTGAAGCCCCTACAAATTGTATTGCTCCTGGACATCAAGACGAACCTCTGTCCGTGTAACTGAAGGAATCTGCAGGAGGTGACTATCCTTGTGCCTGTGTGCTGTTTCTTGGATTGGCCTGCAGTGGTTACCATTGGACTTGGAAGAAGAGGGAAAAGGACTTTGAGAGAACTTTTATTAATCTTGCTAAAGCAATCACCCAAGGGCTAGAAGAGAGCTAGCCTCCTCTTGAAGTCTCAGGCACATCAGACTCCACCACCAGCCTCCTGATTCCTACCAGCGAGGATTTCTATCTGCAAGTGAGGCTCCTGTGAGTTCCAGGGCCTCTAGTTCTACTACAGAGAAGAGAGTGCTGAAATCGTCGCTAACGCACGTTTGCGAGCCGCCGCAGCCGAAAGCGCCCGGAAAATCATCGCGCTGCTGCCGCTGAGTGCTCGCAACCAAAGATCGACTCATCGCACGTTTGCGGGCCGCCAAGTGCTCGCTAACTCCAAAGATCATCGCATCGCACGTTTGCGGGCTTCCAAGTGCTCGCTAACTCCAAGAGATCATCGCACCGAGATCATCGCTTCACGACATCGCAGCGCGGACGCCGGGCGTCCGCCATTTTCATCGCATCGCATCAGGATCGTCGCTCCCTCGCGGAGCGCCATTTCTTCGCATCACAACCTGATCGCACACGCAACAGGATCGTCGCATCGCCTCCTCCCTCGCGGCAAGGAGTCATCGCAGCAACGGCCTAGCGTGCAGAAGTTTGTCGCATCGTCTCCGCACGCATCAGCAGATCGGCGCATCATCCTCCCTCGCGGCAAGGATTTATCGCATCGCCGGCCTCGCGTGCAGAAAATCATCGCTACAGCTTCTTTGCGACAATTTGTTGGTTTTGCTACGAAATCCAGGTACTTTGTAAGTAAAAGGGTCGCAGAGACCACTGCTTTGAACTGAACTCCTCTTGGCACACTTTGAACTATTTTTGCAGCATTTCAAGAGTAATCCTATTTTACAGTATTGTGGCTGTTAGAAATGGGATTTCTGGTTGGCTAAGGCTTGCGCCAAAGCCAAGCAGAAACCACCACTCTAGTCAGGGCAAGAGAGTTACACACCCAAGACAACCCCTGCTCACCCCCTTGGTAGCTTGGCACGAGCAGTCAGGCCTATCCCGGAGGCAATGTGTAAAGCGATTGCGCAACACACACACAGCACAACACCCAAGGCCCACTACAAAAGGAACTCCACACAAGGTTATATATAAAAATAGCCTTTGTATTATCATAAAACACATTAGAATAGTACTCACATACAATACACTGTGCCAACTGGCACAGGACAATATTTACAGGGGATTATGTACACATGACACGGCCACGGGGACCACTGTCAGGACCATCACTTAGTAAAAGGTAATAGATGTAGAACACATAATAAATGTAGGACATATCAGAAACGTACAACCAGTAATCACTGGCAACCACTGTACTTAGCATCAGCCTGTAACATAAACCACATTATGCACAGCATCACATTAGGCGCAAAACCTTATGCGCCAACCTCACCACCATAAACCCATTATGCAATTATCTCTCCAGTCTAAACTCATTAGACAATAACATCCTAAGTATAAATCACATTAGGAAATAATCTCAGGGGAAAATAGCTCACCACCTAAACGCATTAGGAAGTAATAACGTCACAAGCATAGAAACCACATTTTAGAGGTATGAAACAGGGTGCGTAAACCATAGTAAATGCATCACATTTCCTAGCACCACATACTCACAGTAGCACATAACCTCATAGTAGAAAGAACCATAGCAGAGGTATAAATCACATTAGCCTATAAATCCTAGGAAAGAGGCTTCACTAACACCAAAATCACATTAGGGCCTGGCGCCCTATAAACCTAACAGTCCCCCCTGGGCCAACAGGCCATCTCTAAAGGGGCTCAAATGCCCTGTGTCCCAAAAGTCAGGGCGCGCTGCCAATGCAGCAGAAGTCAAGGGTGCGCAATTGCGCCCAACCTAAACGTTGCAGCTGCCCACTACTTGCTGGGCAGCTGGGAAAGTACTGGGGCAAAGGAGTGCAGCTCACTCCTAACTTCAAAACATGTCCCCTAAAAGAAAGAATAACCTAAACGTTGCAGCTGCCCACTACTTGCTGGGCAGCTGGAAATGTATAAATGAGGCATGGGCTCTCAGTGGCCCTTAAAACAAACTATGCCCCCTTCGTTGGAGCCACATGGGCTCTGGAACAAATACAAAGCGTTGGAGCCACGCACGGGCTCTAAGAATAAACATGTCCCCAAGCACTGTGGAGCGCACTGGCGCTTTAAATAAATATGCACATGGTGGAGCCACGTAGGCTCTGAAATACTGAGGCCAAATGATGGAGCCACACAAGGCTCTGTAGCAAACAATGCCCCCAAACACTGTGGCACTGAAAAAGAACACGTGCCCCTCTGGTCCGGTAAATAAGTATGTAAAACGTTGGTGTCAATACACAAAATGCTGCTATGGCGTGATAGCGATGTTTTTCCTCACGCTCTTGGTCGCGGCGGCTCGCAAACGTACCTTATCGATGGTTTTGAGGCCCGCAAACGTGCGGAGCGATGATCGGGTCAGCGAGCACTCAGCGGCAGCAGTGCGACGGATTTCTTGACGCTCCTCGGCTGCGGCGGCTCGCTAACGGGCGTTAGCGACAAAATGGCGATCTGTAAGCATGCGGTGCGATGATTTGGTCAGCGAGCACTCAGCGGCAGCCGTGCGACGGATTTCTTGACGCTCCTCGGCTGCGGCGGCTCGCTAACAGGCTTTAGCGACGAAATGAAGTTTACTGGGCCTGAGACTTCAGTCAGGAGGCTAGTTCTCTCTTGCAGCTTCCTTCAGTTCCTTGCCAGAGGTTGGTCTTGAGATCCAGGGGTAATTAAAGGATAGCGCTTCCAGGCGCTAGATGAAGCAGTCCTGGGGCAAAGAGATGGAGCAAAGGAAGCTCCCAGCAAAGAGGTCTCCAAGGTCCAGGGGCAAGGCAGGGCCCAGGGAGGCAAGCCCTCCTGGCAGCCCCCCCTGGGCCCCAGCAGCAGCACGCCCCTGGCAGATTCGAGTCCAGGAACAAGAACCTTTTCATGGGGTCACAGCCCCTTCTTTTATACACCATTTTCCTTTGTGTTAGGGTGCAGGGCATGGGGGAACCAGATGCAACTGGTTCAGGGAAGTTTTGGAGCACTTTGTTTTGCCCAGCTCCTCTTCCCTTTCACAAGACAGGCTAGGGACATCAGACGCACCACAGGAGGTGGAGCCAGCATTGTACAGGGCAGGCAACATCCTATTCAGGGTCAGGGGATCTCTCCTCCCACCACTCTCAGCTCAGGTGTCCCATTCAGCCCAGCGCTGACTCACCCTGCCCCTCCTGGAGCCACACACACCTCCCAGCCCCTGTCACTCACAGAGCCAGACATGCAATCCACATCAGGCAGGCAGACACAGAGCACACATAAATGCCAATTTCTAAAAGTGGCATTTCTACACCAGTCACAATAAATCTGCGCACACCATTGCGCAGCATTTATTCTCACGAATTCATACATACTAGACTTGACCACACTGCACCTTTCATACCAGGAATTACCACAGGCACACTATCCCCCATGCATTCCTATGGGAGGACAGGCCAAGCTTACTACACACACACAGAGAGCGCACGCACTTGGCACTGGACCACTGTGTCCAAGTGCCCAGAGGCCTAAAACCACTAACACCATGCCAGGGAAAAGGCAAAAAGTTCAGGGGTGAACCTGCCAAAAAGGGCCAGGTCCAACAGTGGCTTTTTATCGTTATTGGTCTTGTGTTAAGTCTATATATAAAGATACTTATTTTTGATAACTACTTGTGTGGTGTCCCTTTGTAGTGTTCCTCACTGTGTTACTGTGTATGGTCATAAATGCTTCACACACTGCCTCTGAGATAAGCCTAGCTGCTCGTGCAACGTTACCACAGGGTTGAGCAGGGGTTATCAAAGGGTGTAGCCCTCTCACTCTGACTTAGGAAGAAGGGTCCCTACTTGGACAGTGGCCAGCCATTGCCAACTAGAGACCCCCATTTCTAACAGTGACCATTAATGAGTAGAAAAAATACTGTGACAAAACCAATGGACATGAACAGAAAAATCAGGAATAGTACCAACCAGATGTATGTCCATGGCGGGATCAAAAAAATGTCTCTGAACCAGGATACAAAAATACTGAATCTGGACGGAATAAGTGCAGAGGTGGAATCCGAGTCAAAAGAATAACGTGTTGGGCTCAGTGGCGTTGTGGGTAGATGAGCCACGGACTCGGTGGCGGGGTAGGTATACTCTGTCTCCTCGTTGCAGGGGGAATCCGGGTAGTCGAGCAGGCGATCAGGCAAATCTACCATCTCAATGGCAACATCAGTGACCGTTCGGGCTGGAAGACCACAAACATTTGTCCTGGAAATGACTGGACAAGAGACCGCTGGTGTTACACTATTCAGGATCGGCCAGATGTTGTAGCTTGACATTCTCCACTGAGATGTATCTGTTTTCCTTGCGACCAGGAAGCGGTGGTAAGATGACTGTACAAGAACCCTTCAAGCCAAGGACTGGAACCGGTGCACGATAAGAGGGGCCAAATTCTATTTTGTTCTCCACCTTCTCTCGGACCAGGTCTCCAACTTTCGGAAGCCAGCCGGCAACCGGAATCTGCAGCGCAGCGTCTGTGGCTGAAGGTAAATGTTCGATTGCTAGTTTGTCTCGGGCTTCTTGTAAGTCCTGTAAGATAGTTGAATGGTTATCTACGTCAAAGATTGCGGATTGCGCCGCCATGTCTAGACCATCAAGGTCAGGCACAAACATTCTTATGCCAAAGAGCATTTCGTATGGGGTCCGCCCACCCAGAGGTCTTCTAGGGAGATTATTAAGTGCACGTTGTACGGTATACAAGTGAGCCAGCCAGTTCCTACCAGTACCTAAGACTCTAGCTGTCAAGGATTGCTTTAAGTCACGGTTCATTCGTTCAACAATCGAATTGCCCTCAGGCCGATATGGAGACGAAAATTTCACCTGCACCCCCAGTGACCCCATTGCGTCCTTGTAGGCCTTAGAGGCGAACGCTGGACCTTGGTCAGAATAGAAGGTGCCGCAGGCGAAAATTTCCACAAAGACACGCAAATCCCTGATGACATTTCGAGCGTCAGCACTCCGTTGTGGCCAGACCCAGATGAAACGTGTGCACGAATCCACTGCAACCAAGATGTACTTATATGCAGTGTCAGAAGAAAATGGACTGCAGTGATCCAGGTAAACACACCCAAAAGGTCTGTTAGAAATGCAGAGCGGTGTCTGTGGTGGCCGTGTAACCGTGGAAGGCTTAATTTGCTGACAAACATCACAAGAAAGCACATAAGTACGGGTCTGTTTATATAAACCACGCCACCAGTAACGCTGCTGCAAGATGGAAACCGCCGCAGACACGCCAGCATGGGCCGAAGCCATGCCTTCGTGTGCGGCAGTTATCAAGGAAAGTCTGTGGTCCGCGTTGGGAATCAGCCAATCACCAACGTCTGGAATTCTTACGTAATGAGCCTGTTCAGGACCTAATTGATAAGAGTATTTGGAAGGGAAACCCCGTGGGTAATTAGCACCTTCTTTTGTCGCAGCAATAGCTGCCAAAATATCTTTATCGATTTTAGTCATGGATCTTGTAACTGCTGCTACTGAACACGTAGCTACTGCTGATTTGGCAGCTTCATCTGCCAAACCGTTACCGACAGCGTGTGCGCCCACACGCTGGTGGCCAAGGGTGTGAATCACCTGTGTGAGAGGCAGACGTTGTTTCAGATCTGCAACTCGAACCCAAAGCATTTTATGCTTAATTGTGCTGCCTTTTGCATCTCTATAGTCATTTTGTGACCAGAAGAATAGATTGTTATTGTAAGACTGAACACAGTAGTAAGAATCACATATAATAAGTGTGGTCACATCTGGATTAGCGAACTCAAGTGCAAGCACCAAAGCACGCAGCTCGGCCAATTGTGCAGTACTGTCTCCAAGTGCCTGAGTGTGCACTACAGTCTGTTTGAACTCTCCATTCACCATAACACCTACAACAATAGCACATGCCACGGAATAAGCATGCTTGGAACCCGTGGCCGGTTGTGCCGAACCATCGGTATAGATAATACATTCGTACTCCTCAAGCGGTAGCAAAGACAGAGGAGGAGGATGAACAAATTCATACTGTAAAAACTCCTGTGTCTGAAGTGAAGAATCAAAGATAAAAGTGACATCCGGGGACGTCAGAGATGTAGCCCATTGTATCCAACGGGGGTGCAAAGTCTTAGAGTTCGGTACACTTGCTTTGGTCACTGCCTCAAGGGCAGGATATGGTGTTACCACCAAAATGCGTTTTCCCTGTGCCAGTGCGCGTTCTTTTAGAATCACCATTTGCACCGCAGTCACAACTTTCTCCACAGAGGAAAAGCGCATTTCTGCAGAGGTGTATAGATGTGACTTGTATGCAATCGGTACTGTGTCACCTTCAGTTAAGGTTAAGTACGTGAAACCCACTGCCCCTGGAACGATTCTAATCACCAGGTTTGTGTGGTTGTCACGAGTCAACAAGAATTTCGATTCAAGTAAATCTGACTGCAAAGAATGCAGTATAGAGGAATGCTCGGGAAGCCAGCATGACTTCGAAAAGTTTGGTTGTATCAAGGCATAAAGTGACTTGATACGCTGGGCGTATTCGGGAATATAAGTACGCCCGAAGTTCAGAAAACCCAGTAAAGACTGAAGCTTCTTCAGAGTGGTTGGAGGGCACAAAAGTGCGCATTTCTCCAGAAAATGGGGAGCTAAGCCCTTACCTTCATTATTGAGCTCATAGCCCAAAAACAAAACGGTATATTCAGCAATATGAGATTTGGCAAAGTTAAATTTGTAACCTAAGACCGCAAATTCAAGAATAATGCGGTCCACGCGGGAAAGATGCGGCCATAATTCGTCGTCTGACACATAGATATCGTCGACGTACGAACACGCATCTGGGTCTATGCTGTCCAACAAAGAGACAACACGGGCGGCGAATACACCAGGACTGTTTTGTAGCCCATGGGTAAACGCTGGAATTTGAATTGTTTACCACCGGAGGTAAAAGCGCTCCATTGGCTACACTCCGGGGCCAAGTTGTGCGTGTAAAATCCATTGGATAAGTCAAGTGTCGTTTTGTATTTTTGACGAACAAGACTGTCTACAAGCGCAGAACTATGGGTATTTTGCACCGCAAAGGTCCGACAATGAGAGTTCAAATGCCGGTAATCCAAAACTAGGCGGTACGATCCATCGGGTTTAGAAACCGCGAAAAGGGGATTATTCATGGGTGATACGCATGTTTCAATTACACCTTGATATTCTAACTGTGTCAGAATTTCGGAAACAGGACCTTTAGCTTCCCGCTTGATGGGATATTGGGGTTGTGGCTGTGGCAGTGACCGCAAAGGAATATCATGGGGGGGTGAGTCTTCATCCCAGTCCACGTGTTTGCGGTTTTAATGCCGGAGCCAGGGACACAGCCCACTCAGCTGCGAGAGCCTCCGCTTTGTCCTTGGGGACATGACGAGAAAAGCTCGGAAGGATTACCTCCTCCCCTCTATGCACAGCAAGTACGAATGGGGGCGGCCAATCCGCCTCCGCCAACAAAATGTCATAAGAAGAGGTCAGATTCTCCCAAAAAATCCCTTTAATAACACGCTGTATGTCACCCTCAATTTGAATGACAATATTATATAGTCTGTCAGGGGGTGCCACTCTGGTGTCTGCTGTCTCGACAGTAATGAATGTATCAGTTGCTGTCGCCTCCACATGAGGACGTAGTGCCTCCCGCACTATGGTAACTTCCGAGGCGCTGTCTAGGAGCGTCACTGCCCACGTCCAATTCAGGAGTCTCGTTCTCACCGTCTGTGGCATACCTCGCTGTTACAGCTGCAACTTTTTTCTTCTGAAACTGTGGGCGAGAACGTTGAAATTCTTCTGGTTTCCCTCGGACTTGTTGTCGAGGTTGGTCTCGTCCCTGTGGAGTCTCTCGACCCCGGCCTCTATCCTGGTGCTCTCCTCCACCTGTCTGGGAGGTCGACGGTGCCTGTGAAGAACGAGGAGAACGCGGATCAGGGACTTGAAATCTCTCTGGAGATTTAATTCTCGCTCTATCGCGCAAATCATATGTGCGTTCAGAAGAGACGGAAACTGGGGAAGCGCCTCGCGACCCCGGCTTCTTCTGTTGCTTACCCTGTTTTTTCAACCTCCAGCTCTTTTTAGTAAAGAACGGTTTCTCATCTTTCTCAGATTGAGGTTTTGGTTGTGGTTGCGATTGTGTTTGCGTCTTAGCAAAGGCTTGACTCCCAGGCTATTACGGCCAATGGTTTTGTAAGCCTGTGCAATAATTTTCGGTAATTCGCGCGGCCTGTCCGGTTCTGGGACCAAAGCCAAAGCATTAGCTACTTGGAAGTTAACTGCATCGCCCTTGACATTCGCTAGGATCAAATCAGCTACTACATCGAACACTCCCACCAGTCTCATCCCTAATTCCACAGCCGCTTCAGGGCCATGCTCATCCTGTACTCGTTTAATCACAGAGGGGAGAACCGTCATGGAAGGAGTGCCGAAACACTTCGCATATACTGCTGCGAATACCTTACCCCAGTTGTTGCATTCTGCCAACTCGGGAACTAGGTCTTTTGGCAAACTAATCGTCAATATCCTGTGTTTTTCCACAGGAGAAGTATTTGTAAAAACTGCCTCCAGCTGGTCAAATTTTCCTGCAAGCCAATAAGGGAAATCGTCCTTATTTTGTGGGCGCTTGCCCATCACCGAACTAACCATGACGGGACTTATGGTTACACCGCCCGGTCCAGCTGGATGCGCTGCAACTCCAGGCGGGGCTGCCTGGATGTTGCCTGTAACATACTGTACTAAAGCTCTATGCACACGTATCAAAGACGAATGTAAATTACGCAGGTCAGCGACCGGCAGCATCATATAACGCGGATGTGGGGTATACCCAGCCAAAACAGGCCAAGTGGCCCCTTCAATCGATAAGGGGCCTAAACGAACCGAGGTAATCGGTTGGGGGAGGGCGCCATCAAACCAAACACGATGTTGCCATGCCGTGAGCGGTACTTCAAGATTCCTATATGGTCTATAGAGATTAGGAACAGCGGTGGCTGTATATTCATGGAACAAATTATCATTCCCATCCACCGCCGGAAAGGTGATCCAAGAGTAAAACACCTCAAAGTGGTAAGCAGGATCCGCTTGTACCACAAAGATCAGATCGACACCCGCGTCAGGCACTCCATACTCTGTCAAGTGAGCCCGGAGTGCTGCGCGGCTATGCGCCGCAATGGCGACAGCCATTAGGGCTAAGAATTTTCGACAACCTAGTAGGAGGCAGCACAATATAGGGTTTTGTTTAAACACCTTTTAACAACTTCAAGCTTGAAAGAACCTATAAAAACGTCAATATAGGAGGTATCGCCTCACACACGCCTCCGGAAGCGTCTGTGAAGGGTGTTGTGGACAAGCACAAGAACTACTCAAGCGTCTCGCAGATAAACAGCCCACTTCGTTGGTGGCGCCATGTTGTAGGGATTCTGCACATACACAGAGCTATGCACAGGACAATAGGACCTCGGAATATAGTGGTGAGCCAACCATACACCTTAGTACCCACACTCCCAAGCCGACTAGCATTAGCGTCTCATTAGTAACGATGCTACCAATGATTAGACAACCCAGAACACGGTCTCTCTCTCTCAGGACTCGCGGGAGCAAGAACACCCTTTCATAACTCACTCATAGTTGTCCACAACATGCGTAATAAGAGTCACTGTATAGTTTAAAATGTTTATTTCAACTACCGTGCTCTAAGATGCAGTACACGTGCCAATACTATCAGCATAATGCATGAGAATAAAACAATAAGCATAGTTACAATTCCATAGAATATAAACGGGGAAAGCATTTCATAAAGCAGTGGATATAGGGCTAAATGACCATACCACCCTCCCTGTGCTAGTAGCTAGTTTATTATAAAAATAGAAGACCTCTGAGCTTTGTCGGGCAGACCCTCATACCTCAATATCTAGATGCTAGGTTTACATCATCAGACAAGCACAGCTCTTCTCTCTGGAAAGGTTTTTCTCCAAGTGTCTCTAACAGTGAAAACACAATATTAAAAGCACACGAATTTCTCCAGTGCAGCTGCATTCAGTGTTATGTCTAAGTGCGAGGGGCTGCCAAATCAGCAAGAACAAGGGACATTGTTTTTCGACCTTGTACATGATGTGCAGACGAAACCCAAAGGGGATAGGAGGAAAGGTGAAAGGCAGAAATGCAGACAGCTCTAAAATAGCCGGGCACAAGCAGAGGCTGGAAAAACAAAGGCACAAAGTAACGTGCGCAAAAAGGCATCATGGCAGCCAGGCCTAAGCTAACTTAGCAATGCAGACCATGAGTCCACAAACCACACGACATCGCCTTTCATGTCTCAGCGATGGGTGGAGTATCATGAGTTTTGTTTGCCTTTTCTTTAAACTTCACAGAAAATTGCATATTGAATGATGGCAAACCTTCCTGTTTGTTGAGATCGTGATTAAGATATTAAGGGGTTCTGAGCCTCTAGCTGCCTCTCTAAACTCAATGATTCGAGGCTCCTAGATCCTCATCATCTTATCCTGGGAGAAATTATTACATGTGGTATGTTTTGGTTGCTTTAGGCACCCTAGCCCTCATTTATGGGGATTCGCCTTAGGGCAGCGCAGCAAGCCATCTTGCTGTGCTGCCCTGCGTCAAAGTGAAAGGGAAGTAATGCACCATATTTATGCAATACGGTGTACTTTTCTGACCTTTCCCCCTGCACTGGTGCCGTTTCGGCAGCCTAGCGCCAACACAGACACCCTTGCACTATGGTGCAAGAGTCCCTGTTTTGTCAACAGGATTGTTTTTGTGCTGGAAGGGGCACCTTCCTGCACAGAAACAATTCTAAGAGTTGTTTTCTCTTTCTATTCTGCAGCACACATAGGAAGAGGAAAAAACTAGAAAAAATAAAGATATTTCTCCTCGTAGTGCATCACCTCGGGAGGCATAAGGATTTTGTGCTTCCCCAGGTTTACATGATCTTGAAAATCTGGTCCAGCATCAAAATCCATGGGTGTTGCGCGGGAAAACCCACTGCAACGCACATGCAACGCCTCTTGAGCACAGAGTAAGGCAACGCAGTGATTTGTGCTGCCTTGCATTACTTCATATCAATGATGCCATTCAAAGCCACGCATAGTGGCTTTGCTTGGCCTAATAGATAAAAATTTGTAATTTGCACCGCCAGAGCGGCACAAAAAGTGATGCTCCTACGGCGCAAGGGGCTGATGCATATGCCCCCAAATGTCTAATACTCCACCTCCCCCCTTTGATTGTCTAATAGCAGGCTGTCTGGGTGGCATAAACAAAGTTGCATTTAAAGCATCTTCATTAGCCCGTCCAATGTTAATCGAGTTTTCCATGCCTCCAATATTCTTACTCAACATGGAGTGTATGTGGGGTATCTGACCAACCGCTCTGATAGAAGTTATCAGTTGTTTGGCTTTTTGGCAAGGTGGAGAGGTTTCTCCAACTGGTTGTGGCTCTTTAGCCAAGGGGCTCAGGGAATCTTCTATATGCTCTTCTCCCATTCTGTGGTGTAAAAGACTAGTGTTGTTTGCGTTCTTCATGACTGCTCAATGGATACCCCCAACAGAGCCAACAGACCCAGCAATAATTCCACATTGGTTTGTATTCAACTGACTCAGTCATAGGAGTTGTAGCAGCTGTACCTAATATGCTACTACTGGTCGTCTGGTGCTTTTCGCTACTGACGGATTGTCAAGGATTAATGACAAGACTGCACAGCCGTCCTTTTGTTGCCCTGATTGTAAGTTTGTAGCGATGTTTTTCAAATGTTCTGCAAGTTCGCTGGGTTCTAAGGACCTGAAATTAAGCTTGAGATGCAGTGAGAGATACATTATTGCCGCTCATCATTTTGTGCCTGGCCACCTGCCTCTCTACACTCTGCTCAAAGCCAGAAGGCGTATGCAGACTTGTGCTGTCTCTGGTGGTCACAACCGTCTTCGTAGTTCTGTAGTCCTGAGGGGTAGATGCATCCTTCTGCTCATCTGTATCCAACTCGGTTTTGCGTCACTCCATGTTCTCCTGGGCATCCTCCTTTTGTCTTGCTGAGCTTGGTAGAGATCAGGTAGTAGCTGGTTGGCGATGAGACAGATAATTTGCATGATGATCCCCTTATTGGGCTGGGTCAACTAAGTTGATAAGTCTGAGGTGGGATCATTTTCACCGGTGATAACAGGGCTGCTGTCGCTGCTTCCTCCTTTACTGCTAGCTCTTGTCAAAGTTGCACTTACTCCACCAGAGGCTGAACTCGGTGTGGTAAGTGAACACCTATGAGCAACATAAGGATTGTGCTTGATTACACTTGCACCAGGAATGTGGAAGGTATTCAGCTTATGCTGCGTGTACAAGGCGGACAGTTCTTTCTGGGTTGAGAGCCTTGGGAAGATTAGTACCACACAAACCAGCGCACTTCTACCATCTTTTAACCATGACATTCAAGTCTGACTGTTAAGGTGTACCGTGCATTGCAGGAGAGTGTGTGGAGAAATCCTGTCGCAGTTAGCACACAGTCCACATCTGTCCACCTCTTACAATTTGGCATCTTAACATTTTGTATATATTAGAATTTTTGAATTTCGGATATGTTTTTCATATTAATTTTGTTTAGAAATGTAGATTTTTTACATTTTCTTAAAGAAATGTAGATATTCTAAAACATTTTTATTTTTATAATTGTTTGTGATTCTATTTCATAATTGCTTTTATTGTATATCTATTTAAACTTTTATTTTTTAAACTTTTTTCAGTAATGTGAATTTTGTTAATGTAATTTTAAATTTAGTTTCAATGGTTTAATAATTATAATTTATAACCAAATGTTCTTATTGTGAATATACACACATATATACTATGTTGTGTTTTTAATGCTTTAATTATTATTATATGATTTGTAAACATTCTGTTTATGTATTGCTAACTATATATATTTTTGTCTGTTTAAATATATTTTAAGAATTTTCTTGATTGTTATTAATTGTTACATTTATTTTTACATTTTGCATATTATACATATGTGTATGTGTTTATTATTTAAAAAGTAATATAATTTTAAATACTTTCAAATATATATACTTCCTGATGAAATGTCAGTATTTAAGATGATGATATTTTGTACATAAAGGTGAAATTTAGATCCATAAAATTTTTGCCACAATATCTCTGTGTCACAATGTTTTTGAGGTTGATAATATGTCATTGAAGTGATGATACTGATGTCACTGGAATGAACTTTCCTGTCAGTCTGACCTAGGTAGCATAGTTTTCATGGTTACCACCACTCAGGATTAAATCTCTTGGGTTTTGCTTGTGTTATTCTGGTCAGGAAAGTGTTCCAGTACATTCCAGGCTTAAAGTATCCCATGTAACTGGTCATATAGGCATTGACATAGCAAAATGCAAACAGCTCCCCTTTTTTCTGTGCACCAGACATAAATATCAATACTCTAGTTCATAAAGAGAAGATGGAGTCTCAACTTTCTCACCCAAAGATTAGTGACCCGAATTCATTGGTACATAACGGCTCCTAGAAACTAGTGTTATCGATAGCCAAGACTTTCCTACCTGCTGTGTGCTTCCCAGCATTTGATTTCTCCTGCTGACCTTCATATATTACTTGTGGTTCCTAAGTGCCTAGCTTTTGTTGGCGCTAATTTGTTCTTTCAAAACTGTTGAAATAAAAAAGTGTTCATTTTCGAGATCGGGGGGCCTTGTGTGAGTCCCTTAGGATGATGACCCGGAATAGGGTTAAACCAAGTCAAGTCAAACTTACACCAGATAAGTTACAAAGACAAAACCATGAAGGTTTACTTTTAAATTCTGAATCATTAAAGAAAGATAAAAGATAATTGGTTGGTCAATGCAAATCAAAATGTCAATAAATTCGCAAAATGCAAAATATTGGGAAATAGCATAGAGCTCAGCTTCTATTCTAGTTAAGAAGCATAAACCAGGTACAGACAAGCGCATGGCAAAATAATGCATTTGCAAGAGGAATGACAATGTCTGCCTCTGAAAATATCAAGGAAGAGTCTTTAGTAATATTTAAGTATTGCATCAAAAGCAGACCAACTTGGAGAATGCTCTTCTAATTTGGTTTAAGATCTCTTTTATTAGAATTTAGTCAACAAATACAACAAATTCCACCTACATCCAATGGCCGGTGGGGCATCACTAATGAACAGTAACAGGAAAGGGAAATAATGGGGGACAAGAAAAGGGAAAAGAAGGGAAAAAGAGGAGAGGGAAGATGTATGGTGGCAACTGGTGGACTAAGTAGCACCTCAAAAGTATGTTATGGAGGCATGGGGGGATTTGAGCTTGGACTTGTATGTTCTTCAGCCTTCCGTCCATGCATGATCTCGATCAGTGTGGGTCAAACGTAGGGCTCATAGGTATGTTGGACATGTCAGCTCTCGAAATTCATCCGATAGATAGCGGATACAATGCACCCATGTCTTGTCGAAGGATGGCATTGTATGTGTTGCTACTGACATCAGCTTTTCCAACCCCAGTAGTTCCCACAGTTTGTGAAGCCATCTCTGAAGGTCTGGATTGTGTCTGAACCCCATCGCGCGAGTAAAAGATGTGTCAAACAAGCCTATGCACACGCTTCTTATACTTTAGTAATTATAGAAGAAGTATTGAAACAACATAAATATACATTTGGGGGCCGATTCTGATGCGGGTTGGAAAAGCTTCCCGACCGAATCGGTTGGGAAATGGTGTCCGACCCACTCGGATCGGGAAAGTCCGACCGGCGGAGTAGGATGCATCCGGATGCTTCCAGATACGATTTGGTTGAACTCCCATTGACTTCAATGGGAACATTTGTTCCTAACCGCATCAGAATTGGGCCCTCGGTCGGGAAGACACGTTCCCGATCCGATTTGGAAGGAGCAAATGCCGTTAGGAGGCCTTCCTAACCGCATCAGAATCAGGCCCTCGGTCGGGAAGCTTTTCCAACCCGCATCAGAATCGGGCCCTAGGTGTCACGACGTATTTCGCACAATGGTGGTCACTTTTCCTTCCTTATTCTGTACATGTTTGTCACCTGATACACTGATTGTCTGATGTGACACCAAGGAGGTGTTATTGGCACCGTCTTCTCACCGTATCTTGGAGTGTCACAACCTACAGGGGTACCTGAACCCCTTCGTAGGAAGATAATATGCAAACACAATAGGTTGCACGTTTGACTTAGGGTTTCTACACTCAGGCAAACACCAAATGTACACCATACCACACTGTAATGACAATATATTTAGCCATCAGGATATGTTAATATGTTCTGTTGTATATCCTTCTAGCCCTGAAGAAGTCTAAGGGTACGCCCTAAGACGAAACACGTGTTGGCTGGGCAATCTTTGCGGAATAAATAAGAAAAAAAGAACGAAAATCATACAAAAAATCCACTTTATTTCTGCCATTTATATTTATGTTGTTTCAATACTTCTTCTATAATTACTAAAGTATAAGAAGCGTGTGCATAGGCTTGTTTGACAGTTGGTTGGACTCTAGGGTCTTGTTTATGAGGGGTAGGGTGATTCCCTCACCAGTTGCACCGCCAGACATATAGATTTTGCTGTGATAATTGACGCAGAATTGGTAGGCGCCATTTTCTCCCATACATACAACACCCACCTTTCTTTGAGAGTAAAAGATGTTTTGGAGCTCCCAGTGCTAAGGTAATAGCTCACCCCTAGGTGATTTTGAGGGATATGTTAGTGGTTTCAGGAGCCCCAGCAAGACGCAGCTGGAAAAACGGGGAATGTCTGTTTTATATATGCCATTTACAGTATCCAGTGCCTCCTGCCAAAAGGAACTTATTTGAGGACACTGCCATAGTTTAGGAGGTAGGGTGCCTATATGTCTGCATTGCCACCAGCAAGCAAGGTCTCCACCTACTATCCAATGTGCGATTCTTGCTGGGGTGTAATACCAATAATGTGTTACCTTAAGGAACATTTCCTTCCTAGACGTGCTGTGCGTGGAGGCGTGAGCCGGTGGAGAATGTCTCACCACTCTGTTAAAATGCGTTCACACTCCTCCTCCCATTTGTGTTGTGCAGGTGTTTTAGGCGACTTCTGTGGTGTAGTGTAATAAGGAAGGCGTATATGTGAGATAGCAAACGTTTTTCGTAGGAGCGTGTAATGAGCCACTTCTCGAACTGCGTGAGGGGTCTACTGGTATGTGGACGGATCGAGGGTTGGGATACCTAGTGGCGCAGTATTGTGTATTGCCAATGAGCCGTGGATGAAAGGCCATAGGCCGACTGCAGCTGAGAAAAATCCATAAAATCATCAGCGTCAAAAATGTCTCCTATCCTTTTAAAGTTGGCCATCTGCCATTCGTTGTATGAGGAACCCTGCAGCGCAGGTGGGAAATCCAGATTTCAACCTGGTGGTCGATGTACCTTTGGTAGCCATGGTGTCTTCCAAATATGCATGCATGCCCCACACTGCCCCACACTGCCAGGTCAAAAAAGCACCAATATTTTCAGTACAGGGTCGTGACCACACTACCATGTACCGCAGTTGTGCTGCTTGATAACAACACACTAAGTGAGGGATACCCAAACCTTCTGCCACATCGGGCAAGTATGCCTGTGCCTTTGCCATCCTCGCCTTCCTCCCACCCCCAAGATACTCCCAAATAGGGCTCTTCAGTTTATCTAACATCTGCAGGTGTGTTGGAGCTGCAGTGTCGGCATGACATGACATACAAAACCTTTGGCAAGAGCGTCATCTTCACCGCCACCAAGTGACCCAGCCACGAGAGGCCATATCCATTCCATTTAGATAAATCAGATCAGGCGGTCATTATTAGTATGGCGTAGTTATGCTCCACCGTTACGGCAGGGGTGGGGTGTATCTGCAGGCCTAGGTGAGATTTAGTATTAATGATTTTTGAAGGTTAGTTTTTAATCCAGAGGCTCCCCCAAAGCCGCCAGGTCCCTCATGACCACAGTCAGAGATGTGTGTGGATTGAACAAGATGAGCAGTACGTCGTCTGCGTAAAGTGCTATTTTGTAGGACCTGCCCCCCATGGTGATACCTGAAATCTGCTGGTGACTGTGGATCTGTTCAGAAAAAGGCTCCATATATAAGACAAACAATAAAGGCAACAGGGGGCAGCCCTGACGGATACCTTTCGCAATCGGAAAGGGTTGGGACAGGAGTCCATTAACCCTCACCATTGCCTTGGGGAAATCAATCAATCAATCAATCATGTCACTTATAAAGTGCACTACATACCCGCGAGGGTCTCAAGGCGCTGGGGGAAGAGGGGGGTGGTGCTGCTACTGATCGAAGAGCCAGGTCTTGAGGAGTCTTCTGAAGGCCAGTAGGTCTTGGGTCTGTCGGAGGTTGGTGGGGAGGGTGTTCCAGGTCTTGGCGGCGAGGTGGGAGAAGGATCTGCCGCCGGCGGTCGTTTTCCGGATGCGGGGGACTGTGGCGAGGGCGAGGCTGGTCGAGCGGAGCTGGCGGGTGGGGGATGTAGAAGCTGAGTCGTCTGTTGAGGTAGGCTGGTCCGGAGTTGTGGAGTGCTTTATGTGCGTGGGTGAGGAGCTTGAAGGTTATCCTCTTGTTGACAGGGAGCCAGTGCAGGTCTCTCAGGTGGGGTGTGATGTGGCTGCGTCGGGGGATGTCGAGGATAAGACGTGCAGAGGCGTTCTGGATGCGTTGCAGCCGTCTCAGGAGCTTAGCCGTCGTTCCTGCGTAGAGGGCGTTTCCGTAGTCCAGCCTGCTGGTGACGAGGGCCTGGGTGACTGTTTTTCTTGTTTCGGTGGGGATCCACTTGAAGATCCTGCGGAGCATTCGGAGGATGTTGAAACAGGATGAGGAAACGGCGTTGACCTGCTAACATTGTTCTGCTCATCTCTAAATTAGATGAGCAGCGCCACCATGTGGTGGACTGTTCTAAGTATGGTGTTGACAATTAGGTGCTGGTGCCGAGCACCGGAAACCAATTAAGTGCCGGTGCTGAGCACCGGAAAGCACCGGCTCAAATTAAGCACTGGGCCAAACAGTGTCTTCCCCTATGGTACCCTTTCTGTGCATCCTGTCTACCTCGGATTGGATGTCACTCGGCTCAATGAAGAGCTACAGTGCAGTGGGGTTGGTCTCATACTGGGTGATGTTTACTAGTATCCTATGGGATTCTACTCTATTGGGTTGGATTTTTGCCCTGATCTTACATAGGTACAGAAGGACGTGGCACTTTGCTTTTTCAGGGGCTATCTCCTGTGAAAAGTAAAATCTGTCTGCGCCTACAGCGTGAGGTATCAGTGAACAGATATAACATGATTTGTTCGTAGTTTGTGTGCCTACATCAGTCATGTGTTGATACCAGGTGATGTGTAGGAGTGAGCTGTGTAGTGCGTAAGGATACTAGCGTTTGATTAAGTGTAGCTGTATTTGAGGTGGGAGAGGTCTCTGTGCATGCGTCACAAGAATATAGAAGCAGAGCTTATGAGATCATGTACATTTTGGCTCTGGAGGGGCTCGAAAGCACCACGTCTAAGTAGAGCGTGTATAAAAATTCAAAAGTACATAACTTAGAAAGCATTTGTAGGCTGTAGGATCGTCTTTAGGAGGGATGCTGTTGTCTGGGACTGCTGTTTATTGTCCGTTGTCTGTGGTACGGTGTCTGGTGGCTGTTGTCTGTGGTCTGGTGTCTGGTGATTGTTGTCTGGGTGCCTGGGGGTGTTTTGTCTTGGTGCGGTGTGGAAAAATGTCTCTTAAAAAACGAAGTTACAAGGTCAGTTGGACTCTTAAGTACTTGAGAATTTGGCCTTTTGAAAGTCTTTTGAGAGTCCTGAGTGAAGAAATGGTGGGCTGCGGCGACATTGGGGCACATATAGTTCGATCGCTGACCTGTAGGGTAAGAGCTATAGCTGGTAGGTTAACTTGAAAAAACACATTTATTAGGCAATTTTTTGGAACATTCCTGTGTTCACCTGTAAGCAGTCTGCTCTATGGTTTTACTGAGGAGCAAATTTTCTTAGGGGTATTGGAAGGAGGTGATATACTTTTTAGTGGGTTTGGTGAGGTTTTAAACTAATTTCAGTAAGTGCTAGAATTTTGGGGAAAAAAATACTTATTTTTAAACTATTTTAATGCAATTTGTATTATGGGTTCCCCCCCCCCCCTCTCCTTGCTACAGCAAGGATAGTATTTTCTCTGTGAGCTGTTCTGTTTAAAAATGCAATGTTTTAACCGGTGCAGGGGTGTCCTATTGACCTATATGGACTGCGTGCAATTGTGAGGAGAGGCAGATGTAAAATTTTTAGTCTTAAGTTTCTGTTTACACGTGCACACCACTTGGGTCTCTGCACGTGTCGTGGAATGAGATTTCTCTAATTAGGCTGAGTTACCGGGTTACGCCCTTCTTCTGGAAGGGTCCAGAACCTTTGGGCTGTTTTGTGCAAGTCCCGGTGGGTGATGCCCTGTTCTTGGGCGTTGCAACGTCTAACAAAAGATACTGGAGGTGGTTGGAAGGTCATGTATCACCAAACACATTCAACAAAGGAACCTCTGCTCTAGAGTGGCACCTCGCCTCAAAATCCCAAGATACAAGAAAAAACCATGGGTGACACATCCTTTTCTGTTCAAGCAGCCAAACAATGTAACTCTTTACCCCCCAACATAAGATCCACGGGCAACCACCTTATCTTCAGAAAACAACTCAAGAATTGGCTCTTCCCCACATAAGCACTATACGCAAACAAAAATATACAGCATATCTCTCTGTGTATATGCATTTATTTGTACTATAGATATGTACCTATCTTTGTGTATTGCACAACAACACTTGAAAACCAGAGTTTATCTAATGCATCTTTAATCTACATATGATGGAGCATGGACTTGTAAAAGAGACTTGCTCAGAAGCAATCCTGTCGTTTAACTCGCTAACGAATTACTAACTGTGTTTTGTAAATAATAATTCGCACTACAGAAAACACACGGGTTAGAGAAGCTTGCATATGTGTTTTACTAATGCTAACAATATGAACGAAGGACTAAAATCGCTTTAACGGGGAAATCTTTATTGCGCATGCGTCAACTGCATCTACGTAGTATGACGTTTAATGCTTGGAGGGAAAATTCTTGCGCATGAGCAGAAGGCACTAAAATGGCGGCTTGAAAGTTCACATGCATGGCATCTGCTTAGCTAAATAGAAAATAAGCTATTTTACTAATGCTAATGCAGAAAGGGTATTAATAAGTAAAATGGGTTAGAGTAGAGATGGGTGGTATACAGTGAAACCATTTATTTGTGAAATTAACATTTCTTCTTTTAACTTTATTATTAGTGCGCATTTGGGCCTTTCACGTTTGTCTGAACTGAGCCGACTGATTCAAGTTTGCGCATGCCTACATGAGAATTTACCCGGAAGGATGACCAAGGTTTTGACAGCCGTCCAAGGACGAGAATGATGTGCCCTGTGAACAGAGGGTGAAGAGTTCACTCAAGAAGACTTGTATTCAATGATATTGAAATAAATGTATCTAATAAAGTTTGGACATGTATGGGAACAGAAGAAAAGAATAAAGTTTAAGGGGATGGGTTTTGCGAACAATAGTTCAATGGAAAAAGTAATATGTAAGCATGGTGTGATGATCATCCCCCCTTGCCTGTCCAATCAGAGTTAGTATTTTTACTATATTGAAACTTTAGTGGGTGGTACATGGTCACGAAAGGTATAACTGAGGTAGCTTTAGTTAGTTAGCGAGCGCAAAGACGGAATGCTGCAGAGCTCGGGATGCTGTCGGTGCTGTGGGTGGTGCTGATGCTGATAGAGATGCTATGAGACGCTGATGAAGAAACCAAATGCAGAAACCTCCATCCTAAATTAATTGGGTTAGATAAGAAGATCGCGGAAGAATCTCGAGGAGGAAGAGAGTGCCAGAGAGGGGTGCTACGCAGTCGTCGGTATTTTAGAGAGGTTAAGTATCCTGTCCTGATTCCTGTCCTGAAGTCTTTGTCTCCTGATCTATCCCGGGGGACCCTTACCAGCCCTTTGGCCAGAGGGTTGGTCTTCACACCATCCTTGGTAACTATAAATTCATGGTATTTGTAGATGTTCTTTTCTCTCTGTCCTCTCCTTTCCGAGCATAGTTATTGGATGAGTCTGAAGTATTTTGCTTAATGATTATTTGATTACATATACGCTCTTACGAATGAGGGTGTTTGTACTGAAACTTTGAGATGGTTCACATTCATTTAATTTAGATAAAGATTTTAAAACTTCCCGAGTCTGTGATTATTTCTTTATAATTTAATAGTTAATAAGTTATGTTAATTATCACCATCAACTAGTTCAACTAATGGTCCATCGACCAGAGGAAAGAACTATTTGATCAGTGAAAGGTTTAGTTAGGAATAAGAAATAACTAATACCTGAAAGATGAAAATTATAAACTAAAATACCCAGCGGTCTACTTGGATTTGTGTAAGTGTTTTATGGGCCCAGGTGAGTATATGGTAGTAGAGTATCTGTTGTTAGTACACCGCTGGATCAGTTTTCTGGTAGCAGAGTTATGGTTATTATTGACTAGTTTGGTGATAAGTATAGATTATTGTTTATTGATTTATGTTTTAACAAAAGAGTTAGCGTCTTTGTTTTATGTTGTCTGGAAAATTCCCGGGGAATGAATAGCGGGTGGCAATAGAAACCACACTACAGTGAGGTTACTCGTCTGATGGAATAACACTGAGAAGCTAGGTAGGGCTGGCAGTGTTAAACTAGGGACTATTTCGTATAAAAGTAGAGTGCGAATGATAGCAAAAGGGGTTCGCTGGTGAAACTTTGGTCTCATTTCCCAATACGGGTGACACTGGAGGAGTAGCAGGTTCTCTGGAGCTTGAATGAAGGGTAAGCGGAAGGTTTTTACTCACAGTGTATGAAGAGTAAGTGGAAGGCTTTACTCGCAGTGGAAAGAAATGATCTATCCTTTGATTTTAGTGGAACAGGCTGAGTAGCGAATGTTTTTATGTCGTTAATAACAAAGAATTTAATGTAAAGCATTAAGAAAATAAGTTATCGTATTATCTTGTGAAGGAGGGTCAGTCGCCGGAGTTGCACTGACGTCACAGGGAGCCGCGCTGGGATAGGTTGAAACAGCGGGCGTGTGACAGAAGAAGCCTTGTAAAGGAGGGGTCAGTAGTAAGGAGCAGAACTGACGTCAGAAAAGGCCGCGCTGGCATTGGTCAGACCACGAGCGTGAGCCTGATTTTGATTGGATAACCAGTTAGAAGCCGCGCTAGGATTGGTGGAAAGAGAGATTGTATGCGGGATTTTGATTTGACTGCTAGTGTGAGACACGCAGACAAAAGATTTCAAGGGTTTGCAGAATTTAATTTTATATATCGTTCATCTAGGATGTATGGAGAAAAGAGAAAAATGTAATTTATAAAGAAAATTAAGATTTTTTTTAAGAAAGATAAGCCTGTGTTGACTAGAGAGGGAATTCCTATTCCGCCACCGAAGACACCAGCATCTTTTATGATGATGGAAAGAGGATATCATACTTGCGTGTGGTTGGAAAATTGGATAGAATATACGAAAGGTGATGGAGTGCTAGCGTTTCCTGAAAATGGTACGTTTAATGGGAGAATTCTTCAGAATTTGAGAATGAGAATGAATGATTTAGAACCTAGACCTAGATTAACTCAATACGAGGCTTTGGAAGAATGGGAGACTGAGTCATATGAACGTGAGAAATGCAGAGGTGGGAGATATAGAGGATTCTTTCCCCAGATATTGGCATGAGTCACGCGAAGGGCAGATGAAACAGTGGAGGAGAGCTATGGTATCTGAAGGTTTATATCCAGTGTTAGTGACTGAGGAACAGTCTGGAGGAAAGTGTAAAGAAAAAACGAAACACTTGAATGCAACAGGATATGGAGAATCGGATGATGAGTTAGTAGAAGATATTTTAATTAAAATCCACCACCGTATCAAGAAGCAACTAGTAAGGTTACCCCAAGCGCACCAGTGATAGGAATGCCTTTAACCCCACAAATTTTACATGATGCGTCATATAATAGGGTGCTGCAAGATAAAGAGAGAGATGTTTTAAATAAAACTAGAGAAGAATTAGTTCAGAAAATAGGTCAATTAAATTTGAATACTGAAGCTTTGACAGTACCAGTGACTATTGGTCCGGTAATCCCATTGTACGGAGATAAAAAGACTTGCCAGAAACCACAAACTGTGACAATTCCATTAAACAGTCCTAGAAAAGAAGTAATATTTACAGATGACCAGGTCAGTGAAAGTGAATCAGTTATTTCATTTATGGATCTCCCTAATGTGGAACCTTCAACTGAAACTCCGAAAGAATTACGCCTATGAATTTGAGAGAGAAGAGATCTTTGGTTCCTATAGGAACTGGAGGTGCAACAGTAGTTACCCCTGAAGACATAGAAAGATGGGCACAGGAAATAGATAATCGGAACCCACCACCAAAGATTTTAGACATTAGTAGATTGAAAGTGGAATTGGAAGAAATGATAGTGGGAAGTGTGGGCATAGAAAGATTGAATGTTTACAACGATGAAGAGTTATTATTTTTATGTAAGAGTATAACCAGAAGAGCAAGAGTATTTCATGAGAAATTAACAGAAGTTGCTTCAGAAATTGGAATAGATATAAGGAAATCAAAGTTGCTGCAGAAACCATATCGAGTGGATTTTACTGACAAAGATTTAGAAAGTGTTAATGCATCTGGAAAGAGACTACAGATAAAGGAGTTAATGAATATTTTGTGAAAATGGGGAGACATTGAGAATTGGAGAAGTAGATGGATAAGAAAGAAAAAGGAAGTTCAAGCAAGAGAAGCAGCAGCTGCATTTCCAGTGAGAGAAACAGAAAAGGTTGAGAAATTGTGTCCAATGAGAGAGGTTCCAGGAGGTGGATATGTTCATGTTCCTTGGAGTAGACAAGACATTTTGTCATTTACAAATGATTTTCCAAAATTGAGAGAAAAACCAGTTGAATGGTATAAACAGGTAGAAAGATTTGTGAAGGTTTCAAAAGTCTTATTGAAGGATCTGGATGGTTTGTTTGACATTGTGGTACCTGCTGATTTATGGACGGAGTGCAAGATTACAATAGATTGGCCAAATGAAGAGTATGCTAGAGACTCAAAGACAGGAGCACCCTCAGAGGAGGTGTTGAAGAAATATCACCAAGTGATTACTTATTTGAAAGGGAAAAATCCTCCTAAAGAAACAGATTGGGTAAAGATAGATAGGACAACACAAGAACCAAATGAATATGTACATGCGTACTATGAAAGGTTATTGCAGGTGTTTAAGCAGTATAGTGGTTTTGAGAATATTGGTGATAAGGATATGGGACATTTTGTGTATCGGTTTGTATATGGTTTAACACCAGAGATTAGTCAGATGATACAGCAGCACATGTTGTGTTGGCAAAGCAAGACAGTGGATGAGATTTTAAAGTATGCAAAATATTGTGGAGATGACATAGAAGCAAGGCGTAGAAAACTAAAGGAGAAAATTATGTGGGCACAAGTAAAACTGGCAGAACAGCAGGAGGATAAATCAAATATCCAAAATGATAATCAAGTGAAAGAGCAGAGTCAGAATGATCAAGTGGCGAATGGTAATAAATATAGAGGACGAATGAACAGAAAGAAGCGAAGAAGTTTCCTTGTCATGCATGCGGAAAGCTTGGACATTGGAAGAACGAGTGTAAGAGTATTCAGAATAATAATGGGCCAAATCAAAATTTAATCCCACAGATGCAGAATTAAGTACTTATGAATCAGCAGCAGCAGGTAGTTACTCCACAATATCAGGTGCACCAGCTCATATGCCAAACTTTGTGAACCATCAAAAGTTCAGTGCGAATACCGGATTTCAAGGAGAAAGTGGTAAGAATAATAGAACAGTTACACAATATTTGTTGCAGAATGATGAGGAAATTTCAGACTTTGTACAATGACGGTGCCTGAGGGGGGAGGAAGAGGAGTGCGTGCTTGGTGTATCCTTGCGGGTAGATCAGTCAGGTCCATTTGTTGATGGGAAAGTAGAAGGTAAAGACGTCACTTTTCTATTGGATACTGGTGCTACCCGGTCTACTGTGAGAACAGTAGACATCCCAAACCTACCCCTCTCGGGAGAGTCTATCCAAGTTGTAGGCGTGTCAAATCAACAGATTAGAACCCCAATCACAAAACCGATGGAGGTGCACATTGGAAACTTTAAAGAAATGCATTGGTTTGTAGTTTGCGATTCTAGTCCTGTAAATCTGTTGGGAAGGGATCTACTGTGCAAAATGAATTGCACGATCTACTGTACACCAGATGGTGTCGCTTTCCAAACCCCTGATGAAGACGTTATATACAAAATGATGTTAGCTAAACAGGGATCAGAAGTAGATGAGATGTTTTCACTAATGACTGAAAATGAATTGCCAGAAGAGTTGAGAAACACAGTCAACCCAGAAGTGTGGGATTTTACAGGAAAAGATATTGAACTAATGTCAAATGTAGATCCAGTTAAAGTGACGGTGAAAGAAGGTGCAGTTTATCCAAACACACGACAGTACAAGATGAGTCCAGAAGTAAAAGCAGGAATTACTCCAGAAATCAAACGAATGGTTAAACAAGGTATTTTAAAAGAAATAATGGGTAGTCCTTGTAATTCGCCAATAATAGGACTGAAAAAGCCTAGTGGAAAATATAGGATAGTGCAGGATTTGAGAAAAATAAACAAAATTGTAGTGCCATGTTGCCCAATAGTGCCAAATCCAGCAGTAATCCTTTATCAGATACCTTGGAATGCAGGCTGGTTTACAGTAATTGATTTGTGCCAAGCATTCTTTTCTATTCCTTTGCAGACAGCCAGTATCTTTTTGCATTTAAGTTTGAGGATCGTATCTATGCATGGTGCAGAGTTCCTCAAGGGTACACAGAGAGTCCCTCGATTTTTAATCAGATCCTGAAAAAGTGTTTAGAGTCATTAGTCATGCCTGGAAATTCGGTTCTGGTTCAGTACATTGATGATCTACTGGTGGCATCAAAAACACAAGAAGATTGTGTCACAGACACAATTGCATTACTGAACCATTTGGCTGAAGGAGGACACAAGGTGTCTCCAGAAAAATTACAGTTCTGTCAACAAGAAGTTAGATATTTAGGGCATAAAATAGAAAGAGGAGTTAGAAAAGTGACACAGGAAAGAATAAAAATAATCAAAGAAATGAAATTACCTCAGACACAAAGAGAGATGAGAATGTTTCTGGGAGTGGTTGGGTACTGTAGGCAGTGGATTAACAGTTTTTCCATGCTAGCAAAACCATTGATACAAATGACCCTAAAAAGAGCAAAAGATCCAATTGATTGGAATGATAAATGTTTGGAAGCCTTTGTGAAATTGCGGAATTGTTTGTGCGAGGCTCCTGCCTTGGGCATGCCTGATTATTCAAAAGAATTTGCATTATTTTGTTGTGAAAAAGAAAATTGTGCACTTTCAGTCTTAACCCAGAGACATGGATTGAGCCGACGACCAGTGGCGTATTTTTCTGCCACATTGGATCCAGTGGCTTCAGCTGCTACTTGTATGAGTTTGGAGCAAAGTGAGTCAATAGTGATGGGACATTCTGTAAAGGTCTATGTTCCACACTCAGTTGAAATTCTTTTGACAAGAACAAGAACGCAACATCTTACACCTAGTCGGCTGACTAAGTATGAAAGAGTAATTTTGGGAGCAGAAAATGTGACAGTGATAAGATGTACAATCATGAACCCAGCTACCCTATTGCCAGATCCGTGTAATGAGGAAGTGAGAGATGAAATTGATCATGATTGTTTGGATGTGACTGAATTGTGTACTAAGCCCCGTCCTGATATAAAAGAAACTCCATTAAAAGAAGCTGATCATGAGTTATTCGTGGATGGGACTTGTCTCAGAAATGAAGGAGGAGGATTAAGTGCTGCATATGCTGTATATAAGATATCAGGGGTAATTGAAGCATCCTGTTTACCGGGAGTCAAATCTGCACAAGTAGCCAAATTGGTGGCCTTAACAAAGGCATGCAAAATTGGGAAAATCTGCAGAATAACCATATTTACGGACAGTCAATATGGTTTCGGGGTTGTGCACGATTTTGGCCAACTCTGGATGCAGAGGGGATTTCTGACTTCTTCAGGATCTCCTATAAGAAACAGTAAAAATGAGAAAGATCTGCTGGAAGCATTACAATTGCCAAAGGAAGTAGCAGTTGTTAAATGCGCTGCACATCAGTCAGGAAATGACTATGTGGCAGCCGGCAATAGATACGCTGACCAAAATTGCTCGATATTGTGCGAAAAATACAATGGCCATAAACAGAAAAGTTGAGACGGGTGAAACCAGCTGCCAACTTATGTTTTTCTCAATACCAGAAACATGGGAAGAGATTAGACAGTTACAAGAAGAAGTTGAGGAAAAGGAAATTTGGAT
This sequence comes from Calotriton arnoldi, assembly GCA_963921515.1. Classification (NCBI taxonomy): domain Eukaryota; kingdom Metazoa; phylum Chordata; class Amphibia; order Caudata; family Salamandridae; genus Calotriton; species Calotriton arnoldi. The sequence continues at coordinate 56,317 of CAWUFW010011987.1, forward strand.
AAAAGCAGCCTGTACAAAAAGGTCTGAAGATGAAGTATGGGTGTACCTAGATGGAAGACCAGTCATGCCAGATTGTTTGCTCTCTAAAATGGCAAGAAAATATCATGGAGCAACAAACATAGGGAGAGATTCAATGATCAGAATATTCAGACAGAGTTGGTATAATCCGAAGTTCAGGGTAGTCGCAGAGAGCCTTTGCCAAAGATGCTTAACCTGTCAGCAACAAAATCCAGGCAGGAAGACCGTGGTTAGCTGGGGAAAGATTGGAAAGGCAGAAGGACCCTTCACCAGGTTGCAGTTAGATTTTATTGAGTTGCCTCCTAGCAATGGATTAAAATATGTACTTGTCATAGTGTGCCTCTTCTCAAGATGGGTAGAAGCATATCCCACTCAAAGAAATGACAGTCTTACAGTTGCTAAACTATTGTTGAGGGAGTTGATTCCTCGTTTTGGTTTTCCAGTCACTTTGGAATCAGATAGAGGACCTCATTTTAATAATGAAATAATTTGATTAATCTGTGCTGCATTTAACATTGAACAAAAACTGCACTGTGCTTATCGTCCAGAGGCTTCTGGAATAGTTGAACAGTTAAATGGCACAATCAAGTCAAGATTAGGGAAGGTGTGTGCATCAACGATGCTGAAATGGCCAGATGCATTACCTCTTGTACTGATGGGTCTCAGAAGTATTCCAGACAGAAAGACAGGAATGAGTCCTCATGAAGTTCTCATGGGAAGGGCAATGAGACAAGCATTTATTCCTGTAAATAAATTAATGACTATAACTGATGATCTGGTATTGGACTATTGCAAAGGATTGGCTGAAATGGTGCGTTCTGTCTCTCACCAGGTTGGAGAAGACGCAGTTGAAAGACAGCCAGACCAAGCACATGATTTGAATCCTGGAGATTGGGTGTTAGTGAAGAAACACGCAAGGAAGTCGTGTCTAGCACCAAGGTGGGATAAACCGCATCAAGTCATACTAGTCACTACCACAGCAGTGAAGTCTGCAGGTTTGCCCAATTGGATTCAAGCTAGTCATACCAGAAGAGTACCGAGCCCATCAGAACAACAAGAGCAACCACTGACTGAACAGGCTGAAACGTTAGAAGTTGAAAGCTGTGAAATTGAAGAATTTAGAGTGATAGATTCTGAAAGACAACTATATGACAAACAGCCAGGTACAAGTCAGGAAGAGTTGATACCATTGATTGAAATACCGGATGATGCTGTTGAAACAAGAAGAATATCAGAACTGAAAAGGCAGGAAGGTAGACAGGAAAAGACAGGGGAAGAAGAACACACTCAGGTGGAAATAAACAAAGACATGAGGACCTGAGGAGGAGTCAGAATTAGAAGAACAAGTTCAGGCAGAAGAAGAACAATCTGAAATAAGACCTGAACAGGATCAGGTAGATCTAGAAGAACAAGTTCAGGCAGAAGAAGAACAAATTATAATAAGACCTGAACAGGTACAAGTAGAAGAAGGTCCAAGCACAGGAAATAGAGAACAAGGACAGATTGTGCCTAGATTAAGTGAAAATAAAAGAACCCTAGAAGGAGATAAGGAAGGTGAGAGTGCAGTTCAGGTCAAAAGAGTTAGAAAAGGAGACAAGTGGCCAGTTGGAGTAAAGAAATTACGGTATTATTTGAGAAAATCAGAAAAGAAACCAGAACAAGTAAATGAAGTCACGAGTCAAACACAATATAAACAAACTTTAGTGAAACTTACTCGAAGAAGCCCAAGATTGAGAAATTTAAACAGAAAATACAAGGCCCCTGAGTGGACTTGCGTTATACTCGAAGAATTTGAAAACTTAGATTTAAGTGAAGAAACAGAAAGGGTTCATGTTGCACAGATTGATGAAAGCAAATTGAGACCTCCTTAAAATAAAAATAAAAGAAAATTAGACAGACAAAGAAAGAAAAAGAGAAAATAAATTTTCTCAGATTAAAATGGCAGAAATTGAAGTCACTGAAAGACCAAAACGAGGTTTAAAAAGAAAATGTTTTAGATTTTATTTTTGTAGTATTTTATTGGTAGTATTAGTATGGTTATTCCTAACAGTAAGAGTACCTTTGCTAATGGAAGCAAACGACAAAAATAATACAAATACTAATGAAAAGATAGATAGAATAAAAGGAACTAAAATAGAAATAGGGGTAGAAGATGAGGCAAATTATCTTAATGAGACAGACTATAATACGTCTTCAAATGTGTTTACTAAATTGTTATTTCAGTACATTAATACAATGGAAATTAGTAATTGCTATGTTTGTATGAAGTAACTCTCATCAGTATCAGAAGGGGTGACGTATACCAATATACTTTTAACATATGGTGTGTCATGTAGTATTTTATCAAGTCTATTTTATGCTCCAGGGAGACTTCAGTATTTTTATTCAAATTTAGATGTAGTATTTTCTGAATTGCCTATTAGAAAGAATATGAATCCAGTAGCTAGTAGTAAGAATGTGCAGTTTTTGGGTGAATTTTTCTTAACTATGGGTTCAATAGATTTAGTTCAAGCACATAAAAATAACTTAACTTGTATCTTACGTGAAGAAGAAAAAGAGTTTTTGAATTTAGTAGAAGAAAGGAGACAGGATTTAAAAACGAAAGCTGCTGAACAGAAAACCCATGTACCTCCATGGGCTGGGAAAGAGGGAATCTATGCAAACGGCAAAGCTCATGCAGCGATGTCCCTGGATTTTGTGAAAAGGGGAAAATTCTGCCTCCACAGATTAAAGACAGATTATAATAATAATTACATTGGTTCCAGTGAGTGTGAACACAACTTCCTAATTTTAGGAGGGTGGGGATTAAAAGGGGGAACTGATCCTGTATTTCCAGGAGTTTATTATGTCTGCGGGAACAATGCCTACTATACTGCAAGATGGTATGGAAGCTGTTATTTTGGAATAGTCTTCCCGAAAATATATCATGTGGACAGAATCAATGGCAAATCTAATAAATTAACACGTAGAAGAAGAGCTAGTTTTTCTGAAATAGTAGGAGATATATTTAGTGCATTGATACCATCAGTTGGAGTCATTCTTAGTTCGCAGAAAATTTGTAAATTATCAACCATAGTTGATCGTCTTTCTACAGACACTGCAGGAGGATTCTTGATGATTAACACAGAGATGGTTGCAATCAGGTCTATGGTTTTACAAAATCGTCTTGCTCTTGATATATTATTAGCAAAAGAAGGTGGAGTCTGTGGTATGTTGAAAATTCAACATTGCTGCACTTATATTCCGGACAAGAGCAGAGAAATTAAAGGATATAATGAAAACATTACAAGAATGCATAAAGGCTTGACCCAACTGGAGGTTGACAGTGCATGGGGAAAACTAACAAAGAGTATAACATCAATAGGGAAATGGTTTACTAATTCTGGGAAAAGTTTCCTAGGTCAAATAATATTACCAATAGTTATGATGATGACGATAGTAATGATAATAATGATTACATACAAATGTTGTAGAAAAGGAGGGCAAGGAAAAATACATTTAGAAAGAGAGGGAAAAGGAAAGAAACGGAAAAGAGAATATGATGAGATACAACTTGAAGAAATGAAAGGAAAAATATATAAAAGAATGAAAGATTTAGAAGGAAAAGAAGAAAATGATGGAAAATTGAGAGGAGAAATAGAAAATTGAGATGTGCTGAAGTTGGCATCTGGGATGGGATGGGTAATTTTGTGATGGCTTAAAATGCCATCAGAGAGGGGATTGATGGAGCAAGGACTCGTAAAAGAGACTTGCTCGGAAGCCATCCTCTCGTTTAACTCGCTAACGAATTACTAACTGTGTTTTGTAAATAATAATTCGCACTACAGAAAACACACGGGTTAGAGAAGCTTGCATATGTGTTTTACTAACGCTAACAATATGAACGAAGGACAAAAATCGCTTTAGCGGGGAAATCTTTATTGCGCATGCGTCAACTGCATCTACGTAGTATGACATTTAATGCTTGGAGGGAAAATTCTTGCGCATGAGCAGAAGGCACTAAAATGGCGGCTTAAAAGTTCACATGCATGGCATCTGCTTAGCTGAATAGAAAATAAGCTATTTTACTAATGCTAATGCAGAAAGGGTATTAATAAGTAAAATGGGTTAGAGTAGAGATGGGTGGTATACAGTGAAACCATTTATTTGTGAAATTAACATTTCTTCTTTTAACTGTATTATTAGTGCGCATATGGGCCTTTCACGTTTGTCTGAACTGAGCCGACTGATTCAAGTTTGCGCATGCCTACATGAGAATTTACCCGGAAGGATGACCAAGGTTTTGACAGCCGTCCAAGGACGAGAATGATGTGTCCTGTGAACAGAGGGTGAAGAGTTCACTCAAGAAGACTTGTATTCAATGATATTGAAATAAATGTATCTAATAAAGTTTGGACATGTATGGGAACGGAAGAAAAGTATAAAGTTTAAGGGGATGGGTTTTGCGAACAATAGTTCAATGGAAAAAGTAATATGTAAGCATGGTGTGATGATCATCCCCCCTTGCCTGTCCAATCAGAGTTAGTATTTTTACGATATTGAAACTTTAGTGGGTGGTACATGGTCAACGAAAGGTATAACTGAGGTAGCTTTAGTTAGTTAGCGAGCGCAGAGACGGAGTTTTGCTGAATGCTGCAGAGCTGTCGGTGCTGTGGGTGGTGCTGATGCTGATAGAGACACTATGAGATGCTGATGAAGAAACCAAATGCAGAAACCTCCATCCTAAATTAATTGGGTTAGATAAGAAGATCGCGGAAGAATCTCGAGGAGGAAGAGAGTGTCAGAGAAGGGTGCTACGCAGTCGTCGGTATTTAGAGAGGTTAAGTATCCTGTCCTGATACCTGTCCTGAAGTCTTTGTCTCCTGATCTATCCCGGGGGACCCTTACCAGCCCTTTGGCCAGGGGGTTCGTCTTCACACCATCCTTGGTAACTATAAATTCATGGTATTTGTAGATGTTCTTTTCTCTCTGTCCTCTCCTTTCCGAGCATGTCTGAAGTATTTTGCTTAATGATTATTTGATTACATATACACTCTTACGAATGAGGGTGTTTGTACTGAAACTTTGAGATGGTTCACATTCATTTAATTTAGATAAAGATTTTAAAACTTCCCGAGTCTGTGATTATTTTATTTTAATAGTTAATAAGTTATGTTAATTATCACCATCAACTAGTTCATCATCATCATCATAAAACTTTATTCGATTATAAAATAATCATAAAAGCACGTTAAAAACTGTAAAATCACATGTTACAAGGATAAGTAAGAGACCACAAGGATATGGAATAAATTATACAATACAGATTCTCACATGAGGATAGTCTTTCTAGAAGTGAAAACAGACTTTAAAAACAACGTAACAGATAAAATTATGAGTTCTTCCCAAAGGGATTGCATGGCTATGAACGCAGGACGGCATTGTCTCAGACCTAATGTTCTAAGCACCGGAAGTATCCACCTTTTCCTCTGGACTGTATAAAATTTGCAAAAGAATAAAACATGCATGGTGGATTGTGCTGACAAATCATCACATGGGCAATTGGACAGCTGCATAGACCAATCATTACTTGCTGGAAAAGTAAGTGACCTATGGACAATGCCCATCCTGAAGCGTGTAAGTAAAAATCTTTCATAGTCAGAGGCTACAAGAATTAAATACGGCTGCATCTTAAAAGTAGTCAAAGTGTTTTGGAGGGCAAGGACTGAGATTTTTAAAATCTCTGTATTTAATCTAATATTTTCAAGGTATTGCAAACAGCTAAGTTTAAAAACATTCCTGTTTACTTTAGTCATAGTGATGGGGTTATCAAAATATTCTTGATGGCCTAATTTACACAGAAATTCCTTAACCTACTTGAGCCAACCTATATGAGATACCCCTTCTAGCCCACAACAATCGCTAATCATTTGACGATTTAAAATGGTCTTCTCTGAAGTCCAGATGTGATACCAAAGGAGAATTGGTTGAATGCCGATAACATCCGCTAAGTAAGGTATGCCTAATTCCGAATGGCAGTTAAAAGTAGAGACGCTAACCGGGACAGCAAGCAGGTGTCTAAGAAATCTGTTTTCAGCCGTCTGCAAAGACGTCACATCTGCGTAGCCCCAGATACCCGCTCCATAGGTCGCTATAGCGACGCATTTAGCTTTATAAATTTGAAGTAATTCTGAGGGGGGGCGTCTGCCCAATTTCCTACTAAAATTAGCCAAGGATGCCAGTGCCTTTGAGAATAACAATCTCCTTAGGTTAACAGCCTGTGTCCAATTGCCAGTGCGGTCGAATAAGACCCCCAAGTATGAGAAAGTATTAGAGCAATCTAGACGATCCTTCTCTAAAAAGAACGGGCGACACGTTTTGCTCCCCAGGCCACATTTTAAAATAAATGTTTTGGAAGTATTAACTTTGAGACCCAGGTTAGACATAAAATTCACAAAACTGGATAATACCTTCTGTAGACTATTCGGAGTACGGGCCATAAGCACCGCGTCACCCGCATACATAAGCACAGGGAGTGAGCGATTCCCTACCGCCGGAAGGTCCTGGCACTCATATATCAAAGCCGATTCTAGGTTATTGATATACAAGGTGAAAAGAAAGGGTGCCAGGACGCAGCCCTGCCTTACTCCTCTTCCGACGGTAAAGGGATCAGTGCACTCACCCCCTATTCCAAATCGGACCCTGACCCTGGCCCCAATATAAAACTGTCTCATTAGGGAAATTAGGGATGGCTCCACTCCCATCCTCTCCAGGATCAGCCAGAGTTTGTTGTGGATGACGCAGTCGAAGGCCGCGGACAAATCCACAAAAGCCAAGTAGAGAGTGCCCCTTTTGGCCTTAGTATATTTGGCAATAGTTAATTCTAAATTTAGGCACTGATCTATTGTACCAAGGGCCTTGCGGAACCCATATTGTATGTTACTAATGATAGAATGGTCGTCTGCCCAGTCCTGCAGTCTAGAAAGGAGTACTCTTCCGATTATTTTGACCGTAGAGTCTAAAAGCGAGATAGGCCTATAACACACTGGGTTATGCCTATCCCCCTTTTTAAAAATCGGAACCAATATCGATTCACTCCAGGTGGGGATGAGGCTGGTCAAGATGCACGCATTGATGACTTGTGTTAAAATGGGTCCCCAGAAAGCTATGTTATATTTAAAAAGGTCCACAGGAATGCCATCTGGCCCTGGGGCCTTACCACTCTTGCTCATTGCAATCGCCTCCTCAATCTCGTTAAGATCCAGTTGGAGATGCGAATGGTGATTTACAGTCTGGGGTTCTACCCTGTCCCCCGCCAAGTCACTACTACTTGGTTCAGGGCAAGGTGTAGAATATAGTTTTGAAAAATGGTCAACCCATTCACCCTTGGTAACCGCTATCTCTATGGTTGCCCTCCCTGCATTGACTAGAAAGGGAACATTAACCGCTTTCAAGTACGCTGAAGAGTCTTTCAATTCTGATGCAGCTCGCAGGGCGTTCCATGCCTCATCCTTTAAACATTTTTTCCTCACTTTTAAGGCACATCTATATGCCCTTCTGGCTACTTTTATTTCTTCATGATTTTTAACCTTTCTGTGGAATGAAAGTTTAATATTGGAATGAGCTTTAGAGCAACTGGAATCGAACCATCCTTTCTTTTGAGGGATTTTCTTGCTTGAGTTTACATGAAGGGTATTACCAATGAACTCTGCTATGACAGAGAAACCCTCCACGATATCCGTCGAGGAATAGCCATCTCCTAAACATTTTTTAATGGCTTCACTACAATGGATAATCACCTTACTCATAAGTGAATCTGGATCTAGTTTTTCCCAACTCAACGCATAGCCATTTTGTCTGGCCAATGTGACCTCATTAGCAAAGTGGGTAGAAGGGACCTTCCCTTTAACTAATCTACGGTCAACCTTGACTCCAATGCTCTGCGGGAAATGATCACTAAGAGAGATGTCATAGGTTTGAAAGTTTATGACTCTAGAGGCATATCTAGACAAAATTAGGATAAAATCAATGGTAGAGGACAACCCTCGCCCATTAAACGTTGGGCTGAAGGAGACCGGGGTGCTGCATAAATTATTTGCGAAACCCATGTCCCCTGTGAGCATTACTTCATTTATAATATCACCGGGAATAGAATGATTAAAATGGGGGAAACTAAGATCTTTATTATACCCAAAACCACAGACCCCAGTGTCCCAGTATTGGCATAAATTGATGTTAAAATCGCCACCCCAAATTATAAATAGATTTTTAGAGGAAGCTGCCTGGATCTTGGTAATATGAAGGGATATAACCCCCAACACTCCTGCCAGCTCTTCACGTGGGGCATTGTTATAAACATTCACTATAACAATGCCAATTGTTTTATCCAAATCAGCCCCTATTATTTGAAAATAACGATCAGCAGTCAGTGTTGCAACGTTCCCCAGATTTAAATGGTTTGCTACATAGGTGCACAGCCCCCCCATTGCTCTCCCGTGCGGTGATGCAACTGCGGGCAAGTGAAAAGTTTTGAAACCATTAATATGGATCGGGTCTTCCACCCATGTTTCTTGTAAACAAAATACATCAAACTCAAGTACAAACTCTGTCCACTGTGGGTTCACAATCTTTGGCTTTAAGCCAGCAATGTTCCAGAACAAGAAATGACAAATACTGTCTTTAATGATTCCCTTTGCGTCCCTCGGGCTTGTTCCAGGGGCAGTGACAGTGCCAACTACAGAAGGAACTATTGGACTATTGTCTAAACTATAAGCAAGAGGGGCGGCTGGAATTGGGATGTTACCTATGGGCTCGTCATCTATACTCAATAAAGAGGGATGGATATAGTTCCTGTGGTGGTCTGCTGGGCCAGGCTCTGAGGCTAATGGGACACTTACTATAGTATTTATATGACCCAGCTCGGTTACTCCCTGGACTAGTGGTCTTATATTTATAGTAGCCACCCTGCTCGACAGATTCGCTCCATGGGTGGCTATGGGGAGTCAATCCACCTGCTCTAAGTGAGAGAGGAGGTCATAGCGGTTTTGGACTGGGACATTATACAATGGTAACAAATTCATTGGGTGTTCCTTACCACAAGAGTATGAGCGATTATAATGGGAAGGTTGATAGAAGAAACCCAGGGGAACCACATTAATGTCATGTGAGGAGATAGAATAGGTTCCAACCCTGGTCAAGATATGTTGTACCAACTCTGTTGACTTAAAAGTCAGGATCACACAGTCCCCTGACATGGACTTCCGTCCCTTCCCTAACCAACTGACTCTTCTGGCCATTTTGAAATTAGTAAAAAGACTATCTGTAAAGCCAGTTTTAGAGCCTAGCCAAAATAACGATTTATTCCTAAATGTGTCCCAAGGCTCTACTGCCCCCGCAGGTAGTCGTGGTACGTTGGCCAAAATTACCGTGTATGGGGTCACAGCTGGAGGAAGGTCCAGGACAGTCATGAATGGATCAGTTACTTGGTTATAAATAGGGGCTAAAACACAAGGGACAGGATGATTGGGAACTCCTGGGTGAATTACCTGTTGGTGGCCAGACTTGAGGCCGGCATCAGGGCAATGGGAAGAACCCTTGTTGAGAATGGTTTGGACAGGCTTGGAAATTCCCTGTAAGGTATCTAGAGATGGAGTCATTGAATTAGTGCATAAATTTATGCTACTAGTTGGCTGATTATAACCTAACGAGATCACACGATTACTAGGAATAATGGCACTCTTAAGAGACGAATTATTTACATGCCCGTCTAGGGCAAGGTCCCTATGGTGGTTTGCATTGTGACCTTCAGAGATAAAAGGCTGGCGGGTTTCTAGGCGAATCGACAATAAGTCTTCCAGGGCGCCCACTCTAGTGGTAAGATTGGATAGAGTTTCTCGCAGGTAAGAGTCCAATGTATCAAGCTTGCTATTTAATATCGCCAGTTCTTTTGGAGTGTTATATGTCGGGCCTTTGTTTATATTTCCCTTACAGCCTCAGTTCGCCGACGCTGGCTTAACCTTTTTTACAGTTTTGTCCCGTACAGTACATGGCGCGGAGCTGTTGGTGGTGACTCTATCCTCAGACTGACTATGGGGAGTGTTAGTAAGATTGATGGTATTCCTCAGACGTTTGGTCGGGGGTTGGGAGTCACTATCTAGGTCTAAGTCGCAAATCGAAATGTGTTCCGAGAGGTTCAATGCGCATCCATTAATATTTGCGCTAGTCGTCGAGGACTCTATGGCGACTGGGGTATGAGCAGGGGTATGAGCAGGAATCGTGAGAGTCTCTTACCCAGTATCATGTCCTACGTCCAAACCAGGTCTTTCAATGTTCATGGCCTCCTCCACGGAAGAGATCTGTTGCTCTATCGCCCCCATGGCTCCCGTCAAGTATTTTAAGAGAGACTGACGGCTACCCCCCCCCCGCCCTCCTTTTGGGGATTTTTTTGACACATGGTTTTCCTTTTCCCCATGAATAGGTATTTGCCAACAATTTAGCTCAGGTATTAGTAGAGAGGGGAAGGCCAAGGCTACCAAATTTACGGTGCAGGGTAACACCCGGTGGCACAAACTCACCCCGATCTTTCAGCAGGCGTTATGAAATAACACTCACTGGGGGATTAACGTGGACAGCCAAGAGCTGTGGCCCAGCCCAGCCTACTCCGGTCTATGACGGGCTAAGACAGGCCCGTCTTGGTCCGGTCTTTATGCACTAAATGCATTAAATTTATGCACTAATTCAATGACTCCATCTCTAGATACCTTACAGGGAATTTCCAAGCCTGTCCAAACCATTCTCAACAAGGGTTCTTCCCATTGCCCTGATGCCGGCCTCAAGTCTGGCCACCAACAGGTAATTCACCCAGGAGTTCCCAATCGTTTAGTTAGGAATAAGAAATAACTAAACCTGAAAGATGAAAATTATAAACTAAAATACCCAGCAGTCTACTTGGATTTGTGTAAGTGTTTTATGGGCCCAGGTGAGTATATGGTAGTAGAGTATCTGTTGTTAGTACACCGCTGGATCACATATACTTACTTCCTTTATGCATCTATATACCTTCCATGTACTTGGATCTATATATTTATTACGTTTCTCCTAAAAAAGCATGTTCAATGCACTACCCTATTTCTCATCCTATACCTCTATCAATAACTTTAATCTACATATACTTACCTCCTTTATGCATCTATATACTTTCCATGTACTTATGGATCTATATATTTATTACTTTCTTCTAATTCAGCATATCCAATGCACTACCCCATTTCTCACCCTATACCTCTCTCAATAGATCTTCTACCCCAACTCTCTGACTCACCTCAAACTTCTTTCTAGTACTCTTTTCAATGCACTACCCTATTTCTCACCCTATAACTCTATCAATATATCCTCTACATCCACTCTCTCATTTATCCCAAACCCCATACCACTACTATGATCCCCAAAATACCCCTTTCTAGACTCTCCCCTACTCTACCCCTCCTTGCATTATCTGACACCTCTTTTACTATACCGATCCCCCAAACAAGCCTTTCTTAACTCTTCCCCTCCACATCCCTTTTTACTCATCCCAAGCCTCCTCCTACTGCTATGACCTCCAAAACAAACACACAAAAAAGGTCTAAATCCTTCACTCTTCTATCCCTCCACTATCCTTTTCAATCAAAATAACAGACTAGCATGTCCACTTCTCAAATTCCATATTTCACTATACTAATTCACCGCTAATCCTTTATGGGTTCCGGAGTAGCATGCGACTCGCCAAAATAGCGCTTCAACACCCCATCAGGGGTACCAAGCACTATATAAATGCAAACCTTTTTCTCTCTCCTATCCCTCCCCCCCTTCTCAATCCAAATAACTGACTAACATATCCACCACTCAATTTACTTTCATATTTCACTATACTAATTTTCAATACTAACCCTTTATGGGTTCCGGAGTAGCGAGCTACTCCCAAAAAAAGCGCTTCAACATCCCATCAGGGGTAACAGGCGCTTTAGAAATGCAAACCTTTTTTTCCCTCTTCCATCCCTCTCCTACCCTTCTCAATCCAAATAACTTGCTAACATATCCACCACTCAAATTACTTTCATATTTTATTATACTAATTCAACACTAATCCTTTATGTGTTCAGGAGAGCGTGCTACTCGCCAAAAAAGCACTTCAACACCAATGTTCCCTCTAATTTTTCTTTCTTATGTGCGGCAATAGAATGTTGGTGTGCACTCTTTTCTTGCTTGTGTGCGCAACTGAGTGATAAGATGTGCAACAAGGCAAGTCCATCAGCTACCACTTATAGGTAAATAACAAGCATTGGCACTGCCAATAAGCCTTGCTTTTAATTTAAAGTGACTTCTTAGTCACTGATTGGTTTAAGCACTGAATAAGTCATCACACATGCACCCTGTCAATCATCCTTGCACTTGTGCATCCATAAATCACTTATTCATTCTTGCATTCACCAACTTAATTCTTGCCCTCTTTTTGTGCCTTCTCTGTTTGTTTCTTGCCCTCTTTTTGCCTTTTCTGTTCGCTTCTTGCCCTCTGTTTCTGCCTTCTTTGCTAATTTCTTACCGTCTTTTTGCCTTTCTGCTCGCTTCTTGCTCTATGTTTTGCTTTTTTCTGCTCGTCTCTTGCCCTCTTCCTGCCGTTTTCCTCCTCCCGCCACCCAGCGCCCCTCCGTCCCCCAGGACACCTTCCCTGGCGGAGTTCAGAAACAAACTCTAGACTTGGCTTTTTGACGGAGGCCTTGCATCCCAGCACCCAGATATCCTTAGGGGTGACAGCGCTGCACACTACAAATGCTGATTGATTGATTGATTCAAATAAAGATACTTTAAAAAAGGTTATGATTGTTTGAAAAATGTTGATTTGCAAAGTTTCTAATGGAGGTGAGTGGGCGAACGTGGTGAACTGGTTTGCTTGCAAAGGCCTATTGTTTGGGAAGTCCGCTGCCAGTCGTTGGTTTCTGGCTCACGTTCTGAAGTACTTGACGTTTGTTTTTATAATCAGGTAAGTAATATTACGAAATCATTCCCCAAATGCCCCTAAATGCCTGATTACCTTTTAAGTACTTAGTGCCTGGGCAAGTATTTTCAGTGGCCACTCTGCTAAGCCTAAAATGTTTGCCCTATTTGTTCATCTTTTGCTTTGTCATGTGTATACTGTTGGCAATAACCTGTTGCACTAATAAAAGATATGAAAAGGGCACTCACTTTTTCCTAATCTGTCTGGGCCCCCAAAAAACCCTAGAACTGGCCCTGCTGCAGTGTCTGTAATCACTGCCTAAGTGTCAACGGCACATACTGCAGAGCTCCTGGCAGTTTAGAGAAGTGCTGATTGGAATGAAAAACTAACATATTGATCAGTTTGAGGCAGGAGACACGAATGTGAATGGCAGCATGCAGTAGGGAGCATTTTAGGAGTCACTGCAGATGTAACTGACTAACAATAACAGCTGAAGGTGCTGTACTGGATGGAAGCATCTTACAAACAGTAAAAGCACATGTGAAGCCACAGCCAAAGCCAGTGACGCCACACAGTGCAAAAAAAAAGAGAAGAACTGGAGAAATCAGGAGGTGGCCTGGTGGGAGACAGTGATGTAAGGTGCAGCACGCTGGTGAAGAGCGTTTAACAAGTCACTGCAGAGGTGAATGGCCAGCAAAAATAGCAGAGGCTGCTGAACTGAGACCAACCAGCATACCGACTGATAAGGCCTCAGACAAGCATGTGTGACGCCACAGCCAGACAGAGAAGGAGAAAACAAAAGGTGGAGGAGCCAGAGGTCTGTGGACATGGCAAACGGGACTCGGGCTGCAGAGAAAGCTCTGGGAATTCTCTTCTGCTGTTTAATGACAGCCTTGCAGGTATTTAAACGTCCTCCATTAGCATTTCTAAAGACGAAAAACACGTCTTTAGAAATCCATTTGGAAGCGCAGCAGCATCACCATCAGCCGCACTTCAGAGGCTCCAGTGAAGTATTTACTGAATGCAGTGGAATCCTTTGTAGTGCGCGCTGATTGTAGGTTTCTGCGCGGAGGGAAACCTAGGTGTGCGCGCCCGCTCAGGCGCGCAGTTTAGAGGGAACCATGTTCAACAACCCATAAGGGTTAACAAGCTCTATATAAATGCAAACCTTTTTCCCTCTTCTATGCCTCCGCTATCCTTCTCACTCCAAATAACTGACTAATATCCACCACTCAAATTACTTTCATATTTCACTATACTAATTTACCACTAATCCTTTATGGGTTTCCGGAGTAGCGTGCTACTCGCCAAAAAGCGCTTCAACACCCCTTCAGGGGTAACAAGCGCTATATAAATACAAACCTTTTTTCCCTTTTCTATCCTTCCGCTATCTTTCTCACTCCAAATGACTGACTAACCTATCCACCACTCAAATTACTTTCATATTTCACTATACTAATTCAACACTAATCCTTTATGGGTTCCGGAGTAGCGTGCTACTCACCGAAAAAGTGCTTTGACGCCTCGTCAGGGGTAGTAAGTGCTATATAAATGCAATTACAATACAATACAATACAATGTGTGGACCCCTGCTTGGGACCTACAGTGAAAAATGGCTGGGACTATGTTTGTTTGCAGTGTTTTCTCTGCAAGAGTCAAGGGTCCCGTTTAGACTTTATTTGTCCAGCCTAATGGAGGTGGCGTAAATGAACTTGATGGAATTTTCCAATGGATTGGGGCACAGCTGCCATCGTGGCAATCAAGGCCCCCGGCATGTTGAAGTACCCGGATTCTGGCGTTTTGTGCTGGAACATTCGTCTCGTTTTGGAACTAAAAGAGGGCCTCCATTTGGTGGTAAACCCTGAGGTAATTTATTTATTTACGGAGATTTATATAGCGCGAACTTGACCCGAAGGTATCAGAGCGCTTTATATAGCACCAGTTGCGTTACATGAGGACACATTCATTTTAGTTAGGCACGGGGAGATTAAGTGATTTGCCCAGAATCACAGGATGTTCAGCATCATTGCCGAGACTCGAACCCAGTTCCCCAGATTCGTGGTCGACCGCCCTAGCCGTTAGGCCAACTCCTCTACCCAGTTGAGACTTACATAGCCCATCCAAAATTGTATTCGGGTGAGTGGTCTGGGTGCCTGCTTTTATGCATCGGTGGGGGCTGTACTGCCCCCTCATCAGACTGCCTTCTCCTAGGGGCACGGTCAGCCAACCCTGCCTCAGGGGATCAGCAGCGGGGGCCCTGGGCCATCTGTCAGAATCCAGATGGCAAACTCAAATGAGGATTCCCGATTGACATAGCATGGTCGTCCTGAAGACTGACTACATGGGCAGTTAAGGAAGGTGATTGGGAGTGGTTTAAAGGGGTAGACTGTTTCGGGGAATGATTCTGGACTATGGTGCGCTTGTACCCTGTGATTGTGGCTTTGCTGCGCCAGACAGTCACCCCACTTTGCTGGAACTGTGGGTCCGGCCCCTACTGGACTGAACTACCTAGTTGTTGTATTGATTGCTGTGTGTTCGCCCACCCACCCGATGGGGTGGCTGTGGCCTGACTGCCTTACAGCTGAGTGTGTGATGTGTGCATGTTGTCCTGTGCTTGGCTTTGAAGATTGATGCTCTGTGGAGGCTGTCCCTCTACAATTCCATTTTGATCATGGTATAGTTTCAGCATCGGTTGGCCATGTCAATCAATCAATCAATCAATCATGTCACTTATAAAGCGCACTACATACCCGCGAGGGTCTCAAGGCGCTGGGGGAAGAGGGGGGTGGTGCTGCTACTGATCGAAGAGCCAGGTCTTGAGGAGTCTTCTGAAGGCCAGTAGGTCTTGGGTCTGTCGGAGGTTGGTGGGGAGGGTGTTCCAGGTCTTGGCGTCGAGGTGGGAGAAGGATCTGCCGCCGGCGGTCGTTTTCCGGATGCGGGGGACTGTGGCGAGGGCGAGGCTGGTCGAGCGGAGCTGGCGGGTGGGGGTGTAGAAGCTGAGTCGTCTGTTGAGGTAGGCTGGTCCGGAGTTGTGGAGTGCTTTATGTGCGTGGGTGAGGAGCTTGAAGGTTATCCTCTTGTTGACAGGGAGCCAGTGCAGGTCTCTCAGGTGGGGTGTGATGTGGCTGCGTCGGGGGATGTCGAGGATAAGACGTGCAGAGGCGTTCTGGATGCGTTGCAGCCGTCTCAGGAGCTTAGCCGTCGTTCCTGCGTAGAGGGCGTTTCCGTAGTCCAGCCTGCTGGTGACAAGGGCCTGGGTGACTGTTTTTCTTGTTTCGGTGGGGATCCACTTGAAGATCCTGCAGAGCATTCGGATGATGTTGAAGCAGGATGAGGAAACGGCGTTGACCTGCTTAGTCATGGAGAGGGTGGGGTCGAGGATGACCCCTAGGTTGCATACGTGGTCGGTGGGTGGCGGGGCTGTTCCCAGTGATGTTGGCCACCAGGAGTCGTCCCAGGCTGAAGGGTTGGAACCAAGGATGAGGACCTCCGTCTTGTCCGAGTTCAGCTTCAGGCGGCTGGTCCTCATCCGTTCGGCGACGGCCTTCATTCCTTCGTGGAGGTGAGCTTTGGCGGTGTGAGGGTCTTTGGTGAGGGAGAGGATCAGCTGGGTGTCGTCGGCGTAGGAGATGATGTTGAGGTTAGTGCTGTCGGGCGACGTGGGCGAGGGGTGCCATGTAGATGTTGAACAGCGTTGGGCTGAGGGAGGAGCCTTGGGGTACGCCGCAGATGATCTTGGTGGCCTTGGATCGGAAGGGGGCGAGGCGGACGCTTTGTGTTCTGGCCGGAAAGGAAGGATGTGGTCCAGTCCAGGGCCTTCTCTTGGATCCCGGCGTCGTGAAGGCGTGTTCGTAGTGTGTGGTGGCAGACCGTGTCGAAGGCGGCTGATAGGTCCAGGAGGATGAGGGCTGCTGTTTCTCCGTTGTCTAGCAGGGTCCTGATGTCATCGGTGGCGGCGATGAGGGCGGTTTCGGTGCTGTGGTTGCTGCGGAAGCCGGACTGGGAAGGGTCCAGGATGTTGTTCTCCTCGAGGTAGCGGGTCAGTTGTTTGTTGACGATTTTCTCGGTGACCTTCGCGGGGAACGGGAGCAGAGAGATGGGTCGGAAGTTCTTGAGGTCCTTGGGGTCTGCCTTGGGTTTCTTGAGTAAGGCGTGATCTCGGCGTGCTTCCAGCTTTCCGGGAAGGTTGCTGTCTCGAAGGAGATGTTGATTATTTTCCGGAGATGGGGCGCGATGGCTGTACTGGCTTTGTTGAAGATGTGGTGAGGGCACGGGTCTAGCGGTGAACCGGAGTGGATGGTGTTCATGATCTCGCTGGTGTCCTCGTCGTTGATGTTGGTCCAGGAGAGCAGGCGGTTGGTGGTTGTGGGGGCAGTGGTCTCGGTGGTTGCCGGGGCGGTCGTGGTGTTGAAGCTGTCGGGATGTCGGCGATTTTGCGGTGGAAGGAGGTGGCCAGTGAGTCGCATAGGTCTTGCGACGGCTGGATGTCGTTGGTGTTGGAGCTGGGGTTGGAGAGTTCCTTCACGATGTTGAAGAGCTCTTTGCTGTTGTGTGCGTTGTTGTCTAGGCGGTCTTTGAGTGAGGCCTCTTTGGCGGATCTGATGAGGTGATGGTGATTGCGGGTGGCGCTCTTGTGGGCGGCGTAGCTGTCTGCTGTCCGTTCGTGGAGCCAGATCTTCTCCAGTTTTCGGCATGTTCGCTTTGGAGGCCTGGAGGTCTTCGGTGAACCAGGTGGCTTTCTTGCTGGTGTGGCTGTTGGGCGGATTCTTGAGCGGGGCGAGGGTGTTGGCGCAGTCGTCGATCCACTGTCTGAGGTTGCGGGCGGCAAATAGTGGCATTTTACTGGGATGATTAGGGCCCAGCGTCCTTGGCCATGGCCACTAGGAATGGGCAGATACCCTCTGGGGTCCATGAGCGGAGCTCTCCTTGAGATGGGGGACATTTGGATGCTTGCGCCTAGCGCGGTGCCCTCAAGGGCAGTCTTCTTCAACTTATGTTGGACCAATTTGGCGGTGTCTCTGTGTGCCTGCTCCTGCTTTTCCCTCTCCTTCTCCTGTCTCTTCCAGTAATAGTGTAGTATGTGGGTCAGTATTTCCCGCCAAAGTTTAGTGTCCAGCCCTACTACACTACCTAATCTGGTCTGGATCTCAGTAGGTAGTCCTCTATTGAAGATGTTGTAGAAGAATGCAACCTGGGGACCCATGTCAGTTCAGGGCTGTCCTGCCTCCAACCCTATCATTCTCTCATTCTATCTAGGAATTCAGTCGTGCTCTCCCCAGGCTTCATGCTCTCTGCCATCAGTCCTCCTACGTCTGGACGGTAAGGGAACAGCTCACTCAAGACCGACCAGATCTGGTGTCTGAATTAATTAAATTCAGCTCGTCATGCTCTGTGTTGATGAGCGTGACTGCTGGGATACAGGCTCTGGAGAACACAGTGTCAGTCTGCTCCCCTTTGAGACTGCTGAGCAGACTTTTGATGTCACCTATAGCTAGGTTTATACCCGGGTGTTCTTTTCAATACATGATATCTGTAGGAGAGTAGGATCTGCTTCTTATGGTTACCCCCACTTTTTGCTGATGTTTCACTGTTTTTCGACTTTAGTCTGGCTGGGGCCCTGCTATCCAGGACCCCAGCCTAACTGCTTCCTCTCTAAAATGGATTCTTAGTACCTTAGGTACACTTCATATTGGATTCTGGGGTGCCCTTATAAGTCCCTAGTATATGGTATACTATGTACCCAGGGCATAGGTACCCCAGAGGCCTACCAGGGCCTGCAGCATGTATTATGCCACCCCTGGGAAGCCTTCCAAAATGACACCACAGGACTGCTACAGCAGCCTGAGTGAGGTGGTGCATGCACCCCTTACTGAGATATAGGTGCACATATAAACCTATCAGTCAACCCTATGGCAGGCCTTATCAATCCTGAAGGCAGGGTGCTTGGTTTTATGTGAGAGGGTGCCAATGCATGAGCAGAGCCCCTCTGCAGCCTTCGGAATCTATCCTCCGGGGTTGTCTGTGAGTGCAGCCTGACCATAAACTCTTAAGTGCATTATAACTCAACGGTAAATGCTAACTTTGGGATGGCTGCACGGAAACATGTCGTGTTTGGTGTCAAACACCTTGGAATCATACCCCCACACCAGTAACTGGTGTGGGAGTATGATCCCACCCTTCTAGAGGGAGAGACATGACAGCACTGGTATACCCGGTACCAGCTAACAGAGCCCTGGCATCACAAAATGGATGCTGCAGCCACAGACACGAGTCTGGCCTCCAGCTGCCGACCGAAACTCCGGCAGGGGAGGCCTGGACAATAGGTTTCCTGTCACAGGGAGGTGTTACCACCTCCCAGACAGGCTTTAGTGTATTGGGGCTGGGTGGGTGCACTCTCAGAGTGCTTTGAAGTCCTGCACTGGGGGCACATTTGGTGTCCCTGTGCATAGCTCAGTTCAAACCGGTTGCAGGGGCTACCAGCCCCTGCTCTGGCGCGAAACTGGACAAAGGAAATGGGTGTAGCCACCCCTCTTTCCAAACCCTCCCATAGGTGGGTCCCCTGAGTTAGTCCAACCCCTTCCTTGGGTATAAGATAGGAACCCCTGGCAACAGGACTTTAGATATCCCTGGACGAAACTCTGAAACTGAATCCTGGACCTTCGACGATCTGTTAAATGCCAGATGACTGAAGAATCTCCCTTGGAGTAAAGGAGTTACTCCCCTGCTTGGCAGGCACCAAATACGCATCTGTCCGGTCTACATCTCCGAAGGTCATGCCGGACGCCAACAACCCTGGAACCCAGGAGGTGGGTTTCCAGACTTCCCAGAGGCTGACCCGAGTCCCCAACAAAGCTGAGACCCGTAGCCCTCATGGGTACCGTGGAACCGGAAACCCTGGACACCGTGCACATTTGCAAGTGCATAAGCTTCTGGTCAATCCTAGAGGCTGTGCTTTGGGTTACTTGTAGCCCCGACCCCGAGCAGTGAATCCACTGAAGATTACTGGCCTGGCCACTCCCAGTGACCCATGGGCCGCCATTTTGTGATTCTGCTTGAGGTCCCTTCGCGATCCCTTATCCATCGACTTGTGGATCGCTCAGAAGGACATCTCTAATTTCAACGGGCCTCCCTGATTACTCCAGGCCTGCCCTGACTCTCCCTTGCTTGGGGAGTCCCTCAGACCTCGCTGGTCTGCACCGAAGCCTTTGTTCTCTTTCTGCGTGGGTTGCTGTTGCCAAGGCTTGTTGGGTCCAATCCGGGCACCGACACCGCAGCCAGCTACTACCTTTGCGGGAAAGCTCGATTCCAGCTCCTGGCTGTCACCGATGCCTACTGGTCCTCGTGGCTGCAGAGACAATATTCACCTCTTTGAACTTGAAGCACCCGACATCGGTGGGCATTCGACTATCGTGCCCCTGGTCACTGGCTAGTGACCCAGACTCTGTCCCCTCTGCTTTCAGGTTCTTCTCATCCTTGATCCAGGCTTGGATCTCTTCGGACACTTCGCATCTTCCCGGCAGCAGCACCTTCCAGCCAGCGGCCATTGAAAACGACGGCGCGGCCCGACACCATTTGACACCTATGCACCCGGCTTCCCTGGGTGAGGTAAGACGAGTACTTCGGTGCTCCCGTGGGTGTTGGCCCTAAAACCCTGTAAGTCCAAAAGGGTTTGTTCCTAGTCCACTCCGAAGTATCCCTAAACTTTAAAACTCTAACCGCAAATTTCCCCATAGACGCTAACGGAGCTCACGGCTGTGTTCACACACTGCACACGTCCCCCATGGGTCCCCTGTGTCACTAGAAGAAGAAGGTTATGCTGTTCCTCAAGAGTGTACGAGCAAGGGAAATTGACACCACCCTGAACGTTTGGGTTCAGAGTTGGGAGTCCATATATTGGATTGTAATGCCCTCACACACCCAATTGGGTGTCATGCGTCATCATCTGGGCTGCTCCTCGTCGGGTCGGCGGTGCAATACCCAACGGGCTCCCTGTAGAAGGGGCACTTTGGCGGAGATCTTTTTCCAATAGCCGTATGGTGAAGTGGGGGTGAGGGGCCAGAACTGTGTAGATGTATGTGTGTGATTTAAAATAAGGTTCGGAGTATCCGTGAAGACAATTTTTAATCAGTGGGTCTCCTACCCTAGTTAAAAATATAAACAATGCGGTGCTTGGCTAAGTATTATGTCTTAGGTCTAAGTGTCGCTATTGCAGACCTGGTCCTACCCATTGTTGTAAGCTAACCAGGCGGCATCAGTACCCGGTAGGTCAAACTAGAGGAGTTCCTCTCGAGTTTTGTGCTGTTGTCACGTATAGAGTCGACCAACCCACATCTACCGGGTCCGGGTCCGCAGTCAGCTTCTACCTTCGTGGTACAGCTCGATTCCAGCTCCTGGTTGTCGTCGACGCCTCCTGGCTGCAGAGACAATCTTCCCCTCTTCGAACTTGAAGCACCCGACATCGGTGGGCATTCGACTATCGTGCCCCTGGTCACTGGCTAGTGACCTAGACTCTGTCCCCTCTGCTTTCAGGTTCTTCTCATCCTCGATCCAGGCTTGGATCTCTTCGGACACTTCGCAGCTTCCCGGCAGCAGCACTTTTCAGCCAGCGGCCATTGAAAACGACGGCGCGGCCCGACACCATTTGAAACCTGTGCACCCGGCTTCCCTGGGTGAGGTAACACGAGTACTACGGTGCTCCCATGGGTGTTGTCCCTAGAACCCTCCAAGTCCAAAAGGGTTTGTTCCTAGTCCACTCCGAAGTGTCCCTAAACTTTAAAACTCTAACCGCGACTTTCCCCATAGACGCTAATGGAGCTCGCAGCTGTGTTCACATACTGCACACGTCCCCCGTGGGTCCCCTGTGTCACTACCTTGGGTGGTTCCTTGGGGTCCCAGCGATTGTACAGGCTCTAGGCCTTGTGTCTAGTCCAGTCGTGGTTCTTATACCATTTTCTTAATTTATGGTTTGGTACGCCCCTAGGGCTAATCGTATATTGTGCTAATTTACTGTGCTATTTGACTTGTAACTTGTGTACTTCGACCTCTAGCCTCATAAAGAGACTAGTGGGTAGTGTTTAGTAATAAATACATATATTTTATATATATACCAGGTGTGGTTCTCCTTTCATTTGGTCATTCATGAGATTATAGACTGGTAAAACAAACAGCTTTACACTCCTTCAAGACTTAGCCTGAAGGCTGCTCTCCATAGCTACCACTAGGATAGCTTTCAATAAAGGTTGTCTTTAAACCTATCATCAATAAAGGTCGTTTGGACTGGTGCAAGGTGCCCACTATAACTTGTGGACAGCATATACCAGGCCAACTTCTCACATTGGTGTGCAGCGGTTGGATTCAAGCTTGCCTTTGTTTTACCAGATAATCTCTTGTGAGTGACTAACTGAAAACCACTAAAAGGTACCTGAGGTACATATAATTCAAGCTTAAAATTACAGTAAGTTCTACTGAACTTAGAGTTGTGTGTCAAGGGCTTAGCACACCCTTCCTACAACTCAAGAGAGTTTAGTAGGCCACACTAGAGTAGGTAGTGCATACACACCACCTCACTAGTGATGTCTTCAAGGCCAGGAGCCAGTGGGTCCCTGCCACCAGCCAATGGGCTTCCACCATCCAAGTATGACAACCTCCAATTCTTGGAATTGAAAGCATTGTGTAGTACTAGGAAATTGAAGACAGGAAAAACTGCAAACACCCAACGCCTCATAGAGGTACTGCTGTTGGATGATCTCAAGAAGACCTCAGGGTCTGAAAGGGTAGGCAGAATGGGTGGGGCAGCAGATGAGGAAGGGCCAATGGGTGAAGATACTCATGACCAGACCTCTGAAGCTGGCCAGGAAGATGACAATGACTTTACCCTGGAAAATCCAGCTCCTCCTGCAGATGAGGAGGAGGACCAGAATGGCCTCCTCTTTGTCCCACCAGGGAGAGTTGAGAGTGTGCCTAGAAGGTCAAGGTCTCCTTCTCAGGAGTCTAACCATTCTGACACCTCAATAGGGACCTCTGTTTCCTTCTCATAGGAGGGAATCCTCTCATGAAAGGAAAGAGAGACTGCTCAAGTATGAAGAAGCTCAGCTTAGAAACAGAAGAGAGCAGTTGGCTATAGATAGGGAGTCCCTAGAGCATCAGAAGACAAGAAGAAAGTTGGGACTAGAGTCCCATGGTGGCAGCAACTTCCCTAGTGGTAGGGAAAGGTCTCATGACCATAGAAACCTAAGCAAGACTGTCCCTCCCTACAAGAGTGGGGATGACATCCACAAATGGGTTACTGCACTGGAAAGGGCCTGTAAATTTCAGAGGGTCCCCCAGGAGCAGTGAGCAGCAATCTTGTGGCTCTCCTTTGCAGACAAAGGTAGAGATAAGCTCCTCACTGTAAGAGAAGAGGATGCTGATGATTACAAAATCTTGAAAAGTACACTCATTGAGGGGTTTGGCCTAACCACTGAACAGTATAGGATAAAGTTCAGAGATACCCAAAAGGCACAAAATCAAGACTGGGTGGACTTTGTAGATTGTGCTACTAAGGCTCTGGAGGGCTGGTTACTTGGCAGTAAGGTGTGTGATTTCAAAGGATTGTACAACCTAATTATGAGGGAGCAGATCCTTAATAATTATCAAAATCAGCTGTTGCATCAGTACCTGGTGGACTCTGATCTGACCTCTCCCCAAGAATTGGGAAAGAAGGCAGACAAATGGGTCAGAACCAGGGTGAGACAGAAGGTTCAGAACCAAGGTGGTGACCCAAAGAAGCAAGATTCTAAGAACTCTGACAAAGGTGGGGAAAAGGGTAAAGACCAAAAGTCTTCTCAAGGTCCCCAAAAATCTTCTTCTGTGGGGGAATCCCAATCTAACAAAAGTAAAGGCCAAAAGAAACCATGGTGTAAGATCTGTAAACAGAAAACACACTGGACCAGTGATTGCACCAAGTCCAAAGACTCAAGTCCAGCCACCATTGCCCCTAAGGCAACTGTTCCCCCTAGTGCAGCTACAACTGGTGGTACTCAGAATAAGGGTGTAGTAGGGTTAACCCTGGGTTCTGAGATGGGCTCTGGCCTAGTCAGAGTTCCAACTCAGGCTGTCCTGGTCTGTGATGGAGGCATGGACATGTCCTCCTCTGTGAGTCCCAGTAACTTGGGCAAGTACAGACAGCAGCCTTTGATAAATGGAAAAGAGGCTTTGGCATACAGGGACACAGGAGCAAGTGTCACCATGGTGACAGAAGATCTTGTGGCTCCTGGGCAGATTATACTTGGTGAGATGTACCAAGTGACCAATGCTAGCAATGTCAGGACAGACCATTCCATGGCAGTTGTTAATTTCTCCTGGGGAGGGGTAACTGGCCTCAAGAAAGTTGTGGTAAGTGCAGACCTCACTGTAGAATGCTTGCTTGGCAATGATCTAGAAACTTCAGCTTGGGCAGAAGTGGAGCTCAGGACACATGCAGAAATGCTAGGGATCCCTGCACATGTATTTGCTGTGACCAGGTCACAGGCCAAAAAGCCTAACACTGAACAGGCCCTGGATTCTGGAATAATGGACCAGGTGCCTCCCAAGAGGAGGAGCAGTAGGGTTAAGGCAGTGCCTTCCCCCCTGACTCAGAATACAGATCAGCCTCCTGAGGGAGATGATCTTAGTCCTGAAGAAGAAACTGTCCCAGAGGAGTTTGAACCTGATCAGGTTGAGTTCTTGGGGACAGGGGGCCCTTCCAGGGCAGATCTGAGCCAGGAGCAGCTGAGCTGCCCCTCTCTTGAACCCCTCAGAAAGCAAGCTGCTGATGAGGCTGCTGGGAATGCTAGTGGCACCCATAAGATATATTGGGATGATGAACTCCTATATTCAGAGAGTAGAGACCCCAAGCCTGGTGCTTCCAGGAGGTTGGTAATACCTCTGAAATTTAGGGGCTTCCTATTGGCACTAGTCCATGATATTCCTCTAGCAGGTCACCTGGGCCAAAACAAGACTTGGGACAGAATTGTTCCTCACTTTCATTGGCCCCACATGTCTGAAGACACTAAGGAGTTTTGTCGCTCCTGTGTCACCTGTCAAGCCAGTGGGAAGGCAGGTGGAACCACAAAGGCCCCCCTGATACCACTACCTGTGGTGGGGGTTCCCTTTGAGAGGGTGGGGATTGATATAGTTGGTCCCCTGGATCGTCAGACAGCCTCTGGGCACAGATTTATCCTGGTGGTGGTGGACCATGCCACTAGGTACCCAGAAGCTATTCCACTTAGGACCACCACAGCTCCTGTGGTAGCAAGGACCCTCTTGGGAGTATTCTCAAGGGTGGGTTTTCCTAAGGAGGTAGTATCAGGCAGGGGTGCAAACTTTATGTCTAGTTACTTGACTGCAATGTGGAAGGAGTGTGGAGTGAATTATAAGTTCACCACACCCTATCACCCACAATGCAATGGTTTAGTTGAAAGGTTCAACAAAACCTTGAAGGGCATGATCAAAGGTCTCCCGGAAAAGCTTAGGCGCAGATGGGACATCCTTTTGCCCTGCCTTTTATTTGCCAACAGGGAGGTGCCTCAAAAGGGGGTTGGTTACAGCCCTTTTGAACTTTTGTTTGGCCATCCTGTTAGGGGTCCTTTGTGTCTGGTGAAGGAGGGATGGGAGTTACCGCTCAAACCCCCTAAACAGGACATAGTGGACTATGTACTTGGTCTCCGCTCCAGGATGGCAGAGTATATGAAAAAGGCAACCAAAAACCTTGAGGCTAGCCAGGAATTACAAAAAGCCTGGCATGACCAAAAGGCTGTGCTGACTGTGTACCAGCCAGGACAGAAGGTGTGGGTGCTGGAGCCTGTGGCCCCAGCAGCTCTCCAAGATAAGTGGAGTGGCCCCCATACAATTGTTGAACAGAAGGGAGAGGTTACCTACGTGGTAGACCTTGGAACTCCCAGGAGTCCCCATAGGGTACTTCATGTCAACAGATTAAAACCATATGTCGACAGGGCAGACATGGGCTTGTTCATGGCTACTGATGAGGGACAGGAGGAAGAGAGTGATCCACTCCCTGACCTGCTCTCTCAGAACCCTGATGATGGATCAGTAGATGGTGTAGCCTTGGCAGGCAGCCTCACTGTCCAACAACAAACTGACTGCAGAAAAGTTCTCAGCCAGTTCAGACATATGTTCTTTCTGACACCTAGTCAGACTACCTGGTGCACTCATGAAGTGGACACTGGGGACAGTCTGCCTGTCAAGAATAAAATCTACAGGCAGCCTGATCATGTCAGGGATTGTATAAGGACAGAGGTCCAAAAGATGTTGGATTTGGGAGTCATTGAACCCTCAGATAGCCCCTGGGCTAGTCCAGTAGTCCTTGTGCCTAAACCTCACACCAAAGATGGCAAGAGAGAAATGAGGTTTTGTGTGGACTACAGGGGTCTCAATGCAGTCACTAGGACTGATGCCCATCCCA
The DNA here is from genome assembly GCA_963921515.1 of Calotriton arnoldi. Lineage (NCBI taxonomy): Eukaryota > Metazoa > Chordata > Amphibia > Caudata > Salamandridae > Calotriton > Calotriton arnoldi. Next base: position 82,728 of record CAWUFW010011987.1, read on the forward strand.
TCCCAAGGGCCGATGAGCTTATAGATACTTTGGCCTCAGCCAAGTTTCTTAGCACATTTGACTTGACAGCTGGCTACTGGCAGATCAGGCTAGCTGATGATGCAAAGCCAAAGACAGCATTTTCTACCCCTAGTGGGCATTATCAGTTTGTGGTGATGCCCTTTGGTTTGAAAAATGCACCTGCCACTTTCCAAAGGTTGGTGAATACAGTCCTTACAGGCCTGGAAGCCTATAGTGCAGCATATCTAGATGATATTGCTGTCTTTAGCTCCACCTGGGAGGATCGCCTGGTCCACCTAAGGAATGTTTTGGAGGCCCTGCAAAAGGCAGGCCTAACTATCAAGGCTACTAAGTGCCAGATAGGGTAGAGTCAGGTTGTGTACCTGGGTCAACTTGTGGGTGTAGGCCAGGTTCAACCATTGCAGAGCAAAATCCAGACCATAATGGACTGGGTTGCTCCCACTACCCAGACTCAGGTGAGAGCCTTCTTGGGCCTGACTGGGTACTACAGAAGATTTGTAAAAGGTTATGGATCCATAGTGACCCCATTGAATGACCTTACCTCTAAAAGAATGCCCAAAAAGGTTCAGTGGACAGTTAGCTGTCAAAAGGCATTTGTTGACCTGAAGCAGGCCATGTGCACTGCTCCCATTCTGCAAAGTTCTGATTACTCCAAAAAGTTCATTGTGCAAACAGATGCATCTGAGGTGGGGGTAGGGGCTGTACTGTCACAGCTGAATGATGAAGGTCAGGATCAGCCAGTAGCTTTTATTAGCAGAAGGCTGACCCCCAGAGAGAAACGTTGGTCAGCCATTGAGAGGGAGGCCTTTGCTGTGGTTTGGGCTCTGAAGAAGTTGAGGCCATACTTGTTTGGCACTCACTTCCTTGTTCAGACAGACCATAAGCCCCTCTTATGGCTAAAACAGATGAAGGGTGAAAACCCCAAACTTTTGAGGTGGTCCATTTCCCTACAGGGGATGGACTATACAATGGAACATAGACCTGGGAGTAGCCATGCCAATGCAGATGGACTCTCCAGATATTTCCACTTAGAACATGAAGACTCAACTTGTCAAGGTTAGTTTAATGTCCCTGCGTTTGGGGGGGGGGTTGTGTAGGAGAGTAGGATCTGCTTCTTATGGTTACCCCCACTTTTTGCTGATGTTTCACTGTTTTTTTACTTTTGTCTGGCTGGGGCCCTGCTATCCAGGACCTTAGCCTAACTGCTTCCTCTCTAAAATGGATTCCTAGTACCTTAGGTACACTTCAGATTGGATTCTGGGGTGCCCTTATAAGTCCCTAGTATATGGTATACTATGTACCCAGGGCATAGGTACCCCAGAGGCCTACCAGGGGCTGCAGCATGTATTATGCCACCCCTGGGAAGCCTTCCAAAATGACACCACAGGACTGCTACAGCAGCCTGAGTGAGGTGGTGCATGCACCCCTCACTGAGATATAGGTGCACATATAAACCTATCAGTCACCCCTATGGCAGGCCTTATCAATCCTGAAGGTAGGGTGCTTGGTTTTATGTGAGAGGGTGCCCATGCATGAGCAGAGCCCCTCTGCAGCCTTTGGAATCTATCCTCCGGGGTTGTCTGTGAGTGCAGCCTGACCATATACTCTTAAGTGCATTATAACTCAACGGTAAATGCTAACTTTGGGATGGCTGCACGGAAACATGTCGTGTTTGGTGTCAAAGACCTTGGAATCATACCCCCACACCAGTAACTGGTGTGGGAGTATGATCCTACCCTTCTAGAGGGAGAGACATGACAGCACCGGTATACCTGGTACCACCTAACAGAGCCCTGGCATCACAAAATGGATGCTGCAGCCACAGACACGAGTCTGGCCTCCTGCTGCCAACCGAAACTCCGGCAGGGGAGGCCTGGACAATAGGTTTCCTGTCACAGGGAGGTGTTACCACCTCCCAGACAGGCTTTAGTGTATTGGGGCTGGGTGGGTGCACTCTCAGAGTGCTTTGAAGTCCTGCACTGGGGGCACATTTGGTGTCCCTGTGCATAGCCCAGTTCAAACCGGTTGCAGGGGCTACCAGCCCCTGCTCTGGCACGAAACTGGACAAAGGAAATGGGTGTAGCCACCCCTCTTTCCAAACCCTCCCATAGGTGGGTCCCCTGAGTTAGTCCAACCCCTTCCTTGGGTATAAGATAGGAACCCCTGGCAACAGGACTTTAGATATCCCTGGACGAAACTCTGAAACTGAATCCTGGACTTTCGACGATCTGTTAAACGCCAGATGACTGAAGAATCTCCCTTGGAGTAAAGGAGTTACTCCCCTGCTTGGCAGGCACCAAAGATGCATCTGTCCGGTCTGCATCTCCGAAGCTCCCGCCGGATGCCGACAACCCTGCAACCCAGGAGGTGGGTTTCCAGACTTCCCAGAGGCTGACCCGAGTCCCCAACAAAGCTGAGACCCGTAGCCCTCATGGGTACTGTGGAACCGGAACCCCTGGACACCGTGCACATTTGCAAGTGCATAAGCTTCTGGTCAATCCTAGAGGCTGTGCTTTGGGTTACTTGTAGCCCTTACCCCGAGCAGTGAATCCACTGAAGATTACTGGCCTGGCCACTCCCAGTGACCCATGGGCCTCCATTTTGTGATTCTGCTTGAGGTCCCTTCGCGATCCCTTATCTGTCGACTTGTGGGTCCCTCAGAAGGACATCTCTAATTTCAACAGGCCTCCCTGGTTGCTCCAGGCCTGCCCTGACTCTCCCTTGCTTGGGGAGTCCCTCAAACCTTGCTGGTCTGCACCGAAGCCTTTGTTCTCTTTCTGTGTGGGTTGCTGTTGCCAAGGCTTATTGGGTCCAATCCGGGCACCGACACCGCAGCCAGCTACTACCTTTGTGGCAAAGCTTGATTCCAGCTCCTGGTTGTCACCGATGCCTCCTGGTCCTCGTGGCTGCAGAGACAATCTTCACCTCTCTGATCTTGAAGCACCCGACATCGGTGGGCATTCGACTATCGTGCCCCTGGTCACTGGCTAGTGACCCAGACTCTGTCCCCTCTGCTTTCAGGTTCTTCTCATCCTCGATCCAGGCTTGGATCTCTTCGGACACTTCGCATCTTCCCGGCAGCAGCACCTTCCAGCCAGCGGCCATTGAAAACGACGGCGCGGCCCGACACCATTTGACACCTATGCACCCGGCTTCCCTGGGTGAGGTAACACGAGTACTTCGGTGCTCCCGTGGGTGTTGGCCCTAAAACCCTCTAAGTCCAAAAGGGTTTGTTCCTAGTCCACTCCGAAGTGTCCCTAAACTTTAAAACTCTAACCGTGACTTTCATCATAGACGCTAACGGAGCTCGCGGCTGTGTTCACACACTGCACACGTCCCCCGTGGGTCCCCTGTGTCACTAGAAGAAGAAGGTTATGCTGTTCCTCAAGAGTGTCCGAGCAAGGGAAATTGACACCACCCTGAACGTTTGGGTTCAGAGTTGGGAGTCCATATATTGGATTGTAATGCCCTCACACACCCAATCGGGTGTCATGCTTCATCATCTGGGCTGCTCCTCGTCGGGTCGGCGGTGCAATACCCAACGGGCTCCCTGTACTAGGGGCACTTTGGCGGAGATCTTTTTCCAATATCCGTATGGTGAAGTGGGGGTGAGGGGCCAGAACTGTGTAGATGTATGTGTGTGATTTAAAATAAGGTCCGGAGTATCCGTGAAGACAATTTTTAATCATTGGGTCTCCTACCCTAGTTAAAAATATAAACAATGCGGTGCTTGGCTAAGTATTATGTCTTAGGTCTAAGCGTCGCTATTGGTGCAAATGAGGTCAACATGTTTCTTGCTCACTGTAATAGTCTACATGCGATTCATCAGGACCTATATTGTGGAAACTACACTTAAAATTGGAGACGTGGCAACATACTCACATCAACCAGGTAACTACCTAAATCGTGTACCTGTCAGACCTGGTCCTACACATTGTTGTAAGCTAACCAGGCAGCATCAGTACCCGGTAGGTCAAACTAGAGGAGTTCCTCTCGAGTTTTGTGCTGTTGTCACGTATCGAGTCGACCTACCCACATCTACCGGGTCCGGGTCCGCAGTCAGCTTCTACCTTCGTGGTACAGCTCGATTCCAGCTCCTGGTTGTCGTCGATGCCTCCTGGTCCTCGTGGCTGCAGAGACAATCTTCCCCTCTTCGAACTTGAAGCACCCGACATCGGTGGGCATTCGACTATCGTGCCCCTGGTCACTGGCTAGTGACCTAGACTCTGACCCCTCTGCTTTCAGGTTCTTCTCATCCTCGATCCAGGCTTGGATCTCTTCGGACACTTCGCAGCTTCCCGGCAACAGCACTTTTCAGCCAGCGGCCATTGAAAACGACGGTGCGGCCCGACACCATTTGAAACCTGTGCACCCGGCTTCCCTGGGTGAGGTAACACGAGTACTACGGTGCTCCCATGAGTGTTGGCCCTAGAACCCTCCAAGTCCAAAAGGGTTTGTTCCTAGTCCACTCCAAAGTGTCCCATAACTTTAAAACTCTAACCGCGACTTTCCCCATAGACGCTAACGGAGCTCGCAGCTGTGTTCACACACTGCACACGTCCCCCGTGGGTCCCCTGTGTCACTACCTTGGGTGGTTCCTTGGGGTCCCAGCGATTCTACAGGCTCTAGGCCTTGTGTCTAGTCCAGTCATGGTTCTTATAGCACTTTCTTAATATATGGTTTGGTACGCCCCTAGGGCTAATCGTATATTGTGCTAATTTACTGTGCTATTTGACTTGTAACTTGTGTACTTCGACCTCTAGCCTCATAAAGAGACTAGTGGGTAGTGTTTAGTAATAAATACATATATTTTATATATATACCTGGTGTGGTTCTCCTTTCATTTGGTCATTCATGAGATTATAGACTGGTAAAACAAACAGCTTTACACTCCTTCAAGACTTAGCCTGAAGGCTGCTCTCCATAGCTACCACTAGGATAGCTTTCAATAAAGGTTGTCTTTAAACCTATCATCAATAAAGGTCGTTTGGACTGGTGCAAGGTGCCCACTATAACTAGTGGACAGCATATACCAGGCCAACTTCTCACAATATCCATTTTACTGCCCGTCCATCAATGGGTCGATTTATTCCTCAGCCCTATTTTGTCTATCTGTGCCCAAGGCACGTAGATGGTTCCTGCTGCACCTTTTTAGAGCAGCGGGCAAATCCTAGGTTGGAGCAACTCAGTCGGCTTCTCCCTGATGTACCACTCCCAATGCCTCAGGCATTCCTGCATGTAGGGGTAGTTCTAGTTCAGATCACCCCCTCCATACCGAATGCAGACCTCCGCAGTGGCCATGTCCTCAGGTTCAGAAGATCCCTCCTCTGGCCAAGGGCGATCATACTGGTGGCCCTTCCTTTCAGTCCAACAGGCCAGCAGATGTAAAAAAGGCCGCATGAAGACCTTGCCCTCTTCTCTGCGCACTATCTCACTAGGGGTTGGTCTGCCTGACCAGCATGTTTGGGCGGAGCAGCAGGCATCTTCATCGTAGTTCTCCTCGTGCATGTGTAAAGGTGACAGGCTACTCCTTCTGCATCTCAATTGTGTCTCTGTCAGGCTCTCCTGACTACTTATTTCCTGGTCTGCCGCTCGCCTACACCGATGGCCCGGTGATGTGTGCGATTCTGTTAGGGGCCTTCCTTCTGACTCATCCCTAGGCTCACCTCTATGTGGGACCCAAGGCAGAGCTCCTGTTCCCTCCAGGGGAGGGAAAGTTGTTCCCCCTCCCTCCTGGGCTTCCCAGGCAAGAGCTCTTCCTCTCTTTCCATCCTCAATTCTCGCCTTTCCTCTACCTCCCACCTGCGTTGCCTCCTTCTTTCAGTGCTACGTGTCAACCTCGTTCCCTGGTGCAAGTTCAAGTTCAAAGAAACTTTATTTGGTCACTAAAAGCCATAAAGACAAGAACATAAAACAACATTTAAAAGTGCAATGCATTAAAAAAACTTCCAGGTTAAAATTGACTGAGACTAAATCCACAAACAGATAAAAAAAAACTCATCATTAAAAACAATCACCAAATGCCGCTCCGGCAGTAAAGTGCAACAGATAAAGTGCAAAAAGTAGTGAGACATTAGCTTGTTAAACAGTCTGTATAGTCACAGCATATCTGGGACATAAATAACACATATATCTCTCAGGGAGCATAAGACGACTACAGCCTAGCTACTACATAAACAACCTCTTCCTAAGTCTAAATGCCCCTGTAAAAAAGCTCACAACCACAAAGCAGACCATATGAGAGGAGAGCATTTGCAAGTATACTAATTCAGGCCTTACTTGGACGAATTGGCCAGGTCTAAACAATGGGAGGATAGACGTTTTACACAGGGGGTCATAAAATTCACAGAAAAAGGTAAAATGTAGGGTGTCCTGTTCGGAGAAATTATAGCAAAGACATGGCTTTAAGGCACCTGGCTTCATGTAGCCTTTGAGAAAGGTTAATAACCAGTGTACCAGATTCAATCTGAATCTGGTTAGCACGAAGCGATGGTGCACTTTAGTAACGAATGATACATAGGGCTGCAAATGAGAACTCAGGCTCAGTAGTATATACTTCCTCACCGTGGGCTTGGCCAATTCCTCATCCTCTCTTATCTCCTGCTGCTTAGCCAAAAACAGATGTTTAATTTTCTTAATGGCCCCTGGTCCTAGAGCCTGGGGTTAAAATTCAAGTCAGGGCATCCTAACCACCTCATTTGCTCCATAATGTATTTTAACCAGATGATACGTAAGGCCCCCTCAAGTGCAATGCAGTCTGCTATAACAAGTTGGTACAAAGTAATGGATGGACAGAACCAAATTCTCAAACACCGCAACAGGGGAACAACAGCTATAAAACCAGAGATATACCCCATGCCAAGCTCCTCATGCACAACAAATGCTGGGGTTCTAGGGAGAACAGCAAGAAGCCTACGCATACATTTAGTTTCTACCCCCTGAATATCCCTCCTATCTTTATGTCCCCAGACATTACATCCATACATGGCCATAGGGACACATTTTTCCCTGTACACCTTTAACAGGGCGGATATGGGCTTTGACCCCAGTTGTTTTGCAAAGTCCAAAGTTGCCCCAGCTGCTCTTGCCAGAATGTTCTTTTTGAGTTTTCTTTGCACAACCCAGGTCCCTTGGTCGTCAAACAACACCCTAGATAGGGGAAGGTTGACACTTTTGTTAATTCTGCCCCCCTGCAGAAAAACTTGCACCTAACAGCCTTCTGTGTACCTATTGTCATAGTATGGGATTTCGTAAAATTAGTGGCTAGATCAAGTGAATCCATAAAATCAATAAAAACATTTAGAGGTTTTAGAAGGCCTACAGCAGTCCTGGCAAACAACACTGCATCATCTGCATACAAAAGTTCAGGAATCAATTTAGAGCCAGCTCTTGGGATGTCTTTGCTACTGGATGAGAGAAGGTCCCCTAACTTGTTAATATAAAGTGTAAACAATAGGGAGCTAAAATGCATTCCTGCCGGACCCCTCTTCTGACTTCCCAAGAATCCGACACACCGCCATCCTCATTAAATATCACCGCTGCAGTAGTATTAGTGTGGGCAGAGTGTAAAAAAGCTACCAGGTCTGCGTCCAGGCCGAGATCCCGAAGGATCAACCACGATTTCGACCTATTTACACGGTCGAATGCAGAAGTTAGGTCCATAAAGGCCATATGCAGGGAGCCCTTCTTTGCCACTGTATATTTCTCTACCACTAGATGCAGGTTGATGCATTGATCAAGCGTCCCTTTACCTTGCCTGAAGCCATACTGTAGGTCAGAAATAACATTAAAATTATCTAGCCAAGAAGTTAAAGGATCTAAAACCACTTTCACCATAATTTTAGCAGCAGAGTCTAGGAGGGAAATCGGTCGGTAACATGCAGGATCCTCCCTCGAACCCTTTTTAAAAATGGGTATAATAATGGCCTTAGCCCACGAGGGGGGAAAACCACACCGACAGGCCACATTAAAAACCCTAGCCAATAACATGGCCCATACCAGAGGGTCAGCCTTATACAGGTCCAAAGGAACACCATCCGGTCCCGGTGCTTCCCCCCCTGGCTGTGGCCAGTATGGCTTTACGAACCTCATTTGTGGTAACGTACAGTGGTGCGCTTGCTAAAACAGGGACCCGATGTACCACTGAACCTTCCAAATCACTAAGACTATACATTCCTTCAAAGTGCTGAACCCATCGGTTAGCGGCTATCGTACAGTCTGTGCTTAGATTAGCTGAATCAGAAAAAAGAGGGCTGTTAACCATGGCCCAGAACTTCATACTCTCTGATAGTACACTAGCCTGCCCAAGTGCCTCCCAAGCCTGTTCCCTTATGGACTTCTTCCTCTGTTCAGTTACAAATATATAGGCCCTCATACAGGTCTTCACCTCCACCTCATCCCTTGGAACTTGTTTTACTGGTGACAATAGATTTCTATGTGCCTTAGAGCAGTTGCCATCCCTGATGCTTCCTCTGTGCCATAGGGCTTCCCGGGCGGAGTGTGGCCCACAGCTCCCCCTTCGGAGTAGGATCTTGCAGGGCTGGTGCTCCTTTCTTCCCCTCCACTGGTGGAATCACCTTCCATGAGGGCCACAAACCTCCCTCTGACGTTATAGCGCCCAGTGGGGCGATTGGGAGTTTGTGCTCCCCATTTGGCTCCGGCCCTATGCGTTACAGCTGATGGGTTAGAGGTCGAACCCCGATGGGGCTTGGTACCAGAATTAGCAGGAGCCGATCGTGCCTGGCCTGGTGGGACCTGGCACCTGTGACTTGCTGCCCCGGGGGGGGGACAACAACGGTTTCCTTGACCTGTGGATTGGTGTAACCCAGCGTGGTGGTGACTGGGATGGCCGGCATCATTGAGAGCATATCCCTACCAGTGTATGGTGGGGGAGGTGCAGATGCCTTGCTTACAGACTCTGGGATAGCTTTATAGGCTGGGGCCACTTCAAAGATGGCCCATAGCTCTAATAGGGCCTCCCGTTTAGCCTTTTCATGTCCTGCATAACTGGGCTGTATATGAGTCTTTTTGTGTTTTATGGTGTTTGTGCCGAACGTTCCCCCCTCAGGCCAGGGAATTATGTGGGTTTTGGTATGGACATGCCACTCGCGGCAGTGTTTCTCTAGTGTCCTATCCTGAGTAGGGAACCTTGCTTTCATGTGGTCTAATGGAGTCCCCATGATGGATTGGGACAGTTGTTTGTTTTAAGGTTTTGTAAAATGTTGTTATCTCAAGATGTAAAAAAAAGATATTGACAACTTTCTACTTTGGGGAATTGTGTACACTGGGTGGGTTAAAAACAACAATTTACTGGTTATGAGCTCACAAAACTGTTGCATCAACAGAAAAAAATCAATTAATATTAAATAAAGACAAAAATGCAATGAAGTAATAACAACCTGTAACAAAAAGTGCAATTGTTAGTTCATTGCAGTGCAGGTTATTGTGCAGCAGAAATCTAGCAATCATGAACTTATGATTTGGAAAAGAGGGTTATTACCACCTGAAGCATAGACTTATTAACAAAACATAAAGTTTAAACATGCAGCATGATTTGCAATATTTCAACAGCACCACAACATAAATAAATGCAAAAATGGAAAAGATCTAAAAGAAACTAGAAAGGTTGAGAGAAAAAAATATTTTGTCCCAAAAATGTGTCCCTCTCCTATAGCTCGAGGAGAAGGGATGCTCTATATAGTGCGTAGAGCTTGGTGAGCCTGATAGTCTGTCAATATTGGCTCAGCGGACACAAAATAGCAACGATTTGAGTGGAGAAAAAGGAATAACCTGAAAACTATTGGCCCTCTGCAGCCACAAGCGAGCTATATCTGATTCACAAAGGTCTGAAATTTTCCCTAACTTCTGAATTACACCCTATATCACAGCCAAGGGTTGTGCATATCACTGCCTAACGCCCATTGATCCAAGCTACCAGTGTTGAAATCAATAGCCCCAAGAAACTTTTGTGACAAAATAATCAAGTTTGAGATGTTAGCTCTATATCACACCCAGCGCCTATGCATACTGAATTGCCACCAAGCCCAATGGTCCAAGCTATCCCCTACTGACACCCAGGGACGAGCCATACCCTGCACTCCACACCCAGGGTAAAATACCCAAAAATGTAGCTACCTTCACCTTCTTCTAGCGTGCTGACTAGCAAAAAAAAACAAAAGTGATCTACACACTTGTCCTAGTTTGCCACATGCCACATGCTGGTACTAGGGTTCAGATGTATTCTCTTTTCCTGTGATGGCTGCCTCTGGACAGACCTCCACCCCATGGATTCAGCAGAAATTCTAATTAATTATGATGTCTGCTCAACGAAATGTTTGCGCAGATGTGAATCAGTTTGGGTCGGGGTCCTTCCTTCGACAGCAGTCGGGCTCGATGAAGCAACCTCTACTGTCTGGCTCACCAAAATCGTACTCAGATATGAATTTACCTTAAATAAATGAAAAAACAAGAGGCGTTTGGCAAAACACGAACAAGTTGGTTTAATTAAACGCTGCAGCCGGGAGAGCCTGGACAGAGTGCGGCTGCTCAAAGTCTCTCGATGTACAAAGTTTTGGCCATCAATATATAGAGTTCATGAGGTACAATAAAGTAATTTCTACAATCCTAAAAAGCATCTTAGTCATAAATCAACAAATGCATGCATCTGATAAGGACACAGATGTCTGTCAGGGAGAGCTAATGTGGGCCAGTGTGTATTTGTCCAGATGACCGGCATGAGGAGCGCGTGATCACTATGTGTGGTGTGCATGTCGTGTCCTGATCATTTGGGTGTTCCTATTGAAATGTGGTATCTAGCTTTGTGGTATTTCTGGGGAATGTGAGCCTTTGGCCAAACATGTTTTATTGGGGCCAATTTCCTTGGACCTGTTTGTGGTGCAACAATTAATCTGTGGGATTGATCAGGGTTTTCCCTGGGTGTATATTTGTCTTTGGTTTATGGGAGATCCCACCTGTGACCTGTCACTCGATAGGTGTGGGTTGCAGGACCTGTCTGACCACATATCTCTGACTCGTGGTCGATGGGGAGGTCACCTTGGGTGAATCCGACTGCAATGATGTGAGTTCATTGGAACTCCTAAGAATAATATGGCAGCCACTGGCATCATTTTTATCCACATTATTCACATTGTACATACAGTTTCATCTCATACATTGACATCTTTCTTACTGGTATTGACATGGTTATGTTTGCTTCGGTCAGAAAGTACACTGACATTGTTCTTATTGTCAACAACAATATTATCGTTGGAGCATGGATTTTGGCATACATTAATATCGTTATTGCTGATGTCGACTCTGTTGTGTGGGCACAAGTTACAGCATACATTGACATTGCATTGGCTAGCATTGACATGGTTGTGCGGGCACAGACTATGGTATAAATTGACATTGCATTTATTGGTATTGCTGTTGTGGGGCCTGCACATATCATGGTATTCATTGACATCGTATTGACCCATTCCAACATTAGAATAAAGTACACAGCTTTGGATGACCTTACCCAGTGCTTAAATAAATGCATATATTGTTACATGGATACACACTGATGAGAGAATCATTAGTCACAGATATAAAAAAGATATACTAGTATTCAATGCATTTATTTGCTATATGCCAATAGCCGTTAACTCAAATTATTCTTTGTGTGCTTCCTCTACTTCCTGGTGTATTCTAGGATATCTGCGGGCCGTTTTGTAGGAGGTAGAACTTTAAGTGCAGAAACAGAAAGGATGCCCTTATTACAGAAATGCTGTCCCATGGGGCAACAACACTGAAGACAACACAAAAATGCAACTATTGTGATAAAAGTACCTGTTAGTGCTAGAACCAAGTCTTTTAAACATTCCGTTGGTAGCCAAGACCCACAGCCAGGACCAATCCCGAGAATCAGTAATTTTATCAGCTCCTCTGACTATTTGAACTGCCTGCTTAATTTGTGCTACATCCTTTGCTATGTTTCCACTTTTATTCAGAAAATACCAGCAAGAAGAATTCAGTAAACCCATAGTCCTCCTTGTAGTAGAGTCAGGAGGTCAAGTGCAATTCTATGTTGAATAGTCATGGCAGCCATGTAATTAATGTCCACCTGCAATTCTTGAAGCGCATCTTTTAATGCATTGAATGCTATAGCTAACTCAGCAGACATTTTAACAAGGGCCAATTCTAAATCATATGCGCCATAGTCAGGAATTAATACATGCATTAGCTCATAAAATAGACCTTGCTTTGCCTCTATAATGGGTGCATGTATATCTCTCTCATACCTATGAGTGAAACTCCCCAAATTTAATGGCTTATGTGCTGCAAGGTGCGGTACGACTGAAATGTTTGGTGTAAGATAAGAAATAGCTCACATGCCTTCCCAGTGAAGGGGAAGTACATTGTATGATCTTGTGCCACATATGAAATTCATACCTCCCTGTAACTGGGTGTCCAGTGTGTAATATTTACTGAGAGGGAGGCCTACCCCCTCCGGGAATGTGTTTTGAAATTGATCACACCATCTATAATCAATCCATGCTGAATTTATAAGTGTATATTTGCCCACTGTGTCATGTAAGAGCAGCGAGCTGACCATAAGGGATATTCTTATATTTTAGAAATCACATTTGGTGCAGTAGCATAATCATTCTCTTTCTTAATGAACGAGTCATATAAAAGACCATCAGGTGCTATCAACAATGTCTCCCCTTCTACAGTGATGTTCGAGTAATAAAAAATATAGTTGACTTGCTTCCCTTGTACCTCGGGGTCTAGTTCCTACTCACTATCTGTCCCTTATTTTCCAATTACCCGTGGTATTATCAAATTCCAATATGTTATGATACGTGTTACTTGCTAATTAGCCAAAGTATAGGGACGTTGGGTTACATCCTGAAACATGATGCTTAACACATACAGGAAATGCATTGTCTTCGGCATTGTTTTCCACCACAGGTGACACTTGGTATTGAGCCTGAATATTTGGCAGTAAAGTACAACATGGGTATCATCCTATCTTTCCTTCTTCGCAATCCCATATTACATTTGATATAAGGCATCCTTTCCCTTGTGCATAGTTCAATATAGGTAGAGGTGCTTCATATAATCCAATAGGGTCGCTGGGGTGTCTGGATAACTCTACAAATCAGGCAGTCTTCAAGACCTGAACCTTGGTCTACTTTCTTATCTACTAAAATGAGGGGATGGTCAGCTGGTGGTTGCAATACAGGTAGCACACACATAATTAAGAGACTAAAAAATATTGTTTGCAATATGCGATGCATTTTTGTGAAAGTGATAAATATAGATATTGAATGTCTTTCTGTCACTCAGTTCTAAGACACTTTTTCTAAGTGTCAATAATGCAACAGCACGCAGTGTGCTGTTCTCTGCTTCTCCTCCTGGTCCTCAGTCATCTTGTTCAAGGGCAGTTTCCCGGACCTGCCCTGCAGAGTCCTCTTCAGTCTATTTTTCTGCAGGTGCAGACCATCAGCTTTCATCAACACTTCGTTGTGTGCTTCACTCAACAGCATCAGTTGGTGTCACCATCCTGGTGACACTTGATGATGGACCCTCAGCGTGGCTCTGGAAGTGGTCTGGTCTGTGTTCCCCTTTTATGAGGTGCTACGCAGCTCTTCCGGTGACATATATTCATCAGTTACTTGTACCACTGTCTCAGGCGCAGTTGGTGCAGCTCTGCATCTTGTCCTTGTGTAGGAGAGTAGGATCCGCTTCTTATGGTTACCCCCACTTTTTGCTGATGTTTCACTGTTTTTCGACTTTAGTCTGGCTGGGGCCCTGCTATCCAGGACCCCAGCCTAGCTGCTTCCTCTCTAAAATGGATTCCTACTACCTTAGGTACACTTCAGATTGGATTCTGGGGTGCCCTTATAAGTCCCTAGTATATGGTATACTATGTATGAACTTACAACAATTTTGGTATTCACAGAATGAACTTACACATTTGGGTATTCACAGAATGAACTTACATTTGGGTATTCACAGAATGAACTTACACATTTGAGTATTTACAGAATGAACTTACTCATCCTAACCTTATGTCCGCACTCGGCCGGAATTTCCGGCCCAGTGGCGGACATAAAGTTAGGATGAGTAAGTTCATTCTGTGAATACCAAAATTGTTGTAAGTTCATTCTGTGAATACCCAAATGTGTAAGTTCATTCTGTGAATACCAAAATGTTTGTAAGTTCATTCTGTGAATACCCAAATGTGTAAGTTCATTCTGTGAATACCCAAATGTGTAAGTTCATTCTGTGAATACCCAAATGTGTAAGTTCATTCTGTGAATACCAAAATTGTTGTAAGTTTAGGATTTTGACGTAAGTTAGTTCTGTGAATCAGGCCCGTCGTGTTTGGTGTCAAACACCTTGGAATCATACCCCCCACACTAGTAATTGGTGTGGGAGTATGATCCCACCCTTCTAGAGGGAGAGACATGACAGCACCGGTATACCCGGTACCAGCTAAACAGAGCCCTGGCATCACAAAATGGATGCTGCAGCCACAGACACGAGTCTGGCCTCCTACTGCTGACCGAAACTCCAGCAGGGGAGGCATGGACAATAGGTTTCCTGTCACAGGGAGGTGTTACCATCTCCCAGACAGGCTTTAGTGTATTGGGGCTGGGTGGGTGCACTCTCTGAGTGCTTTGAAGTCCTGCACTGGGGGCACATTTGGTGTCCCTGTGCATACCCCAGTTCAAACCGGTTGCAGGGGCTGCCAGCCCCTGCTCTGGCGTGAAACTGGACAAAGGAAATGAGTGTAGCCAACCCTCTTTCCAAACCCTCCCATAGGTGGGTCCCCTGAGTTAGTCCAACCCCTTCCTTGGGTAGAAGAAAGGAACCCCTGGCAACAGGACTTTAGATATCCCTGGACGAAACTCTGAAACTGAATCCTGGACCTTCGACGATCTGTTAAACGCAGATGACTGAAGAATCTCCCTTGGAGTAAAGGAGTTACTCCCCTGCTTGGCAGGCACCAAAGACGCATCTCTCCGGTCTGCATCTCCAAAGCTCCCGCCGGACGCCGACAACCCTGCAACCCAGGTGGTGGATTTCCAGACTTCCCAGAGGCTGACCCGAGTCCCCAGCAAAGCTGAGACCCGTAGCCCTCGTGTGTACCGTGGAACTGGAACCCCTGGACACCGTGCACATTTGCAAGTGCATAAGCTTCTGGTCAATCCTAGAGGCTGTGCTTTGGTTTTTTGTAGCCCTGACCCCGAGCAGTGAATCCACCGAAGATTGCCGGCCTGGCTACTCCGAGTGACCCGTGGGCCACCATTTTGTGATTCCACTTGAGGTCCCTTTGCGATCCCTTGTCTGTCGACTTGTGGGTCTCTCAGAAGGACATATTTGATTTCAATGGGCCCCCCTGGTTGCTCCAGGCCTGCCCTGACTCTCCCTTGCTTGGGAAGTCCCTCGGACCTCGCTGGTTCGCTCCGAAGCCATTAGTCCCTTTCTGCGTGGGTTGCTGTTACCAAGGCTTGTTGGGTCCAATCCGGGCACCGACACCGCAGTCAGCTACTACCTTTGTGGGACAGCTCGATTCCAGCTCATAGTCATCGTCGACACCTCCTGGTCCTCGTGGCTGCAGAGACAATCTTCCCTCTTTGAATTTGAAGCACCCGACATCGGTGGGCATTCGACTATCGTGCCAATGGTCACTGGCTAGTGACCTAGATTCTGTCCCCTCTGCTTTCAGGTTCTTCTCATCCTCGATCCAGGCTTGGATCTCTTCGGACACTTCGCATCTTCCCGGCAGCAGAACCTTCCAGCAAGCGGCCATTGAAAACGACGGCGCGGCCCGACACCATTTGACACCTATGCACCCGGCTTCCCTGGGTGAGGTAACACGAGTACTCCGGTGCTCCCGTGGGTGTTGGCCCTAGAACCCTCTAAGTCCAAAAGGGTTTGTTCCTAGCCCACTCCGAAGTGTCCCTAAACTTTAAAACTCTAACCGCAACTTTCCCCATAGACGCTAACGGAGCTCGCGGATGTGTTCACACACTGCACACGTCCCCCGTGGGTCCCCTGTGCCACTACCTTGTGTGGTTCCTTGGGGTCCCAGCGATTCTACAGGCTCTAGGCCTTGTGTCTAGTCAAGTCGTGGTTCTTATACCACTTTCTTAATATATGGTTTGGTACGCCCCTAGGGCTAATCGTATATTGTGCTAATTTACTGTGTTATTTAACTTGTAACTTGTGTATTTCGACCTCTAGCCTCATAAAGAGACTAGTGGGTAGTGTTTAGTAATAAATACATATATTTTATATATATACCTGGTGTGGTTCTCCTTTCATTTGGTCATTCATGAGATTATAGACTGGTAAAACAAAGAGCTTTACACTCCTTCAAGACTTAGCCTGAAGGCTGCTCTCCATAGCTACCACTAGGATAGCTTTCAAATAAGGTTGTCTTAAACCTATCATCAATAAAGGTCGTTTGGACTGGTGCAAAGTGCCCACTATAACTAGTGGACAGCATATGCCAGGCCAACTTCTCACATTGGTGTGCAGTGGTTGGATTCAAGCTTGCCTTTGTTTTACCAGATAATCTCAAGTGAGTGACTAACTGAAAACCACTAAAAGGTACCTGAGGTACATATAATTCAAGTTTAAGGTTACAGTAAGTTCTACTGAACTTAGAGTTGTGTGTCAAGGGCTTAGCACACCCTTTCTACAACTCAAGAGAGTTTAGTAGGCCACACTAGAGTAGGTAGTGCATACACCACACCTCACTAGTGATGTCGTCAAAGCCAGGAGCCAGTGGGTAACTGCCAGAAGCCAATGGGCTTCCACCATCCCAGTATGACAACCTCCAATTCTTGGAATTGAGATCATTGTGTAATGCTAGGAAATTGAAGACAGGAAAAACTGCAAACACCCAACGCCTCATAGAGGTACTGCTGTTGGATGATCTCAAGAAGACCTCAGGGTCTGAAGGGGTAGGCAGAGAGGGTGGGGCAGTAAATGAGGAAGGGCCAAGGGGTGAAGAATCCTATGACCTGACCTCTGTAGCTGGCAAGGAAGATGACAATGATCTTGCCCTGGAAAATCCAGCTCCTCCTGCAGATGAGGAGGTGGACCGGAATGGTCCCCTCTTTGTCCCACCAGGAAGAGTTGAGAGTGTGCCTAGAAGGTCAAGGTCTCCTTCTGTGGAGTCTAACCATTCTGACACCTCAATAGGGATCTCTGTTTCCTGTCATAGGAGGGAACCCTCTCATGAAAGGAAAGAGAGACTGCTCAAGTATGAAGAAGCTCAGCTTAGAATCAGAAGAGAGCAGGTAGCTTTAGATAGGGAGTCCCTAGAGCTTCAGAGAACAAGAAGAAAGTTGGGACTAGAGTCCCATGGTGGCAGCAACTTCCCTAGTGGTAGGGAAAGGTCTCATGACCATAGAAACCTAAGCAAGATTGTCCCTCCCTACCAAAGTGGGGATGACATCCACAAATGGATTACTGCACTGGAAAGGGCTTGTAAAGTTCAGAGGGTCCCCCAGGAGCAGTGGGCAGCAATCTTGTGGCTCTCCTTTGCAGACAAAGGTAGAGACAAGCTCCTCACTGTAAGAGAAGAGGATGCTGATGATTACCAGGTCCTGAAGAGTGCACTGATAGATGGGTTTGGCCTAACCACTGAACAATACAGGTTAACGTTCAGAGATACCCAAAAGACACAGACACAGGACTGGGTGGACTTTGTAGATTGTGCTACTAAGGCTCTGGAGGGCTGGTTGCTTGGCAGCAAGGTGTGTGATTTCAAAGGATTGTACAACTTAATTATGAGGGAGCAGATCCTTAATAATTGTCAAAATCAGCTGTTGCATCAGTACATGGTGGACTCTGATCTGACCTCTCCCCAAGAATTGGGAAAGAAGGCAGACAAATGGGTCAGAACCAGGGTGAAGCAGAAGGTTCAGAACCAAGGTGGTGACCCCAAGAAGAAAGATTCTAAGAGCTCTGACAAGGGTGGGGAGGAGGGTAAAGACCAGAAGTCTTCTCAAGGTCCCCAAAAATCTTCATCTGGGGGGGAGTCCCAATCTAACAAAGGTAAAGGCCAGAAGAAACCATGGTGTAAAATCTGTAAGCAGAAAACCCATTGGACAAGTGACTGTACAAAGTCCAAAAACTCAACTCCAGCCACCATTGCCCCTAAGGCAACTGTTCCCCCTAGTGCAGCTACAAATGGTGGTGTCCCAAGCAAGGGTGTAGTAGGGTTAACCCTGGGATCTGAGGTGGGCTCTGGCCTAGTCAGAGTGCCAACTCAGGCTATGCTGATCTGTGATGGAGGCATGGATATGGCCTCCTTATTTGTGAGTCCCAGTAATCTGGGCAAATACAGACAGCAGCCTTTAATCAATGGAAGAGAGGCTTTGGCATTCAGGGACACAGGAGCAAGTGTTACAATGGTGACAAAAGATCTTGTGGCTCCTGAGCAGATTATACTTGGTGAGATGTACCAAGTGACCAATGCTAGCAATGTCAGGACAGACCATTCCTTGGCAGTTGTTAATTTCTCCTGGGGAGGGGTAACTGGCCTCAAGAAAGTTGTGGTAAGTGCAGACCTCCCTGTTGAATGCTTGCTTGGCAATGATCTAGAGACTTCAGCTTGGGCAGAAGTGGAGCTCAGAAACGCTGGGGATCCCTGCACATATTTTTGCTGTGACCAGGTCACAGGCCAAAATGTCAAACACTGAACAAGATATAGTGGACTATGTACTTGGTCTCCGCTCCAGGATGGCAGAGTACATGAAAAAGGCAACTAAAAACCTTGAGGCTAGCCAGGAATTACAAAAGACCTGGCATGACGAAAAGGCTGTGCTGACTGTGTACCAGCCAGGACAGAAGGTGTGGGTGTTGGAGCCAGTGGCCCCAGCAGCTCTCCAAGATAAGTGGAGTGGCCCCCATACAATTGTTGAACAGAAGGGAGAGGTTACCTACTTGGTGGACCTTGGAACTCCCAGGAGTCCCCACAGGGTACTTCATGTCAACAGATTGAAACCATATGTCGACAGGGCAGACATGGGCTTGCTCATGGCTACTGATGAGGACAGGAGGAAGAGAGTGATCCACTCCCTGACCTGCTCTCTCAGAACCCTGATGATGGATCAGTAGATGGTGTAGCCTTGGCAGGCAGCCTCACTATCCAGCAACAAACTGACTGCAGAAAATTTCTCAGCCAGTTCAGGCATATGTTCTCCCTGACACCTAGTCAGACTACCTGGTGCACTCATGAAGTGGACACTGGGGACAGTCTGCCTGTCAAGAATAAAATCTACAGGCAGCCTGATCATGTCAGGGATTGTATCAGGACAGAGGTCCAAAAGATGTTGGATTTGGGAGTCATTGAACCCTCAGATAGCCCTTGGGCTAGTCCAGTAGTCTTGGTACCCAAGCCTCACACTCAGGGTGGTAAGAGAGAGATGAGGTTTTGTGTAGACTACAGGGGTCCCAATGCAGTCAATAGGACTGATGTCCATCCCATCCCAAGGGCAGATGAGCTTATAGACACTTTGGCCTCAGCCAAGTTTCTGAGCACATTTGACTTGACAGCTGGCTACTGGCAGATCAGACTAGCTGATGATGCAAAGGCAAAAACAGCATTTTCTACCCCTAGTGGACATTATCAATTTGTGGTGATGCCCTTTGGTTTGAAGAATGCACCTGCCACTTTTCAGAGGTTGGTGAATACAGTCCTTACAGGTCTGGAAGCCTATAGTGCAGCATATCTAGATGATATTGCTGTCTTTAGCTCCACCTGGGAGGATCACCTGGTCCACCTCAGAAATGTTTTGGAGGCCCTGCAAAAAGCAGGCCTAACTATCAAGGCTACTAAGTGCCAGATAGGGCAGAGTAAGGTTGTGTACCTGGGCCACCTTGTGGGTGGAGGCCAGGTTCAACCATTGCAGAGCAAGATCCAGACCATCATGGACTGTGTTGCTCCAACTACCCAGACTCAGGTGAGAGCCTTCTTAGGCCTGACTGGGTATTACAGAAAATTTGTCAAGGGGTATGGATCTATAGTGACACCCCTGAATGACTTAACCTCTAAGAGAATGGCAAAAAGGTTCAGTGGACAGTCAGCTGTCAAAAGGCATTTGATGACCTGAAGCAGGCCATGTGCACTGCTCCCATTCTACAAAGTCCTGATTACTCCAAAAGTTCATTGTCCAAACAGATGCATCTGAGTTGGGGGTAGGGGCTGTACTGTCACAGTTGAATGATGAAGGTCAGGATCAGCCAGTAGCTTTTATTAGCAGAAGGCTGACCCCCAGAGAGAAACGTTGGTCAGCCATTGAGAGGGAGGCCTTTGCTGTGGTTTGGGCTCTGAAGAAGCTGAGGCCATACTTGTTTGGCACTCACTTCCTAGTTCAGACAGACCATAAGCCCCTCTTATGGATAAAACAGATGAAGGGTGAAAACCCCAAACTTTTGAGGTGGTCCATTTCCCTACAGGGGATGGACTATACAGTGGAATATAGACCTGGGAGTAGCCATGCCAATGCAGATGGACTCTCCAGATGTTTCCACTTAGAACATGAAGACTCAACTGGTCAAGGTTAGTTTAATGTCCCTGCATTTGGGGGGGGGGGGGTTGTGTAGGAGAGTAGGATCTGCTTCTTATGGTTACCCCCACTTTTTGCTGATGTTTCACTGTTTTTCGACTTTAGTCTGGCTGGGGCCCTGCTATCCAGGACCCCAGCCTAGCTGCTTCCTCTCTAAAATTGATTCCTACTACCTTAGGTACACTTCAGATTGGATTCTGGGGTGCCCTTATAAGTCCCTAGTATATGGTATACTATGTACCCAGGGCATAGGTACCCCAGAGGCCTAGCAGGGGCTGCACCATGTATTATGCCACCCCTGGGAAGCCTTCCAAAATGACACCACAGGACTGCTACAGCAGCCTGAGTGAGGTGGTGCATGCACCCCTCACTGAGATATAGGTTCACTATATCTCACCCCATCACTGCACATATAAACCTATCAGTCACCCCTATGGCAGGCCTTATCAATCCTGAAGGCAGGGTGCTTGGTTTTATGTGAGAGGGTGCCCATGCATGAGCAGAGCACCTCTGCAGCCTTCGGAATCTATCCTCCGGGGTTGTCTGTGAGTGCAGCCTGACCATATACTCTTAAGTGCATTATATCGCAACGGTAAATGCTAACTTTGGGATGGCTGCACGGAAACATGTCGTGTTTGGTGTCAAACACCTTGGAATCATACCCCCACACCAGTAATTGGTGTGGGAGTATGATCCCACCCTTCTAGAGGGAGAGACATGACAGCACCGGTATACCGGGTACCAGCTAAACAGAGCCCTGGCATCACAAAATGGATGCTGCAGCCACAGACACGAGTCTGACCTCCCACTGCTGACCGAAACTCCAGCAGGGAAGGCCTGGACAATAGGTTTCCTGTCACAGGGAGGTGTCCTGTCAAAGCTGAGACCCGTAGCCCTCGTGGGTACCATGAAACCGGAACCCCTGGACACCGTGCACATTTGCAAGTGCATAAACGTCTGGTCAATCCTAGAGGCTGTGCTTTGGGTTATTTGTAGCCCTGACCCCGAGCAGTAAATCCACCGAAGATTGCCAGCCTGGCCACTCCGAGTGACCTGTGACCTGTGGGCCGTCATTTTGTGATTCTGCTTGAGGTCCCTTTGCGATCCCTTGTCCATCAACTTGTGGGTCTCTCAGAAGAACATCTTTGATTTCAACAGGCCCCCCTGGTTCCTCCAGGCCTGCCCTGACTCTCCCTCGCTTGGGGAGTCCCTCGGACCTCGCTGTTCTGCTCCGAAGCCATTGTTCTCTTTCTGCGTTGGTTGCTGTTACCAAGGCTTGTTGGGTCCAATCCGGGCACCAACACTGCAGTCAGCTACTACCTTTGTGGGACAGCTCGATTCCAGATCCTGGTTGTCGTCGACACCTCCTGGTCCTCGCTGCAGAGACAATCTTCCTCTCTTTGAACTTGAAGCACCCAACATCGGTGGGCATTCGACTATCGTGCCCCTGGTCACTGGCTAGTGACCTAGACTCTGTCCCCTCTGCTTTCAGGTTCTTCTCATCCTCGATCCAGGCTTGGATCTCTTCGGACACTTCGCATCTTCCTGGCAGCAGCACCTTCCAGCAAGCGGCCACTGAAAACGACGGCACGGCCCGACACCATTTGACACCTATGCACCCGGCTTCCCTGGGTGAGGTGACACGAGTACTCCGGTGCTCCCGTGGGTGTTGGCCCTAGAACCCTCTAAGTCCAAAAGGGTTTGTTCCTAGTCCACTCCAAAGTGTCCCTAAACTTTAAAACTCTAACCGCGACTTTCCCCATAGACGCTAACGGAGCTCACGGCTGTGTTCACACACTGCACACGTCCCCCGTGGGTCCCCTGTGTCAATACCTTGGGTGGCTCCTTGGGGTCCCAGCAATTCTACAGGCTCTAGGCCTTGTGTCTAGTCAAGTCGTGGTTCTTATACCACTTTCTTAATATATGGTTTGGTACGCCCCTAGGGCTAATCGTATATTGTGCTAATTTACTGTGTTATTTAACTTGTAACTTGTGTATTTCGACTTCTAGCCTCATAAAGAGACTAGTGGGTAGTGTTTAGTAATAAATACATATATTTTATATATACCTGGTGTTGTTCTCCTTTCATTTGGTCATTCATGAGATTATAGACTGGTAAAACAAACAGCTTTACACTCCTTCAAGACTTAGCCTGAAGGCTGCTCTCCATAGCTACCACTAGGATAGCTTTCAAATAAGGTTGTCTTAAACCTATCATCAATAAAGGTCGTTTGGACTGGTGCAAGGTGCCCACTATAACTAGTGGACAGCATATGCCAGGCCAACTTCTCACACCTATGAATCCACTTAGAACATCCTTCCACCTTGACCGCAGCCCACGTCACCAAGAGCACGAGGTGTGGTCCAGTTTACCTAGAACTGACAGAAATATCTTTTATTTTTCACACCATGACCATGTCTCCAGCTTTAAAAGGGTGTGTGGGCTCCATATTCCCCCAGCCGGGAATGCTGCCAGACATCCACAAGAGCATAAGATTCCATGACTAGCAGCAAGGCGACCCTGGAAAGGTTTTTTGTGCTATAGATGGTCCGCCTAAGAGCAGTAGCCCTATTCCCAGAATGAGAAGAATCAATTTGTGGGTGAAGGGTAACATTAACATCTCCACAGAGTATCATGGGTTCCAGCCGCCGATGCAGCTCAGACAAAAGACTATTGAAAACCGCAGGATCATCGGTATTAGCGCCATAGAATAAGCATAGCATAAACCGGAGTTAGCCCCTTGTATCCATTGCAATAATCCATTGTTTGCCTGAGTCTACGCAATGCCCAGTAAGAGCCCAGTTTTTGTCCCGAGCCAAGAGGCCAATCCCTCTCTGGGCAGATGTAAATTATTCAAAATTTGTTGGGTTAATCACAAGAATTCTTTTTATTTTGTTTTCTTTTTTGGGGGGGATCGCGCATCATTGTTGATTCACTACACCTCATATTCAGGAGGATTTACCAACCAGCACCACTAAATAAGTTTAATTAATTACCAAGTGTACCAGTGAGTGAGTGAATCTAACCACTAGTCAGATGTAAAACAGGCCATAACCAAAACATGATACCCCAAGTTGTCCAAGAGAGGGATCTGTGTGTTAGAAATATGAGTTTCCTGTAGACTGACTAATTGTGGGTGGCGATAATATAGCTTCTCCTTTATTAATTTATGCGTATGAGATGACTTTATACCATTAATATTCCATGAAAGAATATGAAGCTGCTGGTAATGACCACCCACCACATTACAAAAATGAAACCTGACCCTCTGCCCAGACAAAGCTCCCACCCAAGCCACTCCCAGACCCCTCCTCCTAACCAAGGCCTAATGAAGGGCTACCCACCCCCCCACACAAGAGAAGACCTTCAACCCTGCAATAGTCATGAGAACAGACGCCCCGAGATACTCCAAGCCAAGAATACAAAAATAGAAAAAATTAAGACATGTAAAGACCACCCAAAGGCCCTGAGACCGCCCAATCCCATCTAGAAGATAAGGTAGTGGCAGAACCAAAATGGTCAAAGACGTCAGGAGAATAAACAACTGACCAAGCAACTAGAAAGAAAAAGAAGAGGAAAATATAAATAGAAAGAAAAAAGGGCAACACAGGAAATAACACAGAATTGATCCGACAGTCCCTTAATCCCTCATTTCGTGGACTACATCCCATTCCCTGTACCAGCATGAAGAAAAAACAGGAGACAGTCAGCCGGGGCCATTTGCTCCCTTGCTTCCATTTTTCCACTTGGCAAGGAGCTCTTCGACCTCTGGGGCGTCAAAGCAGGAGTAAACGTGCCCCTCATATTTAATATGCAGAATTGCAGGCTCCAGTAGTGAGACAGAGGTTCTGAGTTTTTGCAGTGTGCGAATACACTCTCTCAACTGCCATCACTGAACCACAGTCTCATGACAGACGTCCGAGTGAAGAAAGGACTCAACTCCAGAGGCCTTAATCAGGGATCTTGGGCAAGCAGCCCTGAATATCTCCTGACGCAACAGGTAATTTCCCACATATATTAGAATTGCCCATGGATTACAAGGATGAGTCCCCTCGCGAGGCAGCCAAAATGGGTATTGATGGGCTCTCTAAATCATAGAATCCATGTCCTAGTCCCCCTGGGCAGGAAATGCCTCCCTGAACAGGTGAATTATATACCCTCAGGGGTCATCCCCCTCTGCCCTCTCTGGGATTCCCAATACCCTGAAGTTGTTCGGGTGAGACTGGTTCTCACAATCCTCGACTCTAGATGATAGCGTAGTCTTCTGGGATTCGTGTCGTGAAATCTGAACTTTAACTGTGTCAACAGTGGGTTGAGGGCTTTCTTGTGCCTTTTCAGCTTTACCGAGTCTTGAGTTAAGAGTGCCTATGCTCCTTGACAGTTTGCTGAAGACCACTTGAGTCTTTAAATGGGCAGTTTTAAGTGCGAGGTAATCCTTGTGGTACTCTTCTCTATATTTTTGTAGGAGATTGTAGATAGCAGCTAAAGTAGGAGAATCCTAAGTAGCATTGGAGATGAAAGAGATAATAAAGGGAGCAGACAAAGCGGGAGCGGTGTCCCCACCATCAACCTGTATTAGGGGCCCGTACTGGAGCGACACTGCATTCTGAGACCTGGTGGAACGGATTTGTTAGAGTGAGTTCAGTACCATCAGGGTCACAGAGCAGCTCGTCCTCTGGTGCCATTGCAGGATCCAATGCACCCTGAGCTAACACTTTAGTTGTCAAGTCCTCGGTGTGGGAAACCATGGTAATAGAGTCCACCACCTCCCATCTGCTTCTGTTCATAGTTGTACCATCTTCTGTACAATAGACTCCAGCTGCACGTGAGGCATTTCACCTATTCCTAGGGACCATCCCTTTTACATTGTGATCTTCCAGGTCGGAGTCTGACTCTGATAGACTCCAGAAGTCAGATAGAGAGAAGAAAGCCTCTGGAGGCACCAGTAAAACAGATGTCGATGCCTGTATCTCGGATTTGGCTCTGCTCCACAATCCGACTGCACGGGCTAGTCTTATCGAAGACATTGCCCCCCCCCCAGCCAGGAGCTGCAAGATCAAGCTCCCTGGGGATCGATGTGCTTGAAATTGCTCAATAACTTAGACTCTGTATAGGCTATAGCAGGTACCTGCCCTGGTAGTGCTCTCAGATGACCCAGACCTGCGATGGCTGCACCAGTAGTGGCCACTACCAGGATCTTAACTGGCTCTCCATGAGTACTGACTCCCTGCCTTCCTCTGATAGAAGATGCTTCTGATTGTAGAGGGGCAATATACTGGTCCAGGGTCTGCTGGGAGGAAGAGGAAGAGACTGTAGCAAAAGTAGAGGCAGGCGGGGAGCCCTTTAACTGAGCCTTCCCTGAAATCAAGGAGCCTTCAGAAGCACTCTCAGATCTTTGGATTTGCTGTTGCCCTTGATAGGTCCAGGTGGAAATGCTGGTCCATCTCCCCTTGGAATAGCCACAGTAGTTCCTGTGACAAAGCTCCCCGGCTAGCCATGCTGGCATTCCCCTTGCCGCGCTGAGATATTTTTCTTATTGCAGTCTGCGAGGTGGTTGTGTTGAAGGAGACGCCCCCAACAGTAGTTTTTAAAGGCATTACTCGTGAAGTGTAGGGGCGAGAGGGCCACAGGAACCGTAAGAATCCACTAAAGTTAGTTATAGTTAGGCAGTAGGTTCCATAGGAAGAGCTTTTTTATTGTTTTGCCAATAACTTTGGCATTGCGTGATGAATCTTTGCAAAATTTTCAAAATTAGTTCGACGCTCACTTCTGCTGCTCTCTTGAAAGTTTCATGGTGATCCATCAAGCAGGGGTTGAGAAAAAGGGGGAGTCCCAAAGCACATTTTACCCATGTTAATTTCCATTGGAAATTAATACAAGGCTACAGCCCAAACTGCTGAACGGAATTACACCAAATTTGACAGAAAGGTAGCTCTTCATCCAGAAAGCGACCCTTTTGTTAAATGGTGTAAATCTGTTCAGTAGTTGCTGAGTTATTTAAAGAAATTTCCAGTTGAATATATAAGGATGCAGAGGATCCACGACCCCTTCCGATAGCGTGCTGAGATCTGATTGGCTGTCAACACTTCAAACCAGGAAGTGTTGGCTGCCATCTTGTGACTCAGTTGAACTGAGTCACAGGAAAAAAACATTTAAAAAAGAAAAGGGGGCAGGGTAGAAACACCCTGACCCCCTAGGTCTTTTGGGGGGATCTCACCGTGACCCCACACTGCCCAAAAAGCATTTTTTACAAAAATATTTGGTGGGAATCATGCTGGATCCGCGTATCCTGCTGAAGAAAAAAAACTAAAACAAAGCACAGGCTCCTGCGCCTCATTTGTAATCGGCCCCCGGGTGAGGCCAGGTCCCGGGGACATCTTTATAACATATAGGAGGGGGGCGCATGGGCCCTACCTCCTTGGAGCCCTAAAGCCCCTTACAACTCGATCTGGTCGACTAGTGCGAGCACCTTGACGACTTATTCAAGAAATATAATGCTGCTGTTGTTTACAGCTTTCTATTGAACAAGGGGGGAGATCTAGTGTCTTGAGATTATGTGTACTAGGACCTTCGCGGTCCTCGGCGGACTCAACAGAGGAATTACATAACTGGCTGGGAGGTGTTAAGGTGTGGTTATTAACGGTTATGATGTAATGAGAAGGCAGTATGTGTGTTGTGCGCTGAAGAATTAAGACTGCTGTTAATGAGCTCCGTGTGTGGCGTTTTCATTTGCATATTCCTGGGCTGGGGAGGACACGACACCGCGCAGGCCCTCATAATGCAGCCATAAAAGCTGTGTCCTCACCGCATAATGCCATATCAAAATTGCAGTGAGCTTCAAGCAAGTAAACTAGGACTATCTCACCCCTGCTGGACTATTGAAGACAACCATAATTAGGGCACAGTGAGCCATTCACATCCCTTGCCCGGAGCCACTGCTCCGGCTGCACTGTTGATAGAAACACCCATCCTGCTGATCAGGTCACATCTGATGTTCTTAATGGATGTTTTTCTGGGATCAGTATTGTGTTTTCTGGCTTTTATTTTTTGCAATGCTTATATCACACAATATAGTGGCCCAAAGAAATCATTATATGTAATAGTATACTGTGTTGTTTGATAAATTCATTGCATTTGCTGTTTGTAAATAAATGTAGTCATGACCTTTACCACCGACTGTCCTCATTGAAGGCAATCAAGGCCTTGTTTCCCGCCATGCATTCACAGCAGTGATGAAGGGCGCCCAGCCAGTATGTGGCGAGGAAAAGAGCGTGCCGCACAGTTTATGAGACACAAGATTAATGTATGTGATTGCATGTGTTCTGGAAAAAAGTAATACGAAATAAATGATAAAACATAAGCAATTCAATCAGTGACGTATCCCTCACCGGCAATATATGAAGGTGAGGCACATTTTGTACCTGGCATTTATGCTGCTGGCACAGCCATGAAGGCATGCAGCCAATTCTTTTTGAGCTAATCCAAAATAAATACATCTTTTCTTTTTTTTTTTTTAGAGTTAGACACGCGATCTTATCGGTATATTCTATGGGGAAATGCAAAGGTGCTGTTCAGTGTAGCAGTTCCGGGATTTGCCATTTTTCTCACCTGTTAACCCTTCGATTGTCTTTTTGTGAAAATCTCTTGAGAAAACCACTTGCAAAGACCCCTCGGATAACGATATTGCACTGGTAAGGCTGTAGTGGTTTTTAACATGCAATCCCAGCGTGCTGTGCCTGGTGTTGTGGTTAGTTGAGTTCGCAAGCCGAGAAGGAATGCTTCAGGTACAACAGCTCTGTGAGTTAAGTCCAAGCTGTAAAGAAATTTTGAGGAGTGCAGGGCTTGGGGGTGCACGGTTTAGCCCCAGAAGGGAAGATACAGGCTTTCATCATTCTGATGTTGAGGAAATGTGTACTATTTTGCTGGTTAACGGGAACACGTGTTTATAAGGATGCAAATGAAACATCAATATGGCAGAATCAGTGGAATAGCCAGGGTTAAGTGTGCTTCAACACGAGAAAAATTGTCCTTCCCTGGTTAATAAAGGACAGCCATAAATGGGGTATGGAGGGGCTTCTCAACCTACACCCTCAGTCGGAAATAGCATTATAGAATACCGTTCTTTGCTAAGATTTAACGCCAAATAGATCATTTAAAGAAGTGTAAAATAAACTCAATTACTGCATCAATCCACTCCCTTATTGTCTCAGTGATTTTTTTAACCATGTCTAGCAATGTTGGCGCTGTGTATTTGCTGCCATTTTCACAATTGTCTGGGTGGTGTTGAAAGCAGAACAGAGAACACCCCCAAGTGGTAGTGAATACTATACAAATGCTACCATACAATACACACACTCATGGGCAAACAAGGCTGCTTTTTTCTACAGTTTTACATCCTTACATTGCATGCTATCTCAAAATGCCTCCTCCGACCACATTACCGACACCCCACATGAAAAATGCCCTGGAACTTACACTATTAATTGTTCCCCTCTCCTTTCTTTCGATGGAATGGCCCTCTCCTTACATTTCATCCTCTGCATTACTCCTCTGTCGGAGTATAGGCTACTCAAATTCACATAATTGTCTGCTTTATTCCCTACTATTGTCAGAGTCACTGGAATCATGCAGCAAGGGAGAACCAATTTATGTGGCAGGATGGTCTAAATTAGGCAGCAAGTAAAAGCACATTATGCAGTGTAATGTGGTTCATTTTGTTTTAGCAGTAGTTCATTGTCTTGTCATTTTTAGGTCTCGCCTAGCGTTGCAGCGCATGCGCTGCTCGCTTTGTGAGACATGCAGTATACACTAAACCGTGGAAGCTTCGTGGAAGCTCCACCCACTCTCCGCCCATCTTTTTGATTGGCTTAGATCCTAAATGCTGCCTTTTGATTGGTTTTAGGCTTGTTAGTCCCTCCTCCTGACGGCCATGTTGTCATTTGTATCCTTCCCTGGCTATTGGCCCCTTTACTACAACTCTATTTTCTTCCCTGTCTCCCCCCGCCCCCTCCCGCAGTCCGTGACTTCTCGTCCCCCCGCAACCCGCCCCACTCCCGTTTGTGCCGTCTCACCACCCGCACTCCTGTTTCAATGCAATAAATCTTGCGTAAATGCGAGTCCTATTGCATTGGAAATGCTTGTTTAAATTGTGAGCACTAGCACTATTTTCTCCCTGTGCCTTCCACAACTCCTCCCACCCCTCGCAGCTCCCTTTCTTAGCCGTCTGCTCGTGGGCGCACAGCACTGTTTTCAGTTTGCTGAATCTGCGAGTTGTTAGAGAGGAACTAAAGGAACTCACATTCGATTATGAGCACTATTTACTTCCTGTTCATTGCAGTTCACACACAATGCGACGCTCGGGGGCAGCTGTGTTGATAAGCTATCTCTGCTCGAGGATCAGCTTGTGTTTTTTTGTAATTACATTTGTACATCTACAGTTGCGATCGCTGTTTTTTTAATTACATTACTGCATTTTTGAGCCGACACTGAGGCTCGAACAGGGATCCCCAGCTTGCAGGGAGGTCACAGTGGAAAAGGGCTGACTGATTGGCTGTGCCCTTTCTCTCCCCACCTCCATCCCTCCCACACACTACTTGCCCGCCCCCACCACCCCTACAAGACACAGATGGGGTAACCAAAAGCGAGAGGAAATGTCCCGGCCATCTGTTTCACTGCTGTTAACATTTCTGCATTTATATAGCGCGGGCAGACAATAAGTGATTTAAAAAAAATTACAAATATTTACAGCACTGAGGCTCGAACACTAATCTCCATCTCCCGAGTCCACAGCTTGCAGGGAGGTCACAGTGGAAAAGGGCTGACTGATTGGCTGTGCCCTCTTTCCCCACCTCCTATCCCTCCCACACACTATTGCCCGCCCCCACCACCCCTACAAGACACAGATGCGGTAACGAAAAGTGAGAGGAAATGGCCCGGCTGTCTGTTTCACTGCTGTTGACATTTCTGCATTTATATAGGGCGGGCAGACAATAAGTGATTTAAAAAAAATTACAAATATTTACAGCACTGAGGCTCGAACACTGATCTCCATCTCCTGAGTCCACAGCTTGCAGGGAGGTCACAGTGGAAAAGGGCTGACTGATTGGCTGTGCCCTCTCTCTCCCCGCCTCCTATCCCTCCCACACACTACTTGCCGGACCCCACCACCCCTACAAGACAAGGCTGCGGTTACCATAGCGAGATGAAATCACTCTGCTTCCATTAGCCTCGGTGGCTTTATCTGCCAAAGAGAGTGCTAACAAATACGTTAATGAGCATGAAGCTGTAAACGTATGCGATTATGCTTTCAGTGGCTTGTTCTCTTACTCTCTCAATGTCTGCTTTCCCATTGTTTCCGTAGACTGCAGAATTTTAACTCGCATTGGCTGACTAATAGCGCCGGATCAGCCAAAAGGGGCTTGCTGTGCCATACTCAAACGGAAATGCCTCAGCCAATGAACTGGCAGCAGCAGACCATATTCTGTAATCCACAAATTTGTAATCAGTTAGCACAATTTGTGAAATCTATAGGAGGAAAGTCGGTGCCACCAAGGCACGTGGGGTGGGATTAAATGCAATGCACTGGCAGTTGTGGCGTGGCAAGGGTGACTTGGGCCCCTCATACAAGGAAGGGAAATGGGCCCTCATCTCCACAGTTTGGTAGCAAAATGCATCCATAATTGCGGTCCAGAGTGTTGTGGTGTTGGGCCTCAGGCCCACATGCTGAGAAATGATGGACTCTGACACAGCGTAGTCTGGTGCAGTAACTGGCTACGAGCACGTGCACCCGGGCCCTTTTATTAACAGGCTCACGTCACTCGTGACGCCTGTGAGGGATGCGTGTGGGGGTGCAAGTGTGCCCATTCCCATCGGGGAGTAGCTACCAACTCTGTGTCTGTCGAGACACTAGAACGTGTCTCGCAGGACTCAACATTCCTCCCAAATTTTAATGAACAAACAAGAGCTCACTAGTTCAACCTGTAGGGATAATCAACAACGAAATATACACCACAGGGTCCATCCGTTTCTCGGGTCCGGCATTAGGAAGGCAGCAGACAAGGACTAGTGACTTCGACTGTGGCAGGACAATCTCAGCAGGTATTCATCATTTAACCTGAGCGGTTCAGGACATGAATGCTTGCTTGGAGATGTCAGCTGCACACTATTAACGTGCCGGTGTAAGCAGGTCCTTTAATCCCAAGTATCTTCCTTTCACTGACATGGAGGATGGTATGTGGTGGGTAACAATAGTTCATTGACTGGGTGCGTCAAGATCATGGTTGGAGTCCATGGTGAAAGTTCACTGAATGGTTGCAGGATCACCTGAAGTCTCTGTTAGACTGTCTTGCTGTGTCCGGTGACCTGTCGGTGGGGCAAGGTCTCTTCCAACTCTCCTGCCTGGGGAGGCCCTTTGTCGGGTTTGCCACGGGGCTGCTTGTAGGCTGCGCTGGGGCTGCGTGTGTGCCGACTGGGGGCAGCTGCAAAACCGCCGAGGAGCCATTAGCCAGTCTCTCGCACAAACCTCAAGGGTGTATGGGTCTTGGTCAGGACATGCTCTTGCTGCCGCAGTTCAGCTGCAAGCCAGGTTAGCAGGTAGCCTCTGAGTCTTCTTGTTAGCTAGTTTGGCAATAGTGTACGACTCCAATTCATTGGTATTCGAGATGGTTTTGTTTGACGCACTTGATGAGGACTGGCATGATGATCTTGCCAGCCATGTGGGGAATCTGGACAATGGCGGGTGATGACTTGCCTTGATGGTTGCAGACATGTAGTCTGGAGTCGATCACCTGAAGCAGGGAGTGGCCCGGTACCTACATCTCCTTTGGGGAGGCACTTGCATCCATGTACTTGGACTTCTTGGGATGTTGGGACGTTGGTGACAGGGGAGTGATAGACACGCTGAGGAACGTGAGGCATGAGACTCGGTTCGTGCAGGCTGTGCGGCTTACTCTAGGGCTCCCGCTGTGCGGTTGCCAGTTCCTACTCGGGTTATCACCCTCTTCCCATGCTGCTGCTGTATCAGGACTTGCTCCTTTTGTAGCTCGGGTTCTCTCCATCGTCTGGCCCGGCCACTCACGACTTCCCCTTCTGAACTTAGCCGTTTGTCCGATTCTTGGTGTAGACCCTCCGGTCACACTTCCACGTTTCTTGCTGAGTGCGGTGTCATGCACATGGCACTGATGATGTAGTTGCCATTGGGTCTGGACGACAGGTGGTGACGGTCGACTAGGAGAGGAGGTTTCTGGAGGGACGTCGTAGCTGCATGTCTCTGCCTTTTCTGAATCTGTTCTTTCACCTCTGGCATTTGCGAACAGGAGCAGGGATGCCGTTCGACTTCGACTGCCGACACTCGGGGCTGGACGGTCTCACTGTGAAGCGATGGGAGAAACGCGATTTGCACTTGCTGCGGCTTACATTTGGTTCTCCCTTGTTGCTGTCGCCAGGGCCGTCGGTCCGCCTTGGTGGCTGTCTGGCGTCTTTGGGGTGCTCTTGGCTTGTGGTGCTACGAGTCCTCGGGCTTCTCCTCTTGTTCTCTCTAGCGCCCCTGTATTTGTCCAACTCTTCCGGATGACTGGATTGTCATTCTCCTCTTTGCTTCTTCTCCGGGTGCCATGACATGCACCTTGTTCCACGAAGGCCAACTGGGCCTATCAACTTCAATGGTCTCTGGACCATGCGGGCGAGACGTCTGTCGCTCTTCTCAGCTGCATGGCGCGCATCCACTCACTTCGGGTGCTCCTTCTTCAGGCAGCTTCTTGAAGCTCCTACTCCGTGTGTTCCCTCTTCTGGGAATGGCTTTCACGAGCCGTAGAGAGCTGTGATGGCGGCTGGCCACTTGTGGTGTGCGACTCTCCTCTTGTCAGCCTTGGGTCACTGACGACTCCTTCTTGAGGCAGTGTGAGGGAGGACACTATGCTGCGTTTGGCCCCTTCCGGGCTCCGTTGCTGCTGTGGAGATGTATGGGATCTCCTTGCTGATTCCAGCAGTGCTTCTTTTCTTTGGAGAGGTCTCTTTCTCCTGGGCACCTGTCTGTGCTGCCAGGGTCACTGGTGTGACTTTCTGCGCGTCTCTGACTTCACGCGCTCCGTCTTCTTCTCGGATGCCTTTGGTCTTGTTGCCTCATCTGGATTGTGCTTGGTCACCCGAAGTTTGGCTGCCTTTGGGTCCACTTCCTTGACTGGACGTCTCTTGGCGGGCAGCTTTGAACTTCCTGTGGGACTTGCGGGCTTCAGCCGCCTCGGCTGAAGCACTACTGCTTCCTCTGGGACGGGGCAACGACCTTGTGGTGGCGTCGGTGGGCCACTGGGGGTAGCACGTACAGCGCGCATCTTCCTTGCGTCGTCATGTGGATCGGCTGTCCACTGCCTTATTGCATTATCTTGACTTTGCGTGTACGCCTCTCGTGCGTTTGATGGAGCTGTGAGGCTTTTGTCGCTCTTTGGCTTCTGATCGCTCCTTGCTAGGGTTGGCAGTCCGTTTCTTTAGAGATGTGACCTGTGTCTCGTGGGGCAGCGGCCACTTCTTGTGAGGCCGGGGGAAGGGGTGCAACGCAGTCTCCGCAGTACCACCCACCGTCACTAGGTGGCACTACCCTTACTTTCCAGAGGCTGTTGCAGTCGATGCTTGCTGGCACTCCTCATTCATGGTATTGGCCTCTTGGGCCTCAGTACGACTCTGTTCTCCGGCAGAGCTTCTCATAGGAGCAGCGGTGCTGCAGGCTTCTGGGCTCTGGGGCTCTTCCACTAAGACCTGAGTCTAATTGCTGCTTTGGTCTCCCGGCGCGGTGCCGGTATTTGGCATCTCCTACCTCTGTCGTGTTGTAGGCCCTCAGTCAGTGCCTTGGCTTTGGGCGCAGTACCTCCATTTAGCCATTAGGTGGCAGTGTTGCTGCATTCTCGTGTCCCAGTCTCTGCCAAACTCTAATGCTGCATGGCCTCGTGCTAGGGGATGGCGCCGCCTAAATCCACTCCGCAGGGACTCCGGCACTAGGATTAACACGTGCCTTCAGCTGCTCCCCGGGTGCCCCTCGTCCCGTCACTCACGCTGTCCAGGTAGGTGCTTTCATTTATTTTTGCACCCTATGAGCAAGTTCACTCGTGAGAAGGTGTGAGCAGCTTCACACCCGCTGCGGGCTTCACTCTGCTGCCTATTTACTCCCGCTGGCCTCCGGGTGCTAACCTCACAGTGGCTCCTCCTCCTGCCGATCGGACGTCACGGTAGGGGCTGCAGAGCCTTCCTCTTGCCGGCACCACTTGACTCGCCATGCTCTTGCTGACCTTCGCCAGAGCGGGGTGTGGGTCGCCTCGCTGCTGGCCTCTGGGGGTTGGCCTCATTGCACGCTGGCCGCTCTGGCCGGCCGCGCGCTCTCTTCCTCGCGGGGGCGGGGAGTGGTTAGCTACTCCACTCTCCGTCCTCCCGCATTCGGCTTATCTTCTGGCGCTGATGCGGGGTGGGCTCCCGCGGACCTTCGGCGTTCGGGCTCACTCTTCCCTTCGTGCCTGAGCAGGTATGAGGGCATGGACCTTCGCTCTGTGCTGCCGCACCGTATCCGCTTCTTGGGGCAACAAGCAGTCACGCTGGGTAGCGGGTGTCGGCATGGGCAGCCTGCACACTCAGTCAGGGAGGTGGTGTGTGCCGGGGGGGCAGCGAGGCAGGGTCGCTCCAGATTCCTCTCACCTGGGCACTCGTACAGTCAGAGAGTGGGCGATGCTGGTGTGGGAATTCGCCTCCGGTAGTGCTGATCGCCTCATAGGCGGGCGCCTCGAGCCTGGTGCGGGCACATCGCTCCGCCACCTTCCATCGACCTCACGCTGCTGGGCCAGTCAGTACGGCAGGCTGCAACCGCGTCAGCTGCAGTCGAACACAGGGGCAAACTGGAAGGCGCGTGCCTCGGCGAGCCAAAGCCCCGGTGCTTCGGTCGCTGCAGGTCCTCCAGGGTCAAGCTACACCCCCCCACCAGGACCCGGGAAGCGGTCGCCACCACACATGTGGGATAAGACCCACTCGTCGCCATTGTGGTGTTGGGCCTCAGGCCCACATGCTGAGAAATGATGGCCACTGACACAGCGTAGTCTGGTGCAGTAACTGGCCACAAGCATGTGCACCCAGGCCCTTTTATTAACAGGCTCATGTCACTCGTGACGCCTGTGAGGGATGCGTGTGGGGGTGCAAGTGTGCCCACTCCCATCGGGGAGTGGCTACCAACTCTGTGTCTGTCGAGACACTAGATCATGTCTCGCAGGACACAACAAGTGTCCTGGTGCCGCTGCACCTGTTGCACCCGCAGTGTGGTACCTGTACAGTGTTGTTTCCGATATTTTCACCGAAATCCGGGTCAAGCAGTTGGTGCAAAATGTATTTTTTCCACTTGTCAGTCAAAATGTGTAATCTGGCAAATAGCTCTGTCGTGACCTGGAGGGCGCCGCCTGTTCTGCACCTGTCCAGTTGGGGTCCCCCTGCATCACCAGACGTGAATCAAACAATGATTCAGGGAACGCCGAAGCCAGTTAAAAGGCTGATATGGCGCGTGTGCGATTTTCCATTGCCTCTGGGTGTATTGACCTCAGGGGTGCGGGCTATGCTGCTGAAACAGGCCGTGAAGTGCCCACACATTGCCCCGCGCCCCCTAAAAGCCTCTGTGTGCCGCCACCTTGTGGGCTCAGGCTGGGATCCCATGCCATACGTATGGCTAGCCCTTGCTGCGCCCCGTGAACACCTCCGTGTGCCGACATGTCCATTACGTAGTCTCGGCCTCTAGTAGAGATGAGCGCAGCGTGCACCAGGGGGCAGGCTCGGCTTCTGCTGCAGGTGTGACATGTGAGGAAGACCCCTGCCCCCCCCCACACACACATACACTATGAGGCTGTTTATTTATGTAGATTAATCCCGGAGAATATCAGAGCGCTGTAAATAGATTAGGGGTATATTATTCAGTAACTACAATCCCAGTGGTCCAGATCAAGTGAGTAAATCAGTCAGTTGGATACATCACTCTACAGTGGCCAGAAGCATGAAAGGGTACCTTAATGTTGCATTTCGAGGCTGTAGCAGCAGATGGGAACGAGGGGGTTATGAATGTGAGCCGCGTGTGCAGAAATGAGGGTCACAGTGGGGTCACAAAAAGGATGCACAGCCATGGATTGTCAGAATAGTACCCAATATTCCTGCCACGGTCCTTTGTAAAGCACTGGAACAAACAAGCAACAAAGCGATTGATGGAATCCATGGATTGATGTCATCCACTGGGGATTTCTCGGACCTCATTCCCCCTGTGTGCCACTCTAGGCAGAGACCAGGCACATTCAATAGTCCGGTAAGGACTGTCCGAACCTGCTGCCAGACCGAGTCCCTTTCAGACAGGAAGATCAGTAAGGACCGGTTCGGCCTAGTCAGGAGGCCTCGTCACAGGGGCCTGCTTGATTCCTGTGGCACAGTGAGTGCGGGGCTCTCGTCTGGCCATAGACTTTGCAAGGCACAGCGTTGCCATCCACCTGGCCTATAGTGTAATGTGAAACAGATTCGAATATAACATTAAGAAAACCTTGGTTTGCTGTGCAGATACTCCCACTCTGAATTGTGAAATGTCTCTTCCGGTTATTTGACTCATGCCCTCACCCCATCTAAATCAAACGTGCCCTTGCACACACAGGCATCTTAGCAATGCACATGCGGGCCTATAAATGTTAAATAAATTCATGCTATCTTTTGCATTGCATGAGCGCCTCTGAAACTCTTTCTTAAATGTGTGCCACAGTGCAAAATTTTGAATAGGTCATGTCACCGTCCTCTCACCCTCAGGCCCACGTGTGTACAGTGTGCAGGGCTCTGCTGCCTTCCAGCTGGAACAAAGAGGCACTCGGAGTCTTGGCACACATGCTCTGCTTCCCTAGCTCTCCCTGGAGCCGGCTGGAAGATCGCAGCTTGCCATTAACATGGATCTGAGGCTTTTTCCTGACCGGCGGAGCCCGAGCGGCATGGCCGATGTCCGGTGGAGCTGCATCGACGGCTGTAGGGGAGAATGGCTCCGGCGCACCGCCCTGGCTGTCACCTACCCAGCCGG
Organism: Calotriton arnoldi; assembly: GCA_963921515.1. Lineage (NCBI taxonomy): Eukaryota > Metazoa > Chordata > Amphibia > Caudata > Salamandridae > Calotriton > Calotriton arnoldi. The sequence goes on from CAWUFW010011987.1 coordinate 120,391, forward strand.
GCATCTGGCATAGTTGCTCTGCGTTTTCTCCGCTGCTGTTGCCTTTCCTCCCCCTGCCTACCGACGCTTCGGTGATGGCCGGCCATCGTCAGAATCCACTTTCGGCGGTGCTAGGGGCGTTTTCTCCGGCTGGCTGTTACAGAACTGGATGAGGTCTCCCCACCCGATGCATTCCGGGTTCGACTTCTGCCGCTTCCCCCACGGCCTGCCCTCCTGCTTCGCCTCCCATGGGACGACCGGGACCCGCAAGTCTTATTGCCAGGTACGGGGGTACAATTGCGGGGAGAATCTCGGCACTACGGCGTGACGCCCCCGGGCTTTTCTTTGCTATCTGAGCCTGGGGGGCGCCCCTCCATGGACTGCGTCTCTGCCTACCTCGGTCTGGGACAGCTGCCCCTGGCACCCAGGCAGACTTTCCCAGACATTCGGCGTGCAGCCTGATGGCACTGCTGCCCTCGCGGCCTAGAGCCTGTGCATTTGGACAGACTGTGTATCAACATCCTCGACGACTCTGCTGCCCCAGAAACCCTGAGCGTTTGCCCGTCTAAAGGACCCGTTTGTGTTTCGGCGTTCCCCCAATCCATTTCACTCCTTGCTCTTGTGACTGCCCCCCCCCTCTTCTCTGCTCCGTAATTCCAGCGCCCTTGTTATTTTGCGAATTGGATCTCGTGCGTTTCCCCGCCATTTTGTGACTTTGCAAACTGTGCCCGTTTCCCGGGTCATCCATCTTGGAGGATTCGGCCACCTCACTTGCTGCTGGACTACGCCCTTTGTCGCCCGACAATTCCTTTAACCTGTCCTGACCCTCCCCCCCTTTGGTCTCCCTCCTTTCCTTTTCAGTCACCTCGCCTCCTGACGTTATTTCTATTGATCCCCCTGTTCGATTTTTCATATTGTGTTTTGGTCCCCTTGGAACACCTCCATCCTTGCCGGTTCTACCTGGTCCGATCCTTTTCCTCCCCTTTTTCCTTTCCCCTACCTTACATACCCCTTTGGACATGTCTATATCTTTTGCTATGTTATTGTAACTAATGTTATTGTGCAACACTGTTTTTAACTTTGTAACTCGCTGATCCTTATGTAAAGCGCTCTGATACCTCCGGGTCTAGCCAGCGCTATATAAAACTCAAATAAAAAAAATAAAAAAAAATAAAACTTGTCCACACACTGAAGGCTTAATGAGGGCAAGGAAGTCAGGGTCCGCTGCTGATCTGCAGCCTTTAATTTAAAAGGGAAGGAGGAAATGTCTCTTCTTTGGACATTCTACATCCTTGTCTTGGAGCCTGGCTATTGATTGTTCACTTGATATGTTCTTGCACCACAATTCCTGATTTCTGCACACACTGAGATTAAAACCTGGTAAAGCCCATCAAACAAAACATTTGGGAAACTAAGGAATGCCCTGGACAACACTCTAAAGTGGGACAGGCAGGGCGGACTCCTGCTTTTAATTATCTTTAATTGCAATTTTTATTTTATATTTATGTTACACCAAAATATCTTTTCCCAAACAATTGACATGATATCTCTGATTTTCATATCCCATGGGGATTTCTGTGCCCATTAAATAAGATCTTTATTAAGCTTGAGACACAGATTCCTATGTCAAAGTAAATATGTGGATAACATCCACCGAAAGCATGTCGATTATCCTCAAATCTGCAGAGGCCAGTGTCTGACAAATTTACATAGTGACGGTAGAGTGACCTGTGTGGGGTGTTGTTAAGATGGAGAGAATGTCACAATCTATTGTCAGTGTTTTTGTTATCCACGGCGTTCATTAGTTCTGGCGTTAGAAATGCTTTTTAATAATAAAAAAAACATATGTACAGTATACTTATTTAAAGGGGCTTTCAGCCAGCGTTCTACACCCATTGGTCTGTTTGTATTTTGCTTGTGCCCACTTCAGCCACTGGATAACTTCACTTTGAGTGACTGCATTTTGTTCTTTCACAGGGAGCACATCCCCACACAAGCTGGTTCCATTCTGTGCCAATGCTTTTATTTCTAATTTATTACTTTGATGTTCCCTTTGTGTTTAGTTTGATGCGACAGCAAGACACTTTATACCAGTGAGCCATGTAATGGCAAAGGCCACATTCCACACTTTATGAGTTCCTTTCTCTGGCCAATACTGTTGTAAATTCCTTTTGGAGTGTCCTTTATCTGACTGCTGGTATTACATTGCAAAACAGATTGCAGTTATACAAGTAAATTTATAAGCAGACAATTCTTGAGAACACGTTTATTCTAGGCTCAATTTCACCAAAGGTTCTTTAATAAATTTTGCCCAGGAAGAAAACCAGCATTTATTGTGTTTAATTTGCAGCACTTGTAACACTTCTCTTTATTCTTTCTTTCTTTCTTTCTTTCTTTCTTTCTTTCTTTCTTTCTTTCTTTCTTTCTTCCAATTAGACATTCAGGTTATTGTACTTTTAATTCTACCTTTCTAGCCAACACATTCCTTTTGTTTTTGAGATATTGGGCCGGGCTGGTCGACCCCTTGTGGTTTCACAGATGATTTTCCCCTGCAGACACAAACATTTAACTCATCTCCCTTGTAATTGTTCCAGCCTTGCATTTTATAATGGCCTAGATAATTGAACCTGGTTATGTCCTTTTTTTTGTTTGACTATTTAACAAGAACAGCATGGCCATTTTGGAGCACTGATTCCCTTCCCCGCATCCCGGTGGAGCTGCTTCTGGCTCCCACCTGCAGACAATGTGCTGCATGGCCAATTACTTATAAGGCCCCAAAGGCGAGACCGATTGCATTGCAAATGCTTGTTGCACTTGTTAACACTGTCTGGACAACGGGTCTACTCCATTAACACCTGAACACAGCAATAAGCAATAGAAAGGTGACTAGTCAACCTTTGAGAAGGTACTCCACTGGGAAGCAGCATGTGTTGCTGCATTTTTAGTAACTTTTGATCCGTTCGAGCTATAAATGGCCACAAAATTACATAATTTCAGTGGCCCTTATTATCTGATAACTTCAAATTGCCCACGTGAGCTCATGAAGCCCCACTAATAATCACATCTAATTCCTATTAATTTAATCTACCACAAAAAACTGGAGTAAATTAATGGAATGGTTTCCTTGAGAGCACTATACTGATCCCAATCATCACAAATAACCAAAAGCCACTGGGCTAACCACTAACCTTGGGTTCTCAAGTAGCATGCTACAAATCATTATAATTTAACAGGGTGTAAACTAAGAGGATACATATTTGACAATTGCAGATAAAATGGGAAATGTACATTTTCAGATTTTCACGACAAGTGGGGCACAGTGGTAATATTTTGCCATCAGATTAGCCTACTTAGGTACTGGAATGGGATATAATTGACATGATGCTTTATTCTGTGAATGCAATGAGCAAAATGAGGGAGACCTTTGTACAAGCAATGGGAATATGGGTATGATGGAGAGCTCCTCTCATCTTCTCCTTGCTTTGCATACCCACCACACCCAATTCTGTACCAAAATGATTTAATAGGAATGGAAAATCAACAGTCTTTGCACCACAACTGGCTTTCTTGCACCATGCAATCAAATGAAAAAGACTGTAGTTAATTGTACTCTTGAATGTTGAGTACAAAAGGCATACTAATATGGCGAACCAAATATTGAGGGAGTATATATACTCACCTTTTTCTGTTTTGTTCCTTGATAGTTTGTCCACGATATTAGTGTTCCACAATATTTTGGACTCAGTATTCAGAAGCCACACCACTGTGGGTAAACTCATGCACAGCTATCATGCTTTTTCGAACAAGTAAAGAACAGTGGCTGTGCACTGTTAAATTCACCTCAGCACCTGTACTCTCTGCAACCCTTCCGATGCATATCACTGTACCTAATTACCCCTTTGAAATGTTTTCAATTGAGGCGAGCTGCGCATCTCTCCCACCATTCACTTTATAGAGTAGGGGGCATATTTACAAGGCCCCTGAGCCACCGGAGCATCACTTTTTGCAACGCTCCAGTGGCGCTGTGGCCTGTTCTATATTTACAAGGCAGCACTACGCAACTTTGCGTGATTTAGCGCAGCCTTGTAAATATCGTTCCTTTGACACAGTTTTCTGTGTTAAAGGGGCGTGTAATGGGTGTTGTTGAGGGCATTCCCAGCAACACCCATGGCTTTTGGACACTGCCCCTGATTTACAAGGAATTGTAAATCTGAGGCACCAGCAAAAACCTACGCCTCCCCAGTGGAGGGATAAGGGTTACGCAACAAGGAGAAATACTTTTATTTCTCCTCGTAGTTTGCTCTTTCTATGTGTGCTCCATTTTGCAGCACACATAGAAGGAGCAAAACCTCATTAATGATTGTTTTTATGCAGGACATTGTCTCTTCCTGCACAGCAACAATCATCCATGCAACTCAGTCACCCTTGCACAAGGGTGTCTGCATTGGTGCACGGCTGCTGTTTGTGTGCAAGGACAGGAGTGTGTACTCAAATGCGTTGTATTCTTGTAAATACAGCGAGATTCTTGCACTTAGACAATTATGGCGGCACTGCGCTGCGCCATTGTCTTGTAAATATGCCCCTAGATGTGGATGAGCAAATAAAGGCATAAGTCGAGTAACCTAAACTGGCTCTGGCATGGTTTTAGGACCTCCAGAACTCCTTAGCCAAAAACAAACTGAGCCTTTTGTGTCCCCTGCATCCCTACCTCCATTCACTTCACTTTAGCACAATTTCACAATATTTATCAAGCACACTGGATGCAAGAGAGAAGGGGCTGACTGGACCTCAGGCTTTGTGTATTTTGATTATTGAGTACTCCAAATGCAAAAACCCCACAGAGGGGTTTCTGCCTATTGCCCTGTAAGTCTTACAATGCTTGAAATGCTGCTTCTAAAGCAGGAAGAAGCAATGTAGGGAACATTTCGTGTTTTAGAGAAAAGACTGGATTGTTCCCATGGGGAGCAGGGTCAAGACTGATTTGCATGTGGCTGGGTTTAAACCGGAATGGCATGGGGAGCAAAAAATGATGGATATAGGCCCAGCTCTCTGTACAGAGGTGCATGTTTGACATTGCTCAGCATTCTGTGCATCAATTGCTGATGAGGGGTGATACCCTGAAACTCTCCCAGGATGCTTGTTTCCGGTCCAGGGAGGACCTGGTCTGGCAGTTCGGGCTGAACTATTCCCATGGGGAGCAGGGTCAAGGCTTATTTGCATATGGCTGGGTTTACACTGGAATGGCATGGGGAGCCACAAAAAGGATGGATTTAGGCTCAGATCCCTGTACTGGGGTAAATGTTTGAGATTGTCCAGCATTCTGTTCATCAATTGTTCTGTTTGCATTAGACAAAATGTTGTCATGCTAAAGGTTGCAGCCAATCCACAGGATTTTTCAAACATCTCAAAGCTCCTAGGTGGGAGAGATAGAGGGTGGTGATAATAGAAAGAAATAAGGGGAGAGGGAAAGACCAGGAAAGAGACATAAAGTAAGAGAAAGAGAGACCTAGAGTGGCAAAGTGTGTAACAGGTAAAATGGGGGGCATTATAAAATCAGAAGAGAAAGAGAGAAAAGAGATAAAGACCAAAACAAAAATGAAGGGTGAGGGTGAATGAGTGAGAGAGAGAGAATGATTGAGAGAGTGAGTGAGTGAATAAGTGAGTTAGTGAATGAGAGCCTGAGTGAAAGTGAGTCAGGTGGTGGGTTAGAGAGAGTGACTGAAAATCAGGGAGTGCGTGAGAGGGGAGAGTGAGTGGGTGAGAGTGAGTTTGTGTGAGAGAGCAATAGAGAGTGAAAAAGAAAACTAGTGCAAATGAGGGGCTAAGAGAGAGGAGCTGAGTGAGACAGTGGTTGAGAGAGTGGCTGTGAGAAAGACTGGGAGAGTGAGTGAGATGGGATGATTGAAAGAGAGTGATGGGATGAGTGAGAGTGATTGAGTGAATGAGAAAGATAGTGAAAGTGAAAGTGAGTGAGAGCCAGTGGATGAGTGAAAGAGTGAGTGAATGACTGAGTGATTGAGTGTGAAAGTGAGGGGAAGAATGAGAGGGTGTGAGAGAGTGTATGTGTCTGTCTACCTGTATGTGTGTATGTGGTTCTCTGTGAACAGAAGGAAATTGTTGTAATGTTTGTAGTAATACATCCATGAAAGAATTTGGTGTTTTGCTGGCTATGCTCGCTTTCAGGCTATTACAGACAATTTGGACCTCCAGCTCTCCTCTGGCTTAGTTCTTTGAAATAATTCTCAGGCTTGCCCATCTCTACCATAGACAAGAAACAACCTGTGGCACACTGCATTCCATTGTCATCTGATGACACCAAAGTGGTGGGGAGTAAGAATTAGGGATGGCTTTTAAGTAGCTAGCAAGAGAACACTGCATTTTCTTTGTTTTCCGCCTTAAAATAATACCATGTGCCCCCATCCTTCCCATTTGCACAGAACCACGATTTCAACTGGAATACATGACCTCTCCCTGTGCACTCTGCAGAGAGGCCAAGGAATGGATGGACATGTATTCTGAGCACCTTTTTGACCCACTGTGAGAAATTCGCTGTGTCTTCAGACTCAGCCCCAGAGCTCTCAATAGTGACTCATTATAACCATGTGGAGCGACTAAGTTCAAAGTATGCACTGTGCAAAAGTAGTGCGCTACATAACAAAAACACAGAAACAACATTCTGGAGATAGCTAACACTTTTAGGGAATGCGACAATGCAAGATTAACACATGCAATATACTCAGGAACCAAATCACTAACCTTAACATTTTGAAGTAACAATTAAATGTTAAAAATTTAACATTTACTTACCTCAACGCAGCCGCATGTGGTGCACCCTGAGTTTGTCATCACTTGTCTCCTCCAGTCCAAGATGTGAGACCTTGGCTCCAAGCTTGGGGTCCTAGAGCAGAACCAACTAACGTAACCAATCCAGGAGCTGCTCTCATGCTGTTTATAATAGTAATCAGCATGAGAGAAGCACCAGGATTGGTTGAAGCCTGCCAACCCAGTGCTCTATTTGAGACTTGGGGCCTGTGTCTGCGCTCCACCTGGCTGTCTAACACAGCTCGGGTTGGAGTGGTCTGAAGTGCAAATGTTGGGGTGGCCGTCACAAGACAGCCAGCCAATCTGACATGCGCACTTTCAACTTTAGGCTGAGTCATCCCTACTGTCAAATAGCAGGAATGACCCCACCCCTGCCCTCACACTTGGCTGTGAACTGCACCTACTTGCTTTATAATAAAATGGTAATAAGACCATTTTATTTTCTCTCTTCTGCCCTGAAAGACGAGCCACCACTGGACAAGACGTTGGCTCTTGGCCATGAACAGGGGAAGAACATGAATGATGTAATACCCCTACATTCAAATGAGCCACTGAACCCACCACAAAAAGGGGATGAAGTGGTGACGGGTGAACCTGAGCACTTTGCTAAAAAGAGGCTATGCACAGTGAGAAAACGGAGCCCTCCGACAACCATGCTGCCTGCCACAAATAGATTTGAAGCAACCACCTAAAGCGATGAGCAGAGTAAATGCGAGTGGCTGGGATCACAGCATTAATGAGGGTCAAGCAGGCAGTAGCGCGCAGAGGTAGCTCTGTAACCCACAGTAAACTAGTAAACTAGTGAGAAGATGGGGGGTTATCAAGCCATGACCCCTCAACGAAAATTAGAGGTTGTTGCAGGTTAGGAAAAACAGAGACTGGGAGAAAGAAAACACATGCAGTCCCATTGAGTGTTTTACTTTAAATTAAATAATGACCTTCAGGTAGGCAATTAAAGGATGCAACTCATTCAATCAAGACAGTATGAGACCAAAATGCCCCTAGGTAGGACAAGCACAACAATAGGGAGGAAAGCCATCGAATCAGGATCAAGGAAGTGAGATAGATTACAAAGCCACTGAATCCTGAGCAAGGGGCTAAGCCAATGCCCCCTCTCTCTATATTGTAAACAATCAGTCTGGAAAACAGGCAGCTAGAGCTCTCTGTATTCAAGAGCTAAAACTAGGAGGTTCTGCATTCATTCAGCCAGATATTCCTCTTCTGTTTAAGAATTGTTGGATAACTGTACGATTTGGGCAGGGTCTTTGGAAGGGGGTGACTTGTGAACTTGAAAAATAAATGTTTGAAAGGGATCTTGTTGGCCCTATTTGATGAGCCTTCCGATCTATGAAGATTATCTCAATATCCGCAAGTATCACTGATTTGTATGTAGTCAAATTGAATGTAAAGCAAGGTGTTTCATGTTCAGGGCTGAGACCTTGAATCCTTTGAAAGTTTCAGCCTGTGGATCTAAAGCAGGAAAGTTCAAACTTTGTCTGTTTCTTTTAAAAAGCAACCACATTTTAATGACTTTCAAAAGAGCCCCAAGGGCACCATCACTGGCATGCCATCCCTCAGATAAAACCAGCCCCACAGAACCAAAGGCTGAACCAAAGCATCTCACTCACCCCGTCTCCTCCTCTACCACTCTAACCTTACTCAGTGCCATATGTACTTGTTCTACATCCATTACACCATAAACACTGTAAGGATTCCAATGACCTAATGTAAACGCCCCAAATTTGTTACTGTGCCCTCGTTTTAGATTTCTGAGACTTGTACATTTGCCTCCTCACCTGCTGTGCAAACCTTTTTAAATAGACAAGAAATTTCAACTCAATACAGGCACCCCAGTAGCAAAGGTAGCAGAAGTGCCCCCTAACATTCTGTGTGACAGTTTTGGACTATAAACAGGTGTAGGAAAGTAGATCTGCTTTTATGGTTACCCCCACTTTTTGCCTGGTGCTATGCTGTTTCTGACTAGTCTGACTGGGATCCTGCTAACCAGTACCCCAGTGTCTGTGCTCTCCCCTAAATTGGTTATGGTAAGTACTTAGGTACATCCCAGATTGGATACTGGTGTACCCTTATAAGTCCCTAGTATATGGTACTGAGGTGCCCAGGGCATTGGAAGACCAGGGGTCCCCCGTGGGCTGAAGCATGTATTAAGCCACTCATGGGAGACCACTCAAACTGTAACTACAGGCCTGCCATTGCAGCCTGTGTAAGCTGGTGCTAGCAAAACTTACAAAATATATAGGTTTCCCTATATCTAAGGTCACTGCACTTAAAACTAACCCTGGGCGGAGTTTGCGTAGTCGCACTATGCAGAATTCCACGAAGTCGCAAAAGAACTCCAGGAGCTATGCGGAGTTCCGCAAGCACGCGGAGTTGCTTGTTCCGCCCGTTCGCGATGCGTTTTTCCTGTTCTTGACCGCGTATTGTGTGTTCGGGGGCGCTTTTTGCGTGCTCGGGGGGAAATATCGCGCAAACTTCACCACCTGATTGCCAATGGGCACGGCCATCTTGTTTTTTCACTATTTGCTATGGTTCTGGGCCTGTTTTTCTAGCCTCCCTATATCTTTTCAATCCTTTGTTTCTAGAAACTTTATTTTGATCTTTTTTATTTATTATCTATCCCTCTCTATTCCTGATTGTATATTTTGCGGTTTTTCCTACTTTTTGTGTGTTTTTTAGTGTATTTTTCACTCTTTTTCTATTACTTGCTTTTTTCATTTCTTTTACTTACTTTATTACTTCCTACCTTTTCTTTTCCGCCCCCGCCTACCCAGAACCATGGCAAAGAGCCTTAAGAAAACCAAGGGCCTGAGGAAGAGGAGTGGGATCCACGACCGCCTTCCTTGCGGAAGGCGGCACCCACAAGGGGTAAAGCCACGGGCCTTATTCACTGAGGCAGAGGTGGCAGCACTGTTTTTTTTTTGTCCAGCGCCACCTCCCCTTAACCCTGGCAGCAGGCGGCAGGCCTGGGTCCGGGTCCGTCTCTGGGAGCGTCATCAGTGGTAGGAGAGGGTGCGCCGGGCAGTGTTTCGCTGCTCGTGGGTTCGGCGCACCCTTAACCAATTGACACACCGGTGGTCTGACATCCTGGACCGGGAGCAGGACCTGCTGGACCTGCTAGGTGTTGAGGTCCCGGGGCTTGGTGAGTAGCAAATCATATTCCTATTGTGTTCTTCTGTTCTGTGTTATTGCGAATATTATTTTTTTCGCAAATAGCTAACATGCTGCTGCTGCTTTCATGCAGGTAACTTATGTTTAAAAATCTTATTATTATGTGATTTTTACTTCCAGGCCGGTGCTCATGCTTGGCGCTAATAACTAAGCATACTTGTTTGCAACATTGCGCTCTCTTGGGCTGGTTATGTAAGAGAGGTTAGAGAATTTAAGTTAGGTAATGCATATAGGAAAGACTCCAGTCCTTTCCTTTGTCCTGTCAGGCTGTCCTGTCTCTTGTCACTAAGATAGTGGTAGTAGTTAGTATTATTTGGTAATTTAGCGGCCTGCGTGACACATCCTCTCACATGACTTCAGACCTAGTAGATCCTTTTGTAGTTCGTTCGTATAGTGAGTGAATAGAATAGCAACCAACCAATGGTGTATGCAATATGCATGCATCCATCTACGCATTAAGAAGAATAAAGATGCAGACTTAGTAATTGGCCCGTCAAAGGGGGTTTGAGTTGGAGACAGAGATGATTGGGAATGAGATCGGAACTAAGTAGAAGCAAATATAATTTTTTTGCAATTCATTCCAAAGTCTGGAATAGGCGGACTAGGTATGTTTAGGATTCAAGAATCGGAATTGAACTGTGGAATAATAATGATCGGATGGTACTCGACTGCGATACATACTAGTCGACTAAGTCGATCTTAAGGATAGGTCAATGTTATTGCAATTGCCGTTTCCTCTCTAAAAATATTTTTAGAGCAATTATATTTATTTATTTAACACAAATCATTTTTTGTCTCTTTAATTATGTCTTACATGATCAGCATCCAGGGCCAAGAAGAAGACTGGGTCAGCTGGCAGTGCGGCGGGTGCGGGAGCTGGAGGGGCCTCCCAGGAGCAGCAGGAAGCGGCCTCAGGTGCAGATGGCTCTGCTGCTGGCCCCAGTAAGTTCTAGTGTTGTTTTATATTAATATTTCCCTAACTTTTACCGCTCTATTATTTTCATTTCCTAATTTTAATTTTTCCAAAATGCCCTTCAATCTATCTGTTTCTAAACTCTTGTTTTTTTTGCTCCATTACCTACTACTAAGTACTAGTACTAACATTGTTTCTAGTGTCTGTTTTTTTTTTTACATCAAATCAAACTGCATCTGACTAACCTCTGCTCTGACTCTGTATTAGGTTGTCTGCAGCTTGCTTTCTACTGGGTTTCACTCACCTTTCCCTCTCCCCTTATATGTGGATTGCCTAGTAGTGGTACTGTAAGACTCAGAGAACCCATTGGTCCTAGGCTACTACTAGTACTAGTTCTAGTAAGGACTCCTTACTACTACTAGTACTAGTAGCACTAATCTGCTGTGCAGATTGCATGCCCAAGTAAGGTATTCTCTGCAGGTTTGTGAGATGAGAAGGCTTTATTTTCTTTTACTGTCTCATCATGCTCAATCAGTAATAGTGGTCACTCACGTTGGACAGGACACCCCAAAGTGGTGTATTTTACTTTTTGAATCCAGGCCTAGTACTGGTTTTAGTAGCAGCAGTTGATGGTGAACACTGAACAACTGATTACCATGCACCATGGCTGGAAGGAAGTATGAGGAGTAGGAGGACGGCACCATTAATTTCCAATTAAGAGAGACCTCATGTCCGCCCACTTGGGCACTCTTTCTTCTTTTCAAAAAATGAGATGCACCAATAGTTCTAGTCACTGAGTCCAGTCCTTTGGGTTGTCCTCTTCTTGAGAGGCTTTTAAAAAATTGCCACCAACAAAATATCCAACGGAATATTATTTTGTTATTTTTGATAGAACAATACTGTCTACTCTACTCTAGTATCCGAATTGTAGATAGTGATGTGTGTGGATTATGTATTATTAATTATGTATTTTCAATCTTGCTAATGAAAAATAAAAAATAGGGGAGGTGTATATGGCATCTAAAAAAATGTGAAATGTTTTTTCCAGGCGTACCGGCCACCAGTGCCGGGGCCAGCGGTGAGGGCCATGCCACTCCGGAGGGAGAGGAGGATGTGGCAGCTGCAGGGGGTGAGCCAGCAGCAGTGGCAGGTGGTGTTTTGTCATATTCCTTACTTATTGAGAATGATGAATACACTCGCTGCAAGGGTGTACACTCAGTATTAGTCCAGTACACTGTACTTCTGCTGAGACTAAGGGGCCGATTCCGATCTCGGCCGGTAGTGCTCCAAATCGGATTCGGATTCACCGGATCCGATTCGGAGCCCTGTTTCCCGACCGAATCGTACGCGGGTCCGGCCGAGCGAGTACGATGCAAGCACCCGCGAAATCGCCGACCGACTCGAACGCGGCTTCAACACGCTCCGACCGACTCGCAGGGACACGACTCGCACCGCGCTATGGAGACGTTTCCCGGCCGGGTAAGTACGATGCGCGCCGCGAGCAGTCCGATCGACTCCGCACCGTCCGGCTCAAAAAGCTGTCGGAGCCGGACTTTGGGGGTCCGCGTCGGACCCCCTGTACGCGTAGGCGTGCGAGTCGCACACAGGGGGACCCATGGGTCCCCCCTACCTGTGCATGTATGCCGCGATGCGCATGGACGCGTACACGCTGTAGGGGGCGCCCTTGTCCGCCTCGCACCCATTGAGTCAATGGGAGCCCGCGTACGGGTTGTACGACAGGCTCCCATTGACTTCAATGGGAGTCCGACCGACTCGAGTCCGATAGCATGCGTGCGCATCGTACTCGTTCGGTCGGACTGCTAGGGTCCGATTCGGTCGGAATTCTCTCCGGGTCCGGCTCGGTCGGGGAGATTTCCGGCCGGAATCGGAATCGGCCCCTAAGTTGTTATGAACACTAAACAATTGAAGAAGACACCCTTTACTTAACAACATTAGCATTAGCGGCGGGGGTTGAGTAACTAATGGCCTATTCTATTCTATCTTCAACGCAGCAGAGACAGTTTTATGACGAAGACAAAGAGTCAGACGACATGTATGACTGGCAGGATGCATGGGTAGTTGAAGGATAGGTGAAAGGTGAAAGACAAAGCAGAAAGGATGCTTGTCTGGGTGGGTGAAACTGTATGGGTGAAAGGAATCATCCGGGGGGTTTGAGGGGTCAAATTCTAAGGCAAGCAAGGACGCATGGGTGGTGGCTGGTTATATCTCTGACAAATGAATGTTGTCGTTGAAAGCCGGTTTATGATAGCCATGTTTGGATGGATGGATGCCTGGAAGGTATCATAGATAGTAGGTGAAAACAGAGTCAGACTGGATGAAGAGAATGTAAAAGAAAATTAAACCGTGCCAGAGTACCAAATCCAAGGGTGAAGATTAAGAATAAAATAATAATAATGCCAGAAGAGCAATTCACTGATAAATGAAAAAAGCCCTGGGAAGAACAAGGACTGTTTTTTGCAAAGTTTTTGATTCAAAGGTTTGAGGTTGTACTTGTATTTCTGAATGGAATACTCCCTTGACTCACAGTAGTTTGCAAGCACAACATATATACTGTGCATGACTATTATTTACCCTACCCACCCATCATTAATCTCCTCCCTCCGACTCCGAGGCCCACTTCCGCTCCAGTCCCTACCCATGTCATTTTTGACTGTGTCAGCCATGGGTGGCCTATTGGCTGCATGGTAACTAGTACTTACAAATCACTCAGTATGTCATCATCATCATCACGTGAGTGACATGATGTTGTGCCGCCGTATATGTATCATCATTCATAAGCATGTCATCCTTAACCATCATCATGTGCCTTATTGCAGTAGTCAGGGTGAAAGTGAAATTGTCTGAGTATTTGCCATTGTTATAACAGAGTATGGCCCTAACGGAAAAATATATAATTGTGTAGTACAGCTGCCACACGTGCAGACAGTAGTAAAGGAACATGAGTCTGCAACACGAGTATGTCTGTCTAGGGAACAAGTTGACTGAGCTGGCATGCCTACAAGATTAATTGTGCTAAACAAGAGAGAGAAGAAGAATACTTCTACTCTACTCCATAGTGCCTGAAAGTCTAATCATCACATCCAAATCTTAGGGGCAGAGGAAGTGAGGAAGATACCACAACTGCTAGTGCTACTGTGCCACTCTAATTTTTATGTGTGTAATATATTTTTGTGTTACTGTTTTGCTAAGAGTATTGGTTACAATGGTAATTTTTCTTTCTTGTTATAGCTACTCCTTCCCAACCCAACAGGCAGGAGTTGGCGGCCTGGGCCCGGCAAAGGAAGCTGGAGGCCATCCGGGCTGAATATTGCCGGCTGGCTGCCCTGGCGGAGGAGGAGGAGGAGGAGGTGGCAGCTGCAGCTTCTTCCTCCAATGCCCCAGGGCCCACCCAATAGACTCCAGCTGCATGTGAGGCATTACACCTATTCCTAGGGACCATCCCTTTGCCATCAGGATCTTCCAGTCGGAGTCTGACTCTGATAGACTCCAGAAGTCAGATAGAGAGAAGAAAGCCTCTGGAAGCACCAGTAAAACAGATGTCGATGCCTGTATCTCGGATTGGCTCTGCTCCACAATCAGACAGCACAGGCTGGTCTTATCGCAAACATTGCCCCCCCAGCCGGGAGCTGCAAGATCAAGCTCCCTGGGTATCGATGTGCTTGATATCGATCAATAACTTAGACTCTGTAAAGGCTATAGCAGGTACCTGCCCTGGTAGTGCTCTCAGATGACCCAGACCGGCGATGGCTGCACCAGTAGTGGCCACTACCAGGGTCTTAACTGGCTCTCCATGAGTAGACTCCCTGCCTTCCTCTGATAGAAGACGTTTCTGATTGTAGAGGGGCAATATACTGGTCCAGGGTCTGCTGGGAGGAAGAGGAAGAGACTGTAGCAAAAGTAGAGGCAGGTGGGGAGCCCTTTAACTGAGCCTTCCCTGAAATCAAGGAGCCTTCAGAAGCACTCTCAGGTCTTTGGATTTGCTGTTGCCCTTGATAGGTCCAGGTGGAAATGCTGGTCCATCTTCGTTTGGAATAGCCACAGTGGTTCCCGTGACAAAGCTCCCCGGCTAGCCATGCTGGCATTCCCTTTGCCGCGTTGAGATATCATTCTTATTGCAGTCTGCAAGGTGCTTGCTTCTGCTGCTGTCTTGAAAGTTTCATGGTGATCCATCAAGCAGGGGTCGAGAAAAATGGGGGTCCCAAAGCACATTTTCCCCATTTTAATTTCCATTGGAAATTTTAAACAAGGCTACAGCCCGAACTGCTGAACGGTATTACATCAAATTTGCCAGAAATGTAGCTCTTCATCCAGAAAGGGACTTTTTTGTTAAATGCTGTAAATCTGTTCAGTAGTTGCCGAGTGATTTAAAGAAAGTTCCACTTGTATGTATAAGGATGCAGAGGATCCGCGACCCCTTCCGATAGCGTGCTGAGATCTGATCGGCTGTCAACACTTCAAACCAGGAAGTGTTGGCAGCCACATTGTGACTCGGTTGAACTGAGTCACAGGAAAAAAACATTTAAAAAAAAGGGGGGGGCAGGGTAGAAACACCCTGACCCCCTAGGTCTTTTGGGGGGATCCCACAGTGACCCCACAGGGCCCAAAAAGCATTTGTTTAAAAACATTTGGTGGGAGTCACGCTGGATCCGCGCATCCTGCTGAAAAAACAAACAAAAAGAAAGCACAGGCTCCCGCGCTTCATTTGAAATTGGCCCCCGGGTGAGGCCAGGTCCCGGGAACATGTGTATAACATATAGGAGGGGGGGGGCGCATGGGCCCTCAGTCCTTGGAGCCTTAAAGCCCCTTACAACTCGATCTGGTCAACTAGTGCGAGCACCTTGACTACTTATTGAAGAAATATAATGCTGCTGTTGTTTACAGCTTTTTATTTAACAGGGGGGGGAGATGTAGGGGCATATTATCAAGGGCAGTATCGCCACTTTAGCTGCACTTTTTGCCGCTAAAGCAGCAATATTTTTATCGCCCAATTAGAAAGCTGTCGCTAACAGCTGTTAGCGACAGCTTTATGGCAAAAGCGGCCGTTTCCTTGCCGCTTTGCATGTCAGTGATAATTATCGCTAATGACATGCAAAGTAGGCATTCCCAACTAAAAGCGACTGAAAACAGTCGCAAACACAACTTCCCCCTATTAGCAATGCCCGCAAAGTGATAAAATAATTCGCGCTAACCGCGATTATCGCTGGAATCTAACACCTCTTTAAAACTTGACTTAACCATTCTAGTCAATGGGAGGTGGATTGTAAGGTTAAGTCCTCACCTGCCTATTAGCAAGCTTTTCATTAGCGCGTGGAATTTATCGCTGGGTTTCGCCGCTATCGCTGGATTTTCTATCGCCTTGGAGATAAGCGTTGATAATAACACGTTATCTCCGCGATGAAATCCAGCGATAGCCGGCAATAAAAAAAACAGCGCTAAGTGCGCTTTGCGATAATTATCGCACATCCTTGGTAATATGCCCCCTAGTGTCTTGAGATTATGTGCACTAGGACCTATGCGGTCCTCGATTGACTCAACAGAGGAATTACATAACTGGCTGGGAGGTGTTAAGGTGTGGTTATTAACGGTTATGATGTAATGAGAAGGCAGTATGTGTGTTGTGCGCTGAAGAATTAAGGCTTCTGTTAATGAGCTCCGTGTGTGGTGTGTCCATTTGCATATTTCTGGGCTGGGGAGGACGCGACACCGCGCAGGCACTCATAATGCGCCCATAAAAACTGTGTCCCCACCGCACAATGTCATATCAAAATTGCAGTGAGCTTCAAGAAAGTAAACTAGGACTATCTCACCCCTGCTGGACTAATGAAGACAACCATAATTGGGGCACAGTGAGCCATTCACATCCCTTGCCCGGAGCCACTGCTCCTGCTGCACTATTGATAGAAACACCCATCCTGCTGATCAGGTCACATCTGATGTTCTTAATGGATGTTTTTCTGGGATCAGTATTGTGTTTTCTGGCTTTTATTTTTGGCAATGCTTATATCACACAATATAGTGTCCCAAAGAAATCATTATATGTAATAATATACTGTGTTCTTTGATAAATTCATTGCATTTGCTGTTTGTAAATAAATGTGGTCATGACCTTTACCACCGACTGTCCTCATTGAAGGCAATCAAGGCCTTGTTTCCCACCATGCATTCACAGCAGTGATGAAGGGCGCCCAGCCAGCATGTGGCGAGGAAAAAAGCGTGCCGTGCAGTTTATGAGACACAAGATTAATTTATGTGATTGCATGTGTTCTGGAAAAAAGTAATACGAAATAAATGATAAAACATAAGCAATTCAATCAGTGATGTATCCCTTCCCGGCAATATCTGAAGGTGAGGCACATTTTGTACCTGGCATTTATGCTGCTGGCACAGCCATGAAGGCATGCAGCCAATTCTTTCTGAGCTAATCCAAAATAAACACATACTTCTTTTTTTTTTTTTCAGAGTTAGAGACGCGATCTTATCGGTATATTCTATGGGGAAATGCAAAGGTGCTGTTCAGGGTAGCAGTTCCGGGATTTGCCGTATTTCTTTCTTGTTAATCCTTCGATTGTCTTTTTGTGAAAATCTCTTGAGACAACCACTTGCAAAGACCCCTCGGATAACGATATTGCACTGATAAGGCTGTAGGGGCAGATTTACAACTTCTGGCGCATCCCTGCAAATCAGCAGTGATGCGCCAGAATAGATGCAACATGCAATTCTCTCCTTGCGCTACCACGGATGTGCCGCATTTACAATGCGGCGCACCGTGGCGCAAGGAAAGGCGGATGCGTGTCGCATCCTGTGGCGTAAGGGCGGCGCATTGCTGGAGTCGTGTCGCAAGCGCGACGCAACTCCAGCAATGCTCGTGGGCCGCACATACCTAACGTGGTGCGCCACTCCTTACGCTTCAAGCAGGCGTAAGGATTTGTCGTTTCGGCGTCGGAAAAGTGACTCAGTGAAATCTTGTAGATTTCACTGCGTCACTTTTACGAGGGAACGCCCACATGAAACCTGACGCAGGTTTCATGTGGCGCAGGGCTTTACAACGTGACGCATCTCACTAGATGCTTCACGTTGTAAATAATGCGCAACGCGGCGCATGGTTTACGTCGCCGCTGCGTCACAAAAGTGACGCAACGGTGGCGCAAAAGTGGCGCAAGGGGCTTGTAAATCTGCCCCCACGTTCTTAATGGTTTTTAATATGCAATCCCAGCGTATTGTGCCTGGTGTTGTAGTTATTTATTTATTTATTTTTTTACATTTTCTCTCACGAGTTCGCAAGCCGAGGAGGAATGTTTCAGGTACAACAACTCTGTGAGTTAAGTCCAAGCTGTCAAGAAATTCTGAGGAGTGCAGAGCTTGGGGGTGCACGGTTTTCAGCCCCAGAAGGAAAGATACAGGCTTTCATCATTCTGATGTTGATGAAATGGGTACTATTTTGCTGGTTAACGGGAACACGTGTTTATAAGGATGCAAATGAAACATCAATGTGGCAGAATCAGTGGAGTAGCCAGGGTTAAATGTGCCTCAACACGAGAAAAAATGTCCTTCCCTGGTTAATAAAGGACAGCCATAAATGGGGTATGGAGGGGCTTCTCAACCTACACCCTCAGTCGGAAAGAGCATTATAGAATTCCGGGGCATATTATCAAGGGCCGGCGATAAATATCGCAAAGCGCGCTTAGCGCTTGCATATTTATTGCCGGCTATCTCTGTAATTTATCGCCCGGTTAGCGCGTTATTAACAACGCGCATCGCCGAGGCGATAAAAATTTCAGAGATAGCGTGGATATCGCCGTTTTCCATGTGGAAAACGGCGATATCCTAGATGATAGGGCCTGTGGTCTTAGCCACAGAATCCACCCCCATGTTAAGTATGCCTTAGTCAGGAATTTAACAGACGTTAAATTCCTGCGTTAAGGCATACTTAACGCGATTAAAATAATCGCTTCCTCCATTGTAAATATCGCGAAGCTGCCTTCGCGATATTTACCCATGTTGTTTCCACAGACACGCCTACTTTGCATCTCATTATCGATGCGAAGTCAGGCGTGCTGGAACGGGAGCAAAATCAGCAAAACACGCGATAGCGTGTCTTTGCTGATAAGGCGATACAATTATCGCCGCTCGGCCGAAAACGGCCGCAAAAGCGGCGATAATTGTTTATCGCCGCCTTGTTAATATGCCCCTCTGTTCTTTGCTAAGATTTAACGCCAAATAGATCATTTAAAGAAGTGTAAAATTAACTCACTTACTGCATAAATCCACTCCCTTATTGCTTCAGTGATTTTTTTAACCATGTCTAGCAATGTTGGCGCTGTGAATATGCTGCCATTTTCACAGTTGTCTGGGTGATGTTAAAAGCAGAACAGAGAACCCCCAATAGGTAGTGAATGCTATACAAATGCTACCATACAATACAAAGACTCATGTGCAAACAATGCTGCTTTTTTCTACAGTTTTACATCCTCACATTGCATGCTATCTCAAAAAGCCTCCTCCCACCACATTTCCGACACCCCACATGAAAAATGCCCTGGAACTTACACTATCAATTGTTCCCCTCTCCTTTCTTTCGATGGAATGGGCCTCTCCTTACATTTCAGCCTCTGCATTACTCCTCTCTCGGAGTATAGGCTACTCAAATTCGCATAATTGTCTGCTTTATTCCCTACTATTGCCAGACTCACTGCAATCATGCAGCAAGGGATAACCAAAGTATGTGGCAGGATGGTCTAAATTAGGCAGCAAGTAAAGGCGCATTATGCAATGTATTGTGGTTCATTTTGTTTTAGCATTAGTTGTTTTGTCATTTTTGCACATGTTAAAACTGTCTGGACAAAGGGTCTACTCCATTAACACCCGAATACAGCAATAAGCAATAGAAAGGTGACCAGTCAACCTTTGAGAAGGTCCTCCACTGGGCAGCAGCATGTGTTGCAGCATGTTTAGTAACTTTTGAACAGTTCGAGCTATAAATGGCCACAAAATTGCATAATTTCAGTGACCCTTATTATTGTATAACTTCAAATTGCCCACATGAGCTCATGAAGCCCGCTAATAATCAAATCTAATTCCTATTAATTTAATCTACCACAAAAAACTGGAGTAAATTCATGTAATGGTTTCCATGAGAGCACAATTCTGATCTCAATCATCACAAATAACCAATAGCCACTGGGCTAACCACTAACCTTGGGTTCTCAAGTAGCATGTTACAAATCATTACAATTTAACAGGGAGTAAACTAAGAAGATACATATTTGACAATTGCAGATACATTGGGAAATGTACATTTTCATATTTTCATGACAAGTGGGGCACAGTGGTAATATTTTGCCATCAGATTAACCGACTTAGGTACTGGAATGGGATATAATTGACATGATGCTTTATTCTGTGAATGCAATGAGCAAAATGAGGGAGACCTTTGTACAAGCAATGGGATTATGGGGATGATGGAGAGCTCCTTTCATCTTCTCCTTGCTTTGCATACCCACCACACCCAATTCTGTACCAAAATGATTTAATAGGAATGGAAAATCAACAGTCTTAGCACCACAACTGGCTTTCTTGCACCATGCAATCAAATGAAAAAGACTGTAGTTAATTGTACTCTTGAATATCGAGTACAAAAGGCATACTAATATGGTGAACCAAATATTGAGGGAGTATATATACTCACCTTTTTATATTTTGTTCCCTGATATTTTGTCCACGATATTAGTGTTCCACAATATTTTGGACTCAGTATTCAGAAGCCACACCACTGTGGGTAAAATCCTGCACAGCTATCATGCTTTTTCAAACACATAAAGAACAGTGGCTGTGCACTGTTAAATTCACCTCGGCACCTGTACTCTCTGCAACCCTTCCGATGCATCTCACTGTACCTAATTACCCCTTTGAAATGTTTTCAATTGAGGCAAGCTGCGCATCTCTCCGACCATTCACTTTATAGATTAGGGGCCATATTTACAAGGCCCCTGAGCCACCGGAGCATCACTTTTTGGGACGCTCCAGTGGCGCTGTGTCCTGTTCTATATTTACAAGGCAGCACTACGCCACTTTGTGTGGCTTAGCGCAGCCTTGTAAATATCTTTCTTTTGACACAGTTTTCTGTGTTAAAGGGGCGTGTAATGGGTGTTGCTGAGGGCATTCCCAGCAACACCCATGGCATTTGGACACTGCCCCTGATTTACAAGGAATTGTAAATCTGAGGCACCAGCAAAAACCTACTCCTCCCCAGGGGAGGTATAAGGGTTACGCCAAGGAGAAATACTTTTATTTCTCCTCGTTGTTTGCTCTTTCTATGTGTGCTCCATTCTGCAGCACACATAGAAGGACCAAAACATCATTAATGATTGTTTTTATGCAGGACATTGTCTCTTCCTGTACACCAACAATCAGCCATGCAACTCAGGCAGCCTTGCACAAGGGTGTCTGCATTGGCGCACAAATGCTGTTTGTGTGCAAGGACAGGAGTGTGTACTCAAATGCGTTGTATTCTTGTAAATACAGCGAAATTCCTGCACTTAGACAATTATTGCGGCATTGCGCTGCGCCATTGTCTTGTAAATATGCCCCTAGATGTGGATGAGCAAATAAAGGCATAAGTTGAGCAACCTAAACTGGCTCTGGCATGGTTTTAGGACCTCCAGAACTCTTTAGCCAAAAACAAACTAAGCCTTTTGTGTCCCCTGCATCCCTACCTCCATTCACTTTAGCACAATTTCACAATATTTATCAAGCACACTGGATGCAAGAGAGAAGGGGCTGGCTGGACCTCAGGCTCTGTGTATTTTGATTATTGAGTACTCCAAATGCAAAAACCCCACAGAGGTGTTTCTGCCTATTGCCCTGTAAGTCTTACAATGCTTGAAATGCTGCATCTAAAGCAGGAAGAAGCAATGTAGGGAGCATTTCGTGTTTTAGAGAAAAGACTGGATTGTTCCCATGGGGAGCAGGGTCAGGACTGATTTGCATGTGGCTGGGTTTAAACCGGAATGGCATGGGGAGCAAAAAATGATGGATATAGGCCCAGCTCTCTGTACAGAGGTGCATGTTTGACATTGCTCAGCATTCTGTCCATCAATTGTTCTTCTTGCATTTGTCACCTCGAGTGAGACAGGTATGCTCAGACATGGGTCCCATGCTCTCTATGCTACTGGAGTAAAGCTAGCGTGGCTGATGAGGGGTGATACCCTGAACCTGTCCTAGGATGCTTGTTTCCGGTCCAGGGAGGACCTGGTCTGGCAGTTCGTGCTGAACTATTCCCATGGGGAGCAGGGTCAAGGCTTATTTGCATATGGCTGGGTTTAAACTGGAATGGCATGGGGAGCCACAAAAAGGATGGATTTAGGCCCAGATCTCTGTACTGGGGTAAATGTTTGACATTGTCCAGCATTCTGTTCATCAATTGTTCTCTTTGCATTAGACAAAATGTTGTCATGCTAAAGGCTGTAGCCAATACACAGGATTTTTCTAACATCTCAAAGCTCCTAGGTGAGAGATATAGAGGGTGGTGACAATAGAAAGAAATAATGGTAGAGGAAAAGACCAGGAAAGAGACAGAAAGTAAGAGAAAGAGAGCCCTAGAGTGGCAAAGTGTGTAACAGGTAAAATGGGGGCACTATAAAATCAGAAGAGAAAGAGAGAAAAGAGATAAAGACCAAAACAAAAATGAAGGGTGAGGGTGAATGAGAGAGAGAGAGAGAGAATGATTGAGAGAGTGAGTGAGTGAGTGAGTGAGTGAATAAGTGAGTTAGTGAATGAGAGCCTAAGTGAAAGTGAGTCAAGTGGTGGGTTAGAGAGAGTGAGTGAAAATCAGGGAGTGAGTGAGAGGGGAGAGTGAGTGGGTGAGAGTGAGTTTGTGTGCGAGAGCAATAGAGAGTGAAAAAGAGAACTAGTGCAAATGAGGGAATAAGGGACAGGAGCTGAGTGAGACAGTGGCTGAGAGAGTGGCTGAGAGAAAGACTAGGAGAGTGAGTGAGATGGGATGAGTGAGAGTGACTGAGTGAATGAGAAAGATAGTGAAGGTGAAAGTGAGGGAGTGAGTGAGGGCCAGTGGATGAGTGAAAGAGTGAGTGAATGACTGAGTGATTGAGTGTGAAAGTGAGGGAAAGAATGAGAGGGTGTGAGAGTTTGTGTGTGTCTGTCTACCTGTATGTGTGTATGCGGTTCTCTATGAACAGAAGGAAATTGTTGTAATGTTTGTAGTAATACATCCATGAAAAAAGTTGGTGTTTTGCTGGCTATGCTCGCTTTCAGGCTATTACAGACAATATGGACCTCCAGCTCTCCTCTGGCTTAGTTCTTTCAATTAATTCTCAGGCTTGCCCGTCTCTACCATAGACAAGAAACAACCTGTGGCACACTGCATTCCATTGTCATCTGATGACACCAAAGTGGTGGGGAGTAAGTGTTAGGGATGGCTTTTAAGAAGCTAGCAAGAGAACACTGCATTTTCTTTTATCTCCGCCTTAAAATAATACCATGTACCCCCATCCTTCCCATTTGCAAAGAACCATGATTTCAACTGGAATACATGACCTCTCCCTGTGCACTCTGCAGAGAGGCCAAGGAATGCATGGACACGTTTTCTGAGCAACTTTTGACCCACTGTGAGAATTTCGCTGTATCTTCAGACTCAGCTCCAGAGCTCTCAATAGTGACTTGTTATAACAACGTGGTGCGACTAAGTTCAAAGTATGCACTGTACAAAAGTAGTGCGCTACATAACAAAAACACAGAAACGACATTCTGGAGATAGCTAACACTTTTAGGGAATGCGACTATGCAAGATTAACACATGCAATATACTCGGGAACCAAATAACTAACCTTAAAATTTTGAAGTAACAATTAAATGTTAAAAATTCTAACATTTACTTACCTCAACGCAGCCGCATGTGCTGCACCCTCAGTTTGTCATCACTTGTCTCCTCCAGTCCAAGATGTGAGACCTTGGCTCCAAGCATGGGGTCCTAGAGCAGAGCCAACTAACGTAACCAATCCAGGAGCTGCTCTCATGCTGTTTATAATAGTAATCAGCATGGGAGAAGCACCAGGATTGGTTGAAGCCTGCCAACCCTGTGCTCTATTTGAGACTTGGGGCCTGTGTCTGCGCTCCACCTGGCTGTCTAACACAGCTCGGGTTGGAGTGGTCAGCAGTGCAAATGTTGGGGTGGCCGTCACAAGACAGCCGGCCAATCTGAGATGCGCACTTTCAACTTTAGGCTGAGTCATCCCTGCTGTCAAATAGCAGGAATGACCCCACCCCTGCCCTCACACTTGGGCTGTGATCTGCACCTACGTGCTTTATAATAAAATGTTAATAAGACCATTTTATTTTCTCTCTTCTGCCCCGAAAGAGGAGCCACCACTGGACAAGACGTTGGCTCTTGGCTTGAACAGTGGAAGAACATGAATGATGTAATACCCCTGCATTCAAATGAGCCACTGAACCCACCACAAAAAGGGGATGAAGTGGTGACGGGTGAACCTGAGCACTTTGCTAAAAAGAGGCTATGCATAGTGAGAAAATGGAGCCCTCCGACAGCCATGCTGCCTGCCACACCTAGATTTGAAGCAACCACCTAAAGCGATGAGCAGAGCAAATACGAGTGGCTGGGATCACAGCATTAATGAGGGTAAAGCAGGCAGTAGCGCGCAGAGGTAGCTCTGTAACCCACAGTAAACTAGTAAACTAGTGAGAAGATGGGGGTCATCAAGCCATGACCCCTCAACGAAAATTAGAGGTTGTTGCAGGTTAGGAAAAACAGAGACTGGGAGAAAGAAAACACATACAGTCCCATGGAGTGCTTTACGTTCAATTAAATAAGGACCTTGAGGTAGGCAATTAAAGGATGCAACTCATTCAATCAAGACAATATGAGACCAAAATGCCCCTAGGTAGGAGAAGCACAACAATAGGGAGGAAAGCCATCGAATCAGGATCAAGGAAGTGAGATAGATTACAAAGCCACTGAATCATGAGCAAGGGGCTAAGCCAATGCCCCTCTCTCTATATTGCAAACAATCGGTCTGGAAAACAGGCAGCTAGAGCTCTCTGTATTCAAGAGCTAAAACTAGGAGGTTCTGCTTTCCTTCAGCCAGATATTCCTCTTCTCTTTAAGAATTGTTGGATAATTGGACAATTTGGGCAGGGTCTTTGGAAGGGGGTGACTTGTGAACTTGAAAAATAATTGTTTGAAAGGGAACTTGTTGGCCCTATTTGATGAGCCTTCCGATCTATGAAGATTATCTCAAAATCTGCAAGTATCACTAATTTTATGTACTCAAATTGAATGTAAAGCAAGGTGTTTCATGTTCATGGCTTAGACCTTGAATCCTTTGAAATTTTCAGCCTGTGGATCTAAAGCAGGAAAGTTCAAACTTTGTCTGTTTCTTTTAAAAAGCAGCCGCATTTTAATGACATTCAAAAGAGCCCCAAGGGCACCATCACTGGCATGCCACCCCTCAGGTAAAACCAGCCCCACAGAACCAAAGGCTGAACCAAAGCATCTCACTCACCCTGTCTCCTCCTCTACCACTCTAACCTTGCTCAGTGCCATATGTACTTGTTCTACATCCATTACACCATAAACACTGTAAGGATTCCAATGACCTAATGTAAACGCCCCAAATGTGTTACTGTGCCCTCGTTTTAGATTTCGGAGGCTTGTACATTTGCCTCACCTGCTGTGCGAACCTTTTAAATAGACAAGAAATTTCAACTCAATACAAGCACCCCAGTAGCAAAGGTAGCAGAAGTGCCCCCTAACACTCTGTTTGACAGTTTTGGACAATAAACGGGTGTAGGAAAGTAGATCTGCTTTTATGGTTACCCCCACTTTTTGCCTGGTGCTATGCTGTCTCTGACTAGTCTGACTGAGATCCTGCTAACCAGGACCCCAGTCTCTGTGCTCTCCCCTAAAGTGGTTATGGTAAGTACTTAGGTACATCCCAGATTGGATACTGGTGTACCCTTATAAGTCCCTAGTATATGGTACTGAAGTGCCCAGGGCATTGGAACACCAAGGGTCCCCCATGGGCTGAAGCATGTATTATGCCACTCATGGGAGACCACTCAAACTGTAACTACAGGCCTGCCATTGCAGCTTGTGTAAGCTGGTGCTAGCACCACTTACGAAAGATATAGGTTTCCCTATATCTATGGTCACTGCACTTAAAACTAACCCAGGGCGGAGTTCGCGTAGTTGCGCTATGCGGAATTCCACGAAGTCGCAAAAAAACTCCGGGAGCTACGCGGAGTTCCGCAAGCAGCGGAGTTGCTTGTTCCGCCTGTTCGCGATCCGTTTTTCCTGTTCGGGAACGCGTATTGAGTGTTCGGGGATGCTTTTCGCATGCTCGGGGGCAAATATCACGCAAATTTCAGCACGCGGGCCCCAATGGGCGCGGCCATCTTGTTTTTTCACTTTTTGCTATGGTTCTGGGCCTGTTTTTCTAACCTCCCTATATCTTTTCAATCCTTTGTTTCTAGAAACTTTCTTTGGATCTATTTTATTTATTATAGATCCCTCTCTATTCCTGATTGTATATTTTGCGTTGTTTCCTACTTTTTGTGTGTGTTTTTTGTGTGTTTTTCACTCTTTTTCTATTACTTGCTTTTTTCCTTTCTTTTACTTACTTTCTAACTTCCTACCTTTTCTTTTCTGACCCCCCGCCTACCCAGAACCATGGCAAAGAGCCTTAAGAAAACCAAGGGCCAGAGGAAGAGGAGTGAGATCCGTGACCGCCTTCCTTGCGGAAGGCGGCACCCACAAGGGGTGCAGCCACAGGCGTTATTCACTGAGGCAGAGGTGGCACCACTGTTTTTTTTGTCCAGCGCCACCTCCCCTTAACCCTGGCAGCAGGCGGCAAGCCTGGGTCCGGGTCCAGACTCCGGGAGTGTCACCAGCGGTGGGAGAGGGTACGCCGTGCAGTGTTTCGCTGCTCTGGGGTCCGGCGCACCCTTAACCAATTGACGCACGCTGGTCCGACATCCTGGACCGGGAGCAGGACCTGCTGGACCTGCTAAGTGTTGAGGTCCCGGGGCTTGGTGAGTAGCTAATCATATTACTATTGTGTTCTCCTGTTCTGTGTTATTGCGAATATTATTTTTTTCGCAAATAGCTAACATGCTGCTGCTGCTTACATGCAGGTAACTTATGTTTAAAAATCTTATTATTATGTGATTGTTACTTCCAGGCAGGTGCTCATGCTCGGCGCTAATAACTAATCGTACTTGTTTGCAACATTGCGCTCTCTTGGGCTGGTTATGTAAGAGAGGTTAGAGAATTTAAGTTAGGTATTGCATATAGGAAAGACTCCAGTCCTTTCCTTTGTCCTGTCAGGCTGTCTTGTCTCTTACCACTAAGATAGTGGTAGTAGTTAGTATTATTGGTAATTTAGCGGCCTGCGTGACATGTCCTCTCACATGACTTCAGTCCTAGTAGATCCTTTTGTAGTTCGTTCGTATAGTGAGTGAATAGAATAGCAACCAATCAATGGTGTATGCAATATGCATGCGTCCTTCTATAAATTAAGAAGAATAAAAATGCAGACTTAGTAATTGGCCCGTCAAAGGGGGTTTGAGTTTGAGACAGAGATGATTGAGAATGAGATCGGAACTAAGTAGAAGCAAATATAATTTTTTTGCAATTCATTCCAAAGTCTGGAATAGGCGGGCTAGGTGTGTTTAGGATTCAAGAATTGGAATTGAACTGTGGAATAATAATGATCGGATGGTACTCGACTGCGATACATACTAGTCGACTACTACTAGTCGAATAAGTCGATCTTTAGGATAGGTCAATGTTATTGCAATTGCCATTTCCTCTCTAAAAATATTTTTAGAGCAATTATATTATTTATTTAACACAAATCAATTTTTGTCTCTTTAATTATGTCTTACATGATCAGCATCCAGGGGCAAGAAGAAGAGTGGGTCAGCTGGCAGTGCGGCAGGTGCGGGAGCTGGAGGGGCCTCCCAGGAGCAGCAGGAAGCGGCCTCAGGCACAGATGGCTCTGCTGCTGGCCCCAGTAAGTCCTCCTGGTGTTGTTATATATTAATATTTCCCTAACTTTTGCCGCTCTATTATTTCCATTTCCTAATTTTAATTTTTCCCAAATCCTCTTCAATCTATCTGTTTTTAAATTCTTGTTTTTTTTGCTTCATTACCTACTACTAAGTACTAGTACTAACATTGTTTCTAGTGTCTGTTTTTTTTTTTTACATCAAATCAAACTGCATCTGACTAACCTCTGCTCTGACTCTGTATTAGTCTGTCTGTAGCTTGCTTTCTTCTGGGTTTCACTCACCTTCCCCTCTCCCCCTTATATGTGGATTGCCTAGTAGTGGTACTGTAAGACTCAGAGAACCCATTGGTCCTAGGCTACTACTAGTACTAGTTCTAGTAAGGACTCCTTACTACTACTAGTACTAGTAGCACTAATCTGCTGTGCAGATTGCATGCCCAAGTAAGGTATTCTCCGTAGGTTTGTGAGATGAGAAGCCTTTAGTTTCTTTTACTGTCTCATCACGCTCAATCAGTAATGGTGGTCACTCACGTTGGACAGGACACCCCAAAGTGGTGTATTTTACTTTTTCGAATACAGGCCTAGTACTTTTTTTAGTAGGAGCAGTTGATGGTGAACACTGAACAACTGATTACCATGCACCATGGCTGGAAGGAAGTATGAGGAGTAGGAGGACGGCACCATTATTTTCCAACTAAGAGAGACCTCATGTCTGCCCAGTTGGCCACTCTTTCTTCTTTTCAAAAAATGAGATGCACCAATAGCTCTGGTCACTGAGTCCAGTCCTTTGAGTTGTCCTCTTCTTGAGAGGCTTTTCAAAAATTGCCACCAACAAAATGCCCAACCCGATATTATTTTGTTATTTTTGATAGGACAATACTGTCTACTCTACTCTAGGATCCGAATTGTAGATAGTGATGAGTGTGGATTATGTATTATTAATTATGTATTTTCAATCTTGCTAGTGAAAAAAATAAATAGGGGAGGTGTATATGGCATCTAAAAAAAATCGAAATGTTTTTTCCAGGCGTACCGACCACCAGTGCCGGGGTGCAGCGGTGAGGGCCATGCCACTCCGGAGGGAGAGGAGGATGTGGCAGCTGCAGGGGGTGAGCCAGCAGCAGTGGCGGGTGGTGGTAAGTCATATTCCTTACTTATTGAGAATGATGAATACACTAGCTGCAAGGGTGTACACTCAGTACTAGTCTAGCACACTGTACCTCTGCTGAAACTAAGGGGTCGATTCCGATTCGGGCCAGAAAAAAAACCGTCTGACTCGGTATGGGATAATAGTCCGACCGACACGTACCGGTGTTGCCCGACCTGGGAAGTACGATGAAATGCATGTGAATCACGACCGACTCGTACGGAACTCAAGGCAAACGACCGACCCGGACGGAAACAAGCTATCCGGCCGGAAAATCACGCGAATCGAACCGACCGACACACACCAGGAAGAAAGCCGAACTAAACGTACCCGCGAACTCCGACCCGCGCACTACGATGCAATGGGTGCAAAAGCAGACCGATTCGCACGGAGCACAAGCCGTACGACCGACACGCATACAAAACCCAGCCGAACAAACACAATACACAGCGAACGACGCGTACGCCGTATATGAAACAGAGCTGAAACACAGCGGGAACGACTCGGAGTGGCGCGCACAAGATAACTGCAACGTCCTACTCGGTCAGAAGAACGACTCCAACATGCACAATAATCACAAATGAAAAAATACAAAAAAAGAGGGCCAAACAAGCAATGACAAAGCCAATAAATACAGGGGGTAAAAAAAATTGAACAAGGACACACCCCCAACTCCACCTACATAAAGGCCACAAATCCCTACCATGATCCTTTGCAAATTCCACTGACCTGCCAGCAGAGAACACCATCACACAGCAAGCACAGACACACACACAGCTCATCCAACACAAAAGCCACACACCATTAGCACCTCAACAAATAGCACCCTCACACACACACAGCAAAACCTACACTCACACACCCTCACTTGCACACACACACACTTCAATCACCACCACCACCCATCACCATGCCCCTAAAGAAGAATCCAAAGTTCCTAGATAGTGAATTGGAAGTCATGGTAGACGAGATCCTGAGGGTAGAGCCACAGTTGTTTGGCACATTGGTCCAACAGACCCCCATGTCGCAGAAAACCAAGATGTGGGCGAGGATCGTCGACAGGGTGAACGCACAATCACCATGTTTGCGCACAAAGGAAGACATCCAGAACAGGTGGTATGATGTGCGCAGGAGGGTCAGAGACCTCCTGAAGAAAGGATTACCTCCTGAGCCAGCACACCGGCAGTGGCCCTCCTGCCAAACCAGTATACCTCAGGCCCTGGGAAGAGAAGGTGCGGGCCATCCTACCACCAGTGAGCGTATATGGACTAACAAACATCCCAGAGCCTTGTGAGTACACAACTAATATACACAATATTGTGTGCCAATACACACACATCACTGTCAAGGGGACAGTCAAACCATGCACCCCTAGCAAATCAACAGCAAACAAAAGATAATCATCCCAAAAAGTGTATGTCAGACAGATAAACACAATACATGCCATCTCATAGTGATATGTAACTGTGTCATGACATGTACAAATCCAAAACCAAATTGAGCTAGGCAGTGGCACAAATATAACCAACAAACACTGTCAGATATTTAGCCACCACTAGAACACCACCTCACAGGGAAGCTCACAGAAAGGAAGGAATCCTGTGTATGCTGGTGAAGTCAGTGTTGCCAAGAGCATGATTGGACTCGTAGTAACAGATAATGGGCAGCCTCACATTTGGACCATCAACACCACTCAGAACCATGCTCACAACACAGGGAGTGGAAAAGGACTGACAAGATGGCTGACACTGGGTACTGCTGTGGGGAGCACAAGGCCCTGCTGGGAACTGTGCACCAACAAACAGCACAACACCACTGCCTGACATCCTGAAAGCCAACTTGCACTCCCTGCAATGCAAGCACGTTGCATGGTGGGATATCTGGCTGGGTGGGAAGGAGGACTCACAGCACTGACCATAGTTACAAGCAGCTCACCTCACACACCCCCTCAACACAAACTCCCCATAACCCACCTGGGAGAATGCCATGCCTCACATACCAAATGAAGATCCCACAAAGAACCACCACCCTGGGTAATGCCGTGTGAAGCACAGGGACACTCTTGGGACTTGTAGCCAAACAAACGCAAGGACAACACTGTCAGCCTTCCTGTCAGCACAGGCACACTACCCCACAGGGAAGCAGAGTCCAAAGGAAGGAAGTACGGGCATGCTGGGAAGGGGGGTGTAGGCAATAGCATGATGGGAGTTGTAGTCACAGAAACTGCTCACCCTCACAATTGGCCCATCAACACCACTCTGAACCATGCTCACATCACAGGGAGTGGAAAAGGACTGACAAGATGGCTGACACTGGGTACTGCTGTGGGGAGCACAAGGCCCTGCTGGGAACTGTGCACCAACAAACAGCACAACACCACTGCCTGACATCCTGAAAGCCAACTTGCACTCCCTGCAATGCAAGCACGTTGCATGGTGGGATATCTGGCTGGGTGGGAAGGAGGACTCACAGCACTGACCATAGTTACAAGCAGCTCACCTCACACACCCCTCAACACAAACTCCACATAACCCACCTGGGAGAATGCCATGCCTCACATACCAAATGAAGATCCCACAAAGAACCACCACCCTGGGTAATGCCGTGTGAAGCACAGGGACACTCTTGGGACTTGTAGCCAAACAAACGCAAGGACAACACTGTCAGCCTTCCTGTCAGCACAGGCACACTACCCCACAGGGAAGCAGAGTCCAAAGGAAGGAAGTACGTGCATGCTGGGAAGGGGGGTGTAGGCAATAGCATGATGGGAGTTGTAGTCACAGAAACTGCTCACCCTCACAATTGGCCCATCAACACCACTCTGAACCATAATCACATCACAGGGAGTGGAAAAGGACTGACAAGATGGCTGACACTGGGTACTGCTGTGGGGAGCACAAGGCCCTGCTGGGAACTGTGCACCAACAAACAACACAACACCACTGCCTGACATCCTGAAAGCCAACTTGCACTCCCTGCAATGCAAGCACGTTGCATGGTGGGATATCTGGCTGGGTGGGAAGGAGGACTCACAGCACTGACCATAGTTACAAGCAGCTCTCCTCACACACCCCCTCAACACAAACTCCACATAACCCACCTGGGAGAATGCAATGCCTCACATACCAAATGAAGATCCCACAAAGAACCACCACCCTGGGTAATGCCGTGTGAAGCACAGGGACACTCTTGGGACTTGTAGCCAAACAAACGCAAGGACAACACTGTCAGCCTTCCTGTCAGCACAGGCACACTACCCCACAGGGAAGCAGAGTCCAAAGGAAGGAAGTACAGGCATGCTGGGAAGGGGGGTGTAGGCAATAGCATGATGGGAGTTGTAGTCACAGAAACTGCTCACCCTCACAATTGGCCCATCAACACCACTCTGAACCATGCTCACATCACAGGGAGTGGATAAGGACTGACAAGATGGCTGACACTGGGTACTGCTGTGGGGAGCACAAGGCCCTGCTGGGAAAAGTGCAACAACCAACAGCAAGACACCACTGAATGACATCCTGAGAGTCAACCTGAACCCACTGCAAGGGTGGCATGCTTA
Source organism: Calotriton arnoldi (assembly GCA_963921515.1). Lineage (NCBI taxonomy): Eukaryota > Metazoa > Chordata > Amphibia > Caudata > Salamandridae > Calotriton > Calotriton arnoldi. The sequence continues at coordinate 153,063 of CAWUFW010011987.1, forward strand.
GTGGTGGGATAACTGGGCTAGGTGGAGAAGGATGGCCGGATGTCCACCAAATACAACAAATGCTGGCCATGCACACACCTCAACATTCACATTGAAATGCCCCAGGTATGCATGACAATGTGCTACACCAATATCAACCTCTTACTGTGACAACTTAGGACAATGCAATGTACATGCCCGCATCCAGAGGTACAGTCACAACTGTCAGGTGTGTGAACCATTGATGCCTGTAGAAACATAACATACAATGTGTGTCTCTTCCAAATACAGGTGATGATGATGGGGACACAGCAGCAGGCGAGGAGGAGTCCCTGTCCCAGGCTCCGGGGGACACAGAGCTCACTGGTGTGGAACAGCCTCTGCCCTCCTCGGATGGCGAAGACCTACCTGGCACCTCCGGTGTGAGTCATCAAGCAGCACCAGCTGGACCAACACCTGCACCCCCTGCACCCACCCCTCCAACAACTGCCAACACACAGACCACCCCCGCCGACATGGACAGACCAAGGACCACCGATGGCAACAGCACAGAGCCCCAGGCCCAGCGTGGAGCAATGGACGACAACACCACTAACAACCCCCAAGGTGGCCTTGGGTCACCTGTGCGTGCCACCGCAGGTCCTGCACGTGTCGCCAGGGGTGGTGGGAGGGGTGGTAGACATAGGTCGCTGCTTGCAGAGGGGTCTGGACTGCATGATGACCCACAACTGGCACGCATCGCTGATGCGTACCAGGATAGCACCGGAGAGGTCAGACAGGTCGTGGGGATCCTCAAGGACATACAACAGCAGCAGGCTGCCCATCATGCCCGCTTGGACTCCCACATGTCCCGTGTGGAGACACACATGTCTCGCATGGAGTCCAAGAGGGACACATTGCAAGAACTCACAGCGGTGCATAGGGACATATTGACATGCCTCCGCCAGATTAGCACCAACATGGCCACACCTCCCTATGTGCCCACAACATCTGGTGCTGCAACAACTGACACCGCCACAGGGAGGGAGGAGGACTCTGGCGGAGACTCCCCTGCACCGCCGCAGCCTGCACGTGAGGGTCCCCCCCAAAGAAGAGGGGTCGTCCGAGGAAGGAAAACTGAAAGGTTGATGGCCACGTACATCCCCCAGGAAGCCAACACCTGTTCCGGAAATTCTCCTTTGTGTGCAAACGTTTCACCCTGTCGAATGCAACACTTCTCTCCCACATGACATGGGGAGTTCAAGTTGGACTAATGTATCATATGACTGTGGACTTCACTCAGGATCACAATCCCAATGTACAGCACCCACCATCCTGTGCACTATCACACACACATTTCTGTAAATAAAATCACTAGTACACCATACTTGCCTCTGTTGCTATTCAAATGTGGATACTGTAATGGTGATGATGACCTGCTAAATTACACTGTGTATGCTAACTGCTACAGCAAGTACAACACCGTCGTGTGAGTCATGGTGACGTGACACATATGAGGGAGACACACCACTAGGGCTACACAACACAGAGACACCAGGGCCATCGGACTCATCGCCCACAGTGATGTTGCCAGGAAATACAGTGGAATGCACAGACACCACACCTATTCAGAGTCTGTGTCAACTAGCCCACAGGTGCAGTAAGCAAATGTCAGTCAGATGTGTGACCACAGACAACGCACATCCCAAAGTGAAGCACAGGTTCATTACACATTTGCAACATGTTGTTTCCACTACAAATGCAAGGTTTACCCACGTGGCAGTGGCCACACAGTCAACAAGTGCAGAAGATATGAAGTCCAGGGGTGTGTGGCACATCACTTGTAGGCAAACTACTGCTGCCACCCTGAAAGCTGAATCATGGTGTCGGGGGATCCAAGTTGACCAAAATACTCAGTAAGCACCCTGTGAAGGATAGACATGACACACAGTTAAAACCACTGAAGAACAGGACAGAACTGCAATACTCATGCCCAATACATGTCACAAGACAACTACACAAAACCAAGTTAGCATGTCAAAACTGTTGGGGAGTACAGACTACCTGTAAGGACACATTGCTGCACGCATCCAGTCAAGTAGCACATGGCCACACTCAAACAGCACCAGAGCACCACCCACACATATCATGCAAACTCACATCATTCACATTACATCTCCCTGGATACTCACATTCAGCTGAAGAAGTTGGTGATGAGCTGTGTGCGGACATCACCATCATCATCATCACTGGCATCGTGGTCCAGGCCAGGATCCTCCACAGGTGGTGGACGTTGGTCATCGTCATCCAGGATGAGAGGCAACTCCTTCCGCACTGCCAGGTTGTGTAGCATGCAGCAGACGATGACAATCTTGCACACCTTTGCTGGGGCATATGGGAGGGCCCCTCCTGTCTTGTCCAGGCAGCGGAAGCGGCTCTTCAGGAGACCAAATGTCCGCATGATCACTCTCCTGGTCCGACCATGTGCCTCATTGTAGCGCATCTGGGCTGGTGTCACAGGGTTCCTGAGGGGTGTCAGCAACCACGGCATGTTGGGGTATCCGGAGTCACCTACGGACAGACAAGTGCACATTAGATGAGTTGGAAAAGTGGGTGGAATACTACAGATCAGAACACACACAATGGTACAAAGTCAGTACACACCGACAAGCCAGGCACGCTGGTTCTGCATCTGTGCCATCATCCTCGGGATGCGACTACTCCTCATCACGTAGGCATCGTGTGCTGAACCAGGGAAACGGGCACACACATGTGTGATGCTCATATCTGCAAGACATACCACCAGAGCATTGATCGAATGGTAATGTTTACGGTTCCGGTATGCCTGCTCATGTGCCTGTGGTGGTATCAAAGCCACATGTGTCCCATCAATGGAGCCAATGACATGTGGCATCCGTCCCCAGGGCATAGAAGTCACTCTTGACGTCAGTGAGTTGTTGACGTGTAGGGAAATAGATGTACTGGTTCAGGCATCTCAACATTGCCTCCAAAACATCGCGTAGCACACGGCTGACATAGTCTGTGACATCCCACCGGCAGTCGCCACAGTGTGTTGAAAGGTACCGGTGGCAAAGAAGTGTAGGGCTGCCATTACCTTCACCTTGGGTGTCAGCGCCGTAGGGTATGGATGGCCAGGTTGCAAATGTGGTGCCAAGCGCACTGCCAAATCATCAATCAGCTGCCTGGTGAAGCGGTACCGTCGGATGCTGTCACGTTCCACCATCGTTGCCAGGTCAGGGAATGGTCTATGGACAGCTGGAGCCCTGCAGTGCATAGGTTGAAGAAAGAAAGATTGTCAGTCAGCCCACATATGTGCCATTCACCATACTCAATTTCACATGATACATCATTACGAGACACAAGTACTTGATGTGTGTGCCGTTCTGTTTGGACATAACTCACACCTACATGCCCATCATCGAACTTCTCAGTACAACATGTGTGCACAACAGGTACCAGGTTGTGCTATGGGAAACCATTAGGCTGTGTCACAGTACCCATTTCCTGCTGTCACGTTCCACACACACACACCACAGTGACATGTCTGGACAGATGCGCCACAGGCATCACAGCTCATTGACAGGTAGATTCCCAGTGACCCTGTCTTGCCACACGGACACTGGCATGACATGGCGTATCATGTACACATCAGAAAAACAAACATGACTCCCACAGGTAGTGGCCCCGGTCACCTCCGCAGGACAGACATGGACGCCAGTGACGCACAACATCAAAGTCCATGCACAAACAAAGTTGATGTGGAGACTGTCTCCCATCTTGCACATGGAATCAGAGACATCGGAAACACAACATGCACACAGACTGTGGAGGGACATCACTATTGTGGCTATGGGTCATCCTGTGACGTACATGCCTTCCCCCATGGGACCCTGGGGGTATGTGACATGTCACACACATACACAACCTGGAAATGTGACCATGCCACATGCTCCAAAATGAACTGTTGCACATCACAGTGGTCATGTGCACAACACACAAAAGACCCTGTCCCCATTAACACATGCACAGCCTGGGTGTGGCTGCCCACAAGTGCCACCACAGAAACCACATGTCAACCCCCATACACAGAAAAGGTAATGCAGCCTTACATGCCTTAGGAAACAGTGTGGACTGGGTGTGGTGTTGTAGGTGTGCCCCTGTGTCTCTGGCAGGTATATGTGGCTGGCATACGTTCACCAGTGACAAGCATGGTGACATATGCGACTGACCTGTACAGGTACACGTTGTAAAGCAATGGACCGATCGGTGTGCCCGGCCGGCCCATTGCATCTGTTGCATCCCAAAATACGCGTTGTACAGCAATGGACCGATCGGTGTGCCCGGAAGGCCCATTGCATCTGTTGTATCCCGAAATACGCGTTGTACAGCAATGGACCGATCGGTGTGCCCGGCCGGCCCATTGCATCTGTTGTGAGCGGGTACGCGTTGTATCCCGAAATACGCGTTGTACAGCAATGGACCGATCGGTGTGCCCGGCCGGCCCATTGCATCTGTTGTATCCCGAAAATACGCGTTGTACAGCAATGGACCGATCGGTGTGCCCGGCCGGCCCATTGCATCTGTTGTATCCCGAAATATGCGTTGTACAGCAATGGACCGATCAGTGTGCCCGGCCGGCCCATTGCATCTGTTGTATCCTGAAATACGCGTTGTACAGCAATGGACCGATCGGTGTGCCCAGCCGGCCCATTGCATCTGTTGTGAGCGGGTACGCGTTGTATCCCGAAATACGCGTTGTACAGCAATGGACCGATCGGTGCGCACGCATTGGCTGGGGCCTGGCATGGCAACGGACGCGTTTTCGAAGCTCCAACGAGTCTGATGCAGTGAATTCAGTTGGCCAGCCACAACAATGTTGCAAAATCATGGGTGTCATGAAGTTGAAGATTTGAAGGATGCTGTGGGCGTGTATTAGTGCTGCTATTCCATGGATTGGTCAGATTCAGAAGATGCAAACGACTTGTACCTATCACTTTGGACACATGGGACAGTATCTGCCTCTGCAGCACACATATAATGCTGGCTGTTCCCCTGAGAGCTCACTTGCCTGCACTACATGCTCCAGGACGACATCTGCCACCAACACTGCTGCTGTCTCTGCATCCTCTGGCTACTGCAATGGCACGTACTGTGGAGAGAGCCCCAGCCTTCAGCCTTGAGGAGAACTAGGCCCTGATGGACAGCCTCCTTCCACAGTACAGCAAGCTGTATGGGACACCAGGGGAGCAGGTGAGTGTGCTGTCCACTGCCTTTCTAATTTTGCATGTAGTCTGACTAGCAGGACTTACAGTGTGCATACCACTGGCTAGCATGCTCACTGAGTAGTTCTGAGCCCCCAAAGTGTGTAGTTACATGCACTGAACAGGTACAGTGCAGTAACAGTGCATTCCAACAAGGTTTACTTTCCATGCAATGATACCATGTAGTAACTGCTGGCAAACTGTTCATAGCCATCGTTGCACTGCCTGTGTACATCATGTGCCCCAGTGATTGAGACATGTATATCCAACTGTGTGATGCACGGACATGTTGCATGTGTAGTAATGGCATTTTCACTTTGTCATCCTCACAGGTTGATGCCCACCAGAAACAGAAAATCTGGCTGACCATCGCCCGGGCAGTAAGATCCGTGGGGGACTACAAGCGCTGGATCCGCAACTGCCAGAAGAGGTGGCAGGACCTTTGAGACTGGACCCGGAGGATCGCAAGGGTCCAGCTGAAGCTGTCGCCTCCTTGCAGGAGGGGCGGACACCGGACCCTGACCCCCCACATGCTCAGGATCCTGGCGGTGGTCTTCCCTGACCTGGATGGGCAGCTGAAGGCCAGACAGCAGCAAGGAGGGGGTGAGTCCATGACAGCACTGTGCACTTTGTCTGACATGCTATGTGCCTTCGTCTGGCCTGGTTAAACTTCCACAGTACATCAGTCTTGTGGTCCAGGACCCATGTCCCTCTATTGTGACATGCCCACTCCTCATCTGATACGCATATGTGTGGCCCTTACAGTCAGGAAATTGTGTCACTTGGGGACTGTGTCATTGCATTTTGCTTTGCTCAAGGTGGGGGACAGCATTTGTTCCGGTGACTATGTTGTGGGATTCATGGGTGGGTCAATTGCTCACACAATGCCCAAGTCCTGACATGTAATCTGGGTGTAACTTTGATTTGTGGTCCACTTGCTGATCTGATTCACCACATGTCCCTGGGTATTTGGCACACCCCCATGCTGTGGGTGGGAAGAATGTTTGGGCCTCAGGAGTATGTATATCAAGTGTGTCACACATGCTTAGACACCTGCCTACTGTCCAGGACTCATCCCTCTTACAGGTGGAGCTGGACAGTCATGCCTACTCCAGGGCATACAATAGACGCTGTACTCCCACTCCCGTGGATCATCTGACATGTTGTGATCAGTGACATGTTCCCTCAGGTGTCTGCCTCTGTGTCATTGTGCTGTGGCTTCGTTGTCAGGACTACTGGTATGTTTGTCTGTTATGGCTCAGCATGCCATCTGAGATGTGACCATGAGAGACGATACTTCTGTGACTTATAGGTGTATGATCACTTGACTGTGCACACAGGTGTATGCGTCTGTGACTTTCAGGCAGCTGTTTTTCATTCACAGCACACTGTGAGGTGCTCATGTTCAGAGAGTTGTGTTTCGTGTCCCCCATCTGTCCAATTGGTATGACGTGGACAAATAGTAGTTCAGATGATGTTGTTTTTGGGGGATGGACATGTGCACTTGTCAGTTACATAACTTGCATTCCCCATGTCCTAGGACTGTGACACAGTGCAGACTGTTGTTGGCTGGCTGCCATGGCCATGTGACTGGAGACAGTGATGTATGACTTTGCACGCATGCCTGTGTCATGGCATTAAACTTCCTAAGACTGATCCTGCAGGGGAGTGACATGTGCAACATGCACCCCATTGTGGCATTGACTATCCGGACATGGGTGGATCATAGTGTCTGGTGCTGGTATGCATCACATGCATTTCTATTTAGACTCTAGCCATCCCTTTCTCTGGACACCTGCACTGACTCAGTGGCAAGAGATGTGATGTGTGCATGTTCACATACTTCACCGTGTTCTCTGCAATGTCCAACAACTGTGTAGGTGGTGCATGTGTCCACACTGGGGTCTTACCATCAGACAGGCACCAGACAGATGGGTGCAAGGGCAGGAGGGGTGTGAGTCCCATGGTTGACCATCAGACTGACAATTGGCTTCCCCGAATCTGTGTGAGGACTTTAGGCAATGTTCAACTAAGGATGCCAGGGCTTGCTCTGTGATGTGCTGTACTTACTGTGGTGTGTGCGGTCAGTGCAGGTGACTGATGTTTGTCTGTTTCCCTAATTGTTTGCAGATACATCCATGGCCACAGGAGGGGACAGCTCCACGGACCAGGAGGAGCAGCGGAGCCAGACTGGGTCAGCATCCGACGAGTGGTCAGAGGGACCCAGTGGCACAGAGGGCGAGGGGAGCCACACCGAGGAGTCCTCAGCACCATCCACCTCAGCTGAGGACTACAGCAGCTCGGAGGATGACTCCCTTGTGGAGGCGGGTCTCAGCAGCCACCAAAGGCCAGCTAGTCTGTCTGGCCCCGCCACCACCACCACCGCCCTCCCATTGGCTCCCATTCCTGAGGTCCGTGGAGGCTCCCGTGCTCGGGAGCGGGTCTCCTTCGTGCCAGGCACCGCACCCCCTGCCCCTGTGTCCCCTGCTGCCCTGAGTGAGGAGTCTGTGTACCTCCTTCGGAAGCACCATGTAGGGCAGACAGCAATGCTGAGTGTCCTCCATGCACACACCACTCTGTTGACACAGCTGGTGTCGTTCATGGAGGGCATCTCGACGGGTATGTCTGCCCTACAGAGGAGCAATAAGTCCATGGACTCCTCCCTGATGGCAGCCGTGTCCCTCCTCCAACAGTCCCTCACCCCTCCCACCTCTGCCCCATCCACACTTCCTGCCACCCTACCTGTCCAAAGCACATGCACACCTGCACAATCACCCAAGCACACAGACACGAGCAGCACAGACACACCCAAGAGAAAGGCAAGACGTGCACACAAGCATCCTCAGGGGACTGAGACCACACACACAGGGGATGGGGAACAGACACACACACAGGCATCCACAGTCACTCCGCAGTCCTCCAAATCCTCTCCCTCCAAGACCCCTTCCCTTGCCTCACCTGCTACCCCACCTACACAGCAGATCTTCCTGTGTGACCTCGGCCTCTTCCCCTCCGATCCTGCTGATCCAGCATACCGGCGGAAGAGGAAGTCCACCCACACAGAGGGGAGTGCCCCTCGCCCCCGGACACCCTCCCCCAGGTGCAGGCAGACACAGGACCCCATTCGGAAGTCCCCCCGGACCAGGAAGAGCAAGACCCCACCACCACCACGCAGCTCCACCACCCAGTCTCTCTCCTCCATCCCCCAGGCCACCACTCCACAGGTTCCCCCACCACACCCTGCCCCAGGTTCCCCCACACACTGATACCGCATCCCCAGACTGCTTAGGCCCTCCCCCCTGCCACTTGCTCTTCCACCCCAACCCAGACGCTCTGCCTGTTAGTGCCAATGGTGTGGAGACCGGGTCCCCCCCCTCTGTCCTGCCCACCTCATCTGCCCACCCTTCCACTCCCTTGGAGTAATGCACTTCAGTGGAGTCCACAACCACCCCGTCTGACTCGGGCACTGCAGTGGGGACCCAGTCCACTACATCAGACCAGCCCACTGTAGTGGTTGCAGCACCCACACCAACTGACTTGTGTACCACAGTGGTGCCGGCCCCCCCTGAGTCAGACACCTCCACTGCAGTTGCCGGTGACACTCCTGCACCCACCACCCCTTCACTGCCTCACTCTGCCATCCCCTGATCCTGTCCATGCGGTGCCTGGCCTGCCCCTTGTATGCCCCTCCAAGGGGGATGTCCCCTGTCCGTACCAGTGCAGGCAAGCAATGGGTGACCAGTTGTCACTTATCACCCTGTTGGGACTGTGATTTTGGACTGGCCATTGGCCTTAGTTTCCTTTTGCTTCAGAGTTTACCTTGACTTTTGCTGAATAAAGCTTCTTTTTGTTTAATTGTGGCTTTTCTTTTGATGTACATGATGTGGATGAGTAGCATCCTGCATTTGCAGTTGTAATAGTGTTCATATCAGGAAAATGAAGTGTTGCTGTGATGGACTCCATGTGGTCCATGGGATATGTGTCCTGTTGTAGTCTGGATCTATGGCATCCTTTGCTGCAGTCTGAGGGTGTAATGTTCAGCATTTGACACAGGGATGTACGTTTAGCATTTGTAAATGAACATCTTTGTCTTACACTGATGCACATCTGGTGGGCTTACCACTGTTCAATGTTCCGATTTCCCTGACTGTGTGCCCAGCTCCACTGGACATGCAGTTTTGCACATCAATGTCGAAGGACTCATCTGTGTATACAGTGCAACTTGCTTGACACGTGTTTTGGGTGTATGCAGATGACTGACGTGACACTCCCGTACCCAGGATGATGTGAGCAGAGCCTTCTGTGTGTTGTAGTTGTTGACTGACTGACGGAGTGTTCTGCTGACATGTTTGGGTCGTGCACAGACAAGGTTTGGCACAGCGGACCTTCCACAGGAGTGGAGTGCCCTCATGGCAGTGTGTAATCCGGTGACATTGCGTGGGCCTGTGTTGTGTGTTGTGTAAGCATGTCTGTGCGTGTTCCCTTCCCTTTTCCTACACAGGCTGTGTCCCTAGGGATGTTCCTGTTTGTGATGCTTGCTGAGTTGTTCTGTGTTCATCCAGCATCTTGGACCTGGCTTCTCCGTGATGTGGGTGCATGGCAAACTAATGTTCATGAGGTTGTCATCCCAGGTTGTCTTTGTTGTCAGGGCTGGGGATGTGGTCAAACGCAGATGGGACACATTCAGGATTCCCCTTGGCACTTGTTGTTTACACAAGTCATGTGATTTACAGTTTGTGGTAGCTTTCAGTGATTGTGACACGTTGTGTGTGTGACTGCTGCCACTCCTCAGGGTCAGAGCTGCAATGTTGGAAGTTGTGTACGTGTGTTCTTAGTGTGTCACCTTGGCTTCTTCGTTGGTGTGTGACTATGGCCAGGATACCATTGATTGTGGTGGATTTCACATCATGCCCATGTACAGCGTACTGTGCTGTGTGTCAGACATTGACGAGTCTTGTTGACTGGCCATGTGAGATGGCTTTCTGCACCTTAGTTCCCACCACCACCCCTGGTATTGTCATGGGTGCATGTGCAATGTCACCAGTCCATGTGAGCTTCACTGCTGCACATTGGTGGAGATCAGGGTGTGTGGTGTTGAGTGTGTGCAAATGTGAGTTGTTGCACGGCTAGACCCCTACCTCCATATTGGCCTTGGCTGGCAGGCCGTGCTGATTGATTAGAGCTTGTGTAGGTGTGATGGTAGTTTGTTGCTCAGGACACATGGCTGTGGTTCACAGTGTGAACGACATCTACCTTTGTCATCACAGTGGGATTCTCATGCAGGCTGGTGTCAGCACAATGTGGGGTCCCTGGGGGTAGTGCTGTGGTGGGTCTGTCTCTTGCTGTGTTAGTTGCTGTTCCTACAAGCTTGTGTGACATGTGTCATTTGGGCTCCCTCTCATCTAACAATGCCTGATTGCCCACATAGGGGTATCCGATCCATGAGTAACTTTTGTCTGGCACTGTATACACATCTGTGTGGTTGGAATTCAGGCCTCCTCATGTGTTGTGTGGTTGCCTGGGGATACTGGCACACCCCCCCATCACCCGATGTGTTTGAGATGCAGTGTGAGTCTGCCTGTTTGTGTTTGTGCCTTAGCACCACTGCATTGGCATATCTTGAGTGTGCCATTGGCTGTATGTTGTTTGGTGGCTTTCCCCTGCTGTCCCTGGGACTCCTAGGTCATCAGTCAGCACAATAATCATCGTTTGTATGTCCCATTGCTGCCATGGTATGGTATTTGTTCACCTGACATCTACAGTCTCAACAGGATATCTACATTTGTGTGTCCATTGGTGCAGATATGTGGGTCAGCATTATGATGCTCACTTCTGTCATTGTGTTATTAGTGAATGTTGACAATGTGGGACCCCATGGGTGATGTTTGTATGCACATGGCCAAAACGATGTTTCAGTGACACTGCACTGTTTGCCTCGACCAATCTATGTTGCTATGGGACACAAGCACTACTATGCCACTGATGTGTTTGTTGTTGTGTGACCAGGATTCATCCATGCAGTTTGGCTTTGGCAGCTTTTACCATGACTACACTTACCTTATGATCACTGTGGTGATGGTGCTTTCGGCCCCATTGCCACACTGTTCAAAAGTTGCATCAGCTATGGACCCCATACTTACCTTTTGGTCACTGTGGTGATGGGGCTTTAGGCCCCATTGCCAAACTGTTCATAAATGTGCATCAGCTATGGACACCATACTTCCCTTTTGGTCACTGTGGTGATGGGGCTTTAGGCCCCATTGCCACACTGTTCAAAAAGTGTATCAGCTATGGACACCACACTTCCCAATGTGCATCAGCTATGGACACCACACTTCCCTTTTGGTCACTGTGGTGATGGGGCTTTAGGCCCCATTGCCACACTGTTCAAAAAGTGCATCAGCTATGGACACCACACTTCCCTTTTGGTCACTGTGGTGATGGGGCTTTAGGCCCCATTGCCACACTGTTCAAAAGTTGCATCAGCTATGGACCCCATACTTCCCTTTTGGTCACTGTGGTGATGGGGCTTTAGGCCCCATTGCCACACTGTTCAAAAGTTGCATCAGCTATGGACCCCATACTTACCTTTTGGTCACTGTGGTGATGGGGCTTTAGGCCCCATTGCCACACTGTTCAAAAATGTGCATCAGCTATGGACACCACACTTCCCTTTTGGTCACTGTTGTGATGGGGCTTTAGGCCCTATTGCCACACTGTTCAAAAGTGCATCAGCTATGGACACCACACTTCCCTTTTGGTCACTGTGGTGATGGGGCTTTAGGCCCCATTGCCACACTGTTCAAAAAGTGCATCAGCTATGGACCCCACACTTCCCTTTTGGTCACTGTGGTGATGGGGCTTTAGGCCCCATTGCCACACTGTTCAAAAAGTGCATCAGCTATGGACACCACACTTCCCTTTTGGTCACTGTGGTGATGGGGTGTTCGAGCCCATTGCCACAGTGGCCATGGTCGGCTTGCATTGTGGAGGCCACACACATTTATGTGTGACACATGTGTTAGGGGGTCACATTGTATGTTCAATGTGATGTTCAGTCTTGTAGGCATTTGACACAGACTACACACGCTTGTCAGGGTGTTGGGGGGATGTAATTTTCTGTCATTTCTTATGTGGGAGTATGCTGGTTGTGTCATGCATTACCCGTCCTATGAGTAGGGGTGGTGTTAGTGGTAGTCATCCATCCCCCCATGAGTGGGGATGGTAGTAGTGACAGGCATCAAGCCCCCCCTGAGTAGGGGTGGTGGTGGTGGCAGGCATCCAGGCCCCCCTGAGTAGGGGTGGTGGTAGTGGCAGGCATCCATCCCCCTAAGGGTGGGGATGGTAGTAGTGACAGGCATCCAGCCCCCCCTGGATAGGGGTGGTAGTAGTGGCAGGCATCCAGCCCCCTAAGGGTGGGTATGGTATTAGTGACAGGCATCCAGGCCCCCCTGGATAGTGGTGGTGGTAGTGGCAGGCATCCATCCCCCTAAGGATGGGGATGGTAGTAGTGACAGGCATCCAGGCAACCATGATTAGGGGTGGTGGTAGTGGCAGGCATCCAGCCCCCTATGGGTGGGTATGGTAGTAGTGACAGGCATCCAGGCCCCCCTGGATAGTGGTGGTGGTAGTGGCAGGCATCCATCCCCCTAAGAAAGGGGATGGTAGTAGTGACAGGCATCCAGCCCCCCCTGGATAGGGGTGGTGGTAGTGGCAGGCATCCATCCCCCTAAGGGTGGGGATGGATAGTAGTGACAGGCATCCATGCCCCCCCGAGTAGGGGTGGTGGTAGTGACAGGCATCCAGGCCCCCCTGAGTAGGGGTGGTAGTAGTGGCAGGCATCCAGCCCCCTAATGGTGGGTATGGTAGTAGTGTCAGGCATCCATGCCCCCTGAGTAGGGGTGGTGGTAGTGGTAGGCATCCAGCCCCCTGAGTAGGGGTGGTGGTGGTGGCAGGCATCTAGCCACCCATGAGTAGGGGTGGTTGTAGGGTGGTGTTGGTGGTAGGCATCCATCCCCTATGGGTGTGTATGGCATTGGTGTTGGCCATCCCACCCCTATGGTTCTGCTGTTGCTTGTGTACGTCATTTGTGCATCCCTATGTGTGTGTGACATATTTCGGGTACGTGTAGTTTGTTTGTATTGTTGGTGTTTGACTTACCGTCTGCGCCGTACGGGTCCGTGCCGGTCCCGGTGATAGATGTAGAGTATAGGTAGGACCTGCGCAATGGGATTCATGCTTGGATCGTCTCGTTCGGGTTTCTCGTGTCTTCGACTCGTACTCGTCGCTGGCTTGTTCGTCTCGTAGCCGTGGATTGTCTTGTTGCGTGAAACGGAGCTTATGTACGGCTCGCCCGGATGCTCAAACGTGCCGGACGTAGCGACGGGTTCGGCGCGCACAGAATGCGCATCGTACTAGTCCGGCCGTAAGGTGCTGTGTATTTGCTTCCGTGCGGCTCGAATCAGCGTTTACGGATCCGGCTCGGGTGGGGAACAGGAGCTGGATTGGGTGAGTACAGCTCGTTCGGTAACTGGGTTGTTATACGCATCGTACTTGTTCGTCCGGACGAGTGTACGATTCGGTCGGGAAACACGCATTCGGCTTGTATTTTTTCCGGACGAATAGTGTTAGGTGCGCTTCCGGCCGAGATCGGAATTGGCCCCTTAGTTGTTGTGAACACTGAACAGTTGAAGAAGATACCCTTTACTTAACAACATTAGCATTAGCGGCGGGGGTTGAGTAACTAATGGCCTATTCTATTCTATCTTCAACTCAGCAGAGACAGTTTTATGACGAAGACAAAGAGTCAGACAACATGTATGACTGGCAGAGAAGGATGCGTGGGTGAAGGGAAGGGCCACGGGATGCATATAGGTGGCGGATGAAGATAATAGGATGCATGGGTAGTTGAAGGATGGGTGAAAGGTGAAAGAGAAAGCAGAAAAGATGCCTGTCTGGGTGGGTGAAAGGAATCCTCCGGGGGTTTGAGGGGTCAAACTCTAAGGCAAGCAAGGTCGCATGGGTGGTGGTTGGTTATATCGATGACAAATGAATGTTGTCAGTGAAAGCCGGTTTATGATAGCCATGTTTGGATGGATGGATGACTGGAAGGTATCATAGATAGTAGGTGAAAACAGAGTCAGACTGGATGAAGAGAATGTAAAAGAAAATTAAACCGTACCAGAGTACCAAAGCCAAGGGTGAACATTAAGAATAAAATAATAATAATGCCAAAAGAGCAATGCACTGATAAATGAAAAAGCCCTGGGAAGAACAAGGACTGTTTTCTGCAAGGTTTTTGATTCAAAGGTTTGAGGTTGTACTTGTATTTCAGAATGGAATACTCCCTTGACTCACAGTAGTTTACAAGCACAACATATATATTGTGCATGACTATTATTTACCCTTCCCACCCATCATTAATCTCCTACCTCCGACTCCGACGCCCACTTCCGCTCCAGTCCCTACCCATGTCATTTTTTACTGTGTCAGCCATGGCTGGCCTATTGGCTGCATGGTAACTCGTACCTACAAATCACTCAGTATGTCATCATCATCATCACGTGAGTGACATGATGTTGTGCCGCCGTATATGTATCATCATTCATAAGCATGTCATCATTAACCATCATCATGTGCCTTATTGCAGTAGTCAGGGTGAAAGTGAAATTGTATGAGCATTTGCCATTGTTATAACAGAGTATGGCGCTAACGGAAAAATATATAATTGTGTAGTACAGCTGCCACACATGCAGACAGCAGTAAAGTAACATGAGTCTGCGACACGAGTATGTCTGTCTAGGGCACAAGCTGACTGAGCTGGCATGCCTACAAGATAAATTGTGCTAAACAAGAGAGAGAAGAAGAATACTTCTACTCTACTCCATAGTGCCTGAAAGTCTAATCATCACATCCAAATCTTAGGGGCAGAGGATGTGAGGGGGATACCACAACTGCTAGTGCTCCTGTTCCAATATAATTTTTATGTATTGTAATTGTATTGTAATTGCATTTGTATAGCGCTTACTACCCCTGATGAGGCGTCGAAGCGCTTTTCTGCGAGTAGCACGCTACTCCGGGACCCATAGAGGATTAGTGTTGAATTAGTATAGTGAAACATGCAAGTAAATTTTAAGTGGTGGATATGTTAGTCAGTTATTTGGATTCGGAAGGATAGCAGAAGGATAGAAGAGGAAAAAAGGTTTAGTATTTATATAGCACTTCTACCCCTGATGGGGTTTGAAGCGCTTTTTTTTTTGGTGAGTAGCACGCTACTCCGGAAACCCATAAAGGATTAGTGGTGAATTAGTATGGTGAAATATGAAAGTAATTTGAGTGGTGGATATTAGTCAGTTATTTGGAGTGAGAAGGATAGCGGAGGGATAGAAGGGAAAGAAAGGTTTGCATTCATATAGCGCGTGTTACCCCTGATGGGGTGTTGAAGCGCTTTTCTGGTGAGTAGCAGGCTACTCCGGAACCCATAAAGGATTAGTGTTGAAAATTAGTATAGTGAAATATGAAGTAATTTGAGTGGTGGATATGTTAGTCAGTTATTTGGATTGAGAAGGGTTGGGGAGGGGTAAAAAAGGGAAGAGGTTTGCATTTATATAGCGTTTGTAAGCCTGATGAGGTGTTGAAATGCTTTGTTGGCGAGTAGCACGCTACTCTGGAACCCATAAAGGATTAGTGGTCAATTAGTATATTGGAATATGGAATTAGAGAAGTGAACATGTTAGTCTGTTATTTTGATTGAAAGGGATAGTGGAGGGATAGAAGAGTGAAGGATTTCTTTTTTAGGTTATAGCAGTAGGAGGAGGCTTTTGGATGAGTAAAAAGGGTTTTTGGAGGGGAAGAGTCAGAGGGAAGAGTTTAGAAAGGTTTGTTTTGGCGGGATCGGTATAGTAAAAGAGGTGTCAGATGATGCAAGGAGGGGTAGAGTAGGAGAGAGTCAAGAAAGGGTTATTTTGGGGAACATAGTAGTGGTATGGGGTTTGGGATGAATGAGAGAGTGGGTGTAGAGGATATAATGATAGATGTATAGGGTGAGAGATAGGGTAGTGCATTGGAAAGAGTAGTAGAAAGAAGTTTGATATGAGTCAGAAAGTTGGGTTAGAAGATATATTGAGAGAAGTATAGGCTGAGAAATAGGGTAGTGCATTGGAAATGCTAAATTAGAAGAAAGTGATAAATATATAGATGCATAAGTACATTGAAAGTATATAGATGCATAAAGGAGGTAAGTATACGCAGATTAAAGATATTGATAGAGGTACAGGATGAGAAATAGGGTAGTGCATTGGATATGCTTTTTCAGGAGAAAAGTAACAGACACACAGATCCAAGTACATGGAGGTACATAGATGCACAATGGAAGCAAGTACATTAAGACCAAAGATGATGTTTTTTTTTATAACAACATAATTATTCTACATGTTTATACAAAGCAATACACATAGATAGGTACATATCTATAGTGGAAATAAATGCTTATATACAGAGGGACACATACATAGTGTGGGTATTAATGAATGGGTAAATGGGCAGCATTTCTAGCCCAGGTCCCGACCAGTCTCGAACAGGCTCAAACAGGCACTCACCCTTGCCCTCTCCACCCTTAGCCTCAACGCCCGGGCTGAGACACCCTAAGCCATGGCCGTTTATAGCCCTAGTAGTCAGGTGACCCCTTCAGCCAATAGTAACCCTAGCCCTAACACTATCCAATCACAACACTAGCCCTAAAATCTAGAACCATTAGGAGACCAGGACCTTACAGCCAATCTTAGCCCTAGTACAAGCACCCAATCAGTTAAAAAAACCCTGAACACTACGTCCAATAGTGTCCCTAGCCCTACCAGTAGTCACAATCCTAGTCCAAGCAACCAATGGCACATGAAAGCCCTAGTCCCTACTTCCAATAGAAATCCTAACCCTAGCCCTAGTCCCAACAACCAATAACACAGGAAGCCCTAGTCCCTACTTCCAATAGAAATCCTAACCCTAGCCCTAGTCCCACCCTAGTCCCAACAACCAATAACACAGGAAGCCCTAGTCCCTACTTCCAATAGAAAGCCTAACCCTAGCCCTAGTCCCAACAACCAATAACACAGGAAGCCCTAGTCCCTACTTCCAATAGAAATCCTAAGCCTAGCCCTAGTCCCAACAACCAATAACACAGGAAGCCCTAGTCCCTACTTCCAATAGAAATCCTAACCCTTGCCCTAGTCCCACCCTAGTCCCAACAACCAATAACACAGGAAGCCCTAGTCCCTACTTCCAATAGAAATCCTAACCCTAGCCCTAGTCCCAACCCTACATTGATTGAATCACAGACCCAGAAACCGATCAGAACCCTCAAATACCCAACCAATGAGGACACTAACCCTAATCCAATAGAAACATCAGATACAACCACCAATCAGTGTACACATGTACCAAACAATATCAAACTATATAAGGTCCCAGCTACCTCAGACAAGGTTTGCTGGCCAGGGACTTGAAAGCTGCTCCTCTATTCAGAAGGATCAGTGACAGAATATCGAGGGACATAATATCGACTGTACACAATATCGACTCCAGAATATCGAGAGACAAAATATAGTCTACCTATCTACAAACAGGAAAGAGCCAAAATATTGATTCCAAAATATAGTCGTTAAAAATATAGTTTACTAAAATATCGAATTTTTAAAATGTCTTAAAATGAATGTTAAATTAATTAAATGATAAATATAATTAGGCAACACATACTTAAAATTAATTAAAAAACTTTAAAATTAATAAATAATATATTTAATCCCCCCAAAAATTAAACATACATTTTTTTTATATAAATTAACTTAATAATTTAAAAGATAATTATTTATTTTTAATTATAAAATGTTAAAAACATAATTTAAAATATAATATATAATATAAATATAAAAATAATTCATATATAATAATATAAAATATTAAAATAATCTTTTTTTAAATATTATTTTACACTACATTAAATATAAAAATACTGAAAACGTTGCCAAGCATAGAATACAAAATTACTATTCCCACTCCATCAAGTTTAATAGTAGGGAAAGTATTGGATAGCGGGAGTGTAAAATTACTATTCGCACTCCAGTGAGTGGAACAGTAGGGAAAGTGTTGGATAGCAGGTGGGTAAAAATTACTATTCCGACTCCAGCGAGTGGAACAGTAGGGAAAGTGTTGGATAGCGGGTGGGTAAAAATTACTATTCCGACTCCAGCGAGTGGAACAGTAGGGAAAGTGTTGGATAGCGGGTGGGTAAAAATTACTATTCCCACTCCAGTCAGTGCTACAGTAGGGAAAGTGTTGGATAGCGGGTGGATAAAAATTACTATTCCCACTCCAATGAGTGTAAAAGTAGGGAAAATGTTGGATAGTGGGTGGGAATAATTTACTATTCCAACTCCAACAAGTGTAATAGTAGGGAAAGTGTTGGATAGCATAAAGGAATAACTTAGTATACCCACTCCTGCAATATAATTAATAATTAATTAACAAATAATTAATTAATAAAAATGTATTTACCTCCCACCATTTTCCCCTATAAACGTCACCTCCAATATGGTAAAATATTAATCAATTAACATAGTTAATTAACAATTAATTAATTAGCTAATCACAATTAACAATAACATTAATAACCATCATATCTAAATTAATTCACACAATTAACACTATAAAATAACTTTTAATAAATATTATATAAAAAAAAATTGATTTAAACTTAAATATCTTCGCAGCCTACTCCCACTATCAACGCTCAACATGCTCCTAATTTTTTTTACACAATTAACATATTAACAAATTAATCATTAATAATGAATATCTAATTATTAGTAATTAATAAAAATTTAACACCCAACATAATTAACATTAATTATTACTTGTTATTATTCAATTAATAATTAATAAAAATAAATTAATTAACTTAATTAACAATATGAATTATTAGATATTAAATTATTAAATAATATAATAATTAATTATTTAATTTCAATTAAATTACTTCCCACCCTATTCCCCTATAAACCCACAACCCACTACAGAATTAAATTACACAAAAATTAATGTACATATAATTAATTAATTCTAAATAAATATTTAAAATAAATATTATAATTAAATTACTTCCCACCCTATTCCCCTATAAACCCACAACCCGCTACGGAAGTAAAATATGCAAAAATTATGGAACATAAAATTAATAACTTTAAAAAAATCAAACATACATTACAAAAAATAATATATAATTTTAACACATATACTAGCATACACAACACTAAAAAAAAAATCGATATTATGAACAACGATATTATGGGAAACAATATTTCTTACCTAACATTCGATATTCTACACAACTATATTTTGGGAATTCGATATTCTGTCCTCTCGATATTTTTGACTCGATATTGTATCCTCTCGATATTTTCAATTCGATATTTTGGGTGTTTACCATTCAGATATCTCCAAGGAGACAGACAGGCTCAATCCACACTTTGGACTTCTGCAGGTAAGGCCCTAACAAACTTGTCCTCTAACTACACTATTTTTATAAAGCTTTACTCCCTCTCCTGGCCAAAAAACGAAGTGCACAGTCCCTATTAAACACAGTTTACTGCTGTCTCAGGGGCTGGCGGGGGGGCTGGTTTGACTGACTTGTTAACACAAAATGGTCACTGGGGGTGCACTGCTTAACATACAGGTCTTAGCACAGAGCAAAGGAGACATTTGGAGGGAAAAACTGATAGTCACGGGGAATGAGAGGGCAAAACTACAGAGTTTGGACTGCAAATCCCATAATTCAACAGGTTAAATGGAAGCAGTCACGGACAGGAAAAACCACAAGTTTAAACACAAAAACATGGGATAAGTTATGCAATCACTGGCAGGTTAAAACTACCATTTTAAACTGTAACAACCACAGGCAAAGACAGGTAAAGAAATTTAAAAGAAAAAAATAAGATGATGCAATCACAGGTGGGGAAAATCGTTTTTTAAACTTTTTAGGAAAGAGACAGCACTATTCTGCCTCCTTACCAATTCCTGGACTCTGCTCACTGCAATCTGGGCACAGGTAGGCTGCAACTCACAAGATGGAGGAGAATGATTTGGGGTGCACCCAGCAAAGCCTTAAGTTGCCTGGGAAGGTGTGAGAGGAGGGCTCAGATTTGCTTGGAGCTGGGGAAAACCAATAACAGTCCTAGGTCTGCTGGCCTGGGGGTGGGGCTGGGGCTGGGGAGCTGCTCTATTCAGAGATCTCCGATGTGTGTAGTTTAATTTTGTGTTACTGTTTTGCTAAGAGTATTTGTTACAATTGTCTTTTTTTCATTCTTGTTATAGCTACTCCTTCCCAACCCAACAGGCAGGAGTTGGCGGCCTGGGCCCGGCAAAGGAAGCTGGAGGCCATCCGGTCTGAATATTGCCGGCTGGTTGCCCTGGCGGAGAAGGAGGAAGAGGCGGCAGCTGCATCTTCTTCCTCCAATGCCCCAGGGCCCACCGAATAGACTCCAGCTGCATGTGAGGCATCACACCTATTCCTAGCGACCATCCCTTTGCCATCGGGATCTTCCCAGTCGGAGTCTGACTCTGATAGACTCCAGAAGTCAAATAGAGAGAAGAAAGCCTCTGGAGGCACCAGTAAAACAGATGTTGATGCCTGTATCTCGGATTGGCTCTGCTCCACAATCAGACTGCATAGGCTGGTCTTATCGCAAACATTGCCCCTTCAGCCGGGAGCTGCAAGATCAAGCTCCCTGGGGATCGATGTGCTTGATATCGCTCAATAACTTAGACTCTTTAAAGGCTATAGCAGGTACCTGCCCTGGTAGTGCTCTGAGATTACCCATACCGGCGATGGCTGCACTAGTAGTGGCCACTACCAGGGTCTTAACTGGCTCTCCATAGGTACTGACTCCCTGCCTTCCTCTGATGGAAGACGTTTCTGATTGTAGAGGGGCAATATACTGGAACAGGGTCTGCTGGGAGGAAGAGGCAGAGACTGTAGCAAATGTAGAGGCAGGTGGGGAGCCCGTTAACTGAGCCTTCCCTGAATTCAAGGAGCCTTCAGAAGCACTCTCAGATCTTTGGATTTGATTTTGCCCTTGGTAGGTCCAGGTGGAAATGCTGGTCCATCTTCGCTTGGAATAGCCACAGTGGTTCCCGTGACAAAGCTCCCCGGCTAGCCATGCTGGCATTCCCTTTGCCGCGTTGAGATATCATTCTTATTGCAGTCTGCAAGATGCTTGTGTTCAAGGAGGCTTCCCCCAAGAGCAGTTTTTAAAGGCATTACTGGTGAAGTGTAGGGGCGAGAGGGCCACAAGAACCGTAAGAATCCACTAAAGTTATTTATAGTTAGGATGTAGTTTCCATAGGAAGAGCTTTTTTTTGTTTTGCCAATAACTTTGGTGTTGTAGTGACGAATCTTTGCGAAATTTTCGAAAGTAGTTTGACGCTTGCTTCTGCTGCTGTCTTGAAAGTTTCATGGTGATCCATCAAGCAGGGGTCGAGAAAAAGGGGGGACCCACAGCACATTTTTCCCATGTTAATTTCCATTGGAAATTTTAAACAAGGCTACAGTCCGAACTGGTGAACGGAATTATACCAAATTTTCCAGAAAGGTAGCTCTTCATCCAGAAAGCGACTTTTTTGTTAAAAGGTGTAAATCTGTTCAGTAGTTGCTGAGTTATTTAAAGAAATTTCCAGTTGTATATATAAGGATACAGAGGATCCGCAACCCCTTCCGATTGCGTGCTGAGATCTGATTGGCTGTCAACACTTCAAACCAGGAAGTGTTGGCAGCCACCTTGTGACTCGGTTGAACTGGGTCACAGGAAAAAAACATTAAAAAGAAAAGGGGGCAGGGTAGAAACACCCTGACCCCTAGGTCTTTGGGGGATCCGAAAAGGACCAAAAAGCATTTTTTTCAAAAATATTTGGTGGGAGTCATGCTGGATCCGTGTATCCTGCTGAAAAAAAACCCCAAAAACAAAACACAGGCTCCTGCGCTTCATTTGTAATCGGCCCCCGGGTGAGGCCAGGTCCCGGGGACATGTTTATAACATATAGGAGGGGGGCGCATGGGCCCTCCCTCCTTGGAGCCCTAAAGCCCCTTACAACTCGATCTGGTCGACTAGTGAGAGCACCTTGATGACTTATTGAAGAAATATAATGCTGCTGTTGTTTACAGCTTTCTATTGAACAAGGGGGGAGATCTAGTGTCTTGAGATTATGTGCACTAGGACCTTCGCGGTCCTCGGCGGACTCAACAGAGGAATTACATAACTGGCTGGGAGGTGTTAAGGTGTGGTTATTAATGGTTATGATGTAATGAGAAGGCAGTATGTGTGTTGTGCGCTGAAGAATTAAGGCATCTGTTAATGAGCTCCGTGTGTGGCGTGTTCATTTGCATATTCCTGGGCTGGGGAGGACGCGACACCACGCAGGCACTCATAATGCGGCCATAAAAGCTGTGTCCCCACCGCATAATGTCATATCAAAATTGCAGTGAGCTTCAAGCCAGTAAACTAGGACTATCTCACCCCTGCTGGACTATTGAAGACAACCATAATTGGGGCACAGTGAGCCATTCACATCCCTTGCCCGGAGCCACTGCTCCGGCTGCACTGTTGATAGAAACACCCATCCTGCTGATCAGGTCACATCTGATGTCCTTAATGGATGTTTTTCTGGGATCAGTATTGTGTTTTCTGGCTTTTATTTTTGGCAATGCTTATATCACAAATATAGTGGCCCAAAGAAATCATTATTTGTAATAGTATACTGTGTTGTTTGATAAATACATAGACGTATCCCTCACCGGCAATATATGAAGGTGAGGCACATTTTGTACCTGGCATTTATGCAGCTGGCACAGCCATGAAGTCAAGCAGCCAATACTTTTTGAGCTAATCCAAAATAAACACATACTTCTTTTTTTTCTTTTAGACGCAATCTTATCGGTATATTCTATGGGGAAATGCAAAGGTGCTGTTCAGCGTAGCAGTTCCGAGATTTGCCATTTTTCTTACCTGTTAACCCTTCGATTGTCTTTTTGTGAAAATCTCTTGAGAAAACCACTTGCAAAGACCCCTCGGATAACGATATTGCACTGGTAAGGCTGTAGTGGTTTTTAACATGCAATCCCAGCGTGTTGTGCCTGGTGTTGTGGTTTGTTGAGTTCGCAAGCCGAGAAGGAATGTTTCAGGTACAACAGCTCTGTGAGTTAAGTTCAAGCTGTAAAGCAATTTTTAGGAGTGCAGGGCTTGGGGGTGCACGGTTTTCAGCCCCAGAAGGGAAGATACAGGCTTTCATCATTCTGATGTTGATGAAATGGGTACTATTTTGCTTGTTAACGGGAACACGTGTTTATAAGGATGCAAATGAAACATCAATGTGGCAGAAACAGTGGAGTAGCCAGGGTTAAATGTGCCTCAACACGAGAAAAAATGTCCTTCCCTGGTTAATAAAGGACAGCCATAAATGGGGTATGGAGGGACTTCTCAACCTACACCCTCAGTCGGAAAGAGCATTATAGAATACCGGGGCATATTAGCAAGACCCACGTTAAAATTATCGCCGCTTTAGCGGCAGGAAACTGCCGCTAAAACGGCGATAATGGGCTTGCTAATATGCGTTATAGAATTCCAATAGAAGCCCAGGTTAGATGTGCAGGACATCTAACCTGGGCTTCTATTGAATTCCATAACGCATATTAGCAAGTCCATTATCGCCGTTTTAGCGGCAGTTTCCTGCCGCTAAAACGGCGATAATTTTAACGTGGGTCTTGCTAATATGGCCCACCGTTCTTTGCTATGATTTAACACCAAATAGATCATTTAAAGAAGTGTAAAATTAACTCAATTACTGCATCAATCCACTCCCTTATTGCCTCAGTGATTTTTTAACCATGCCTAGCAATGTTGGCGCTGTGAATATGCTGCCATTTTCACAGTTGTCTGGGTGATGTTAAAAGCAGAACAGAGAACCCCCCAATAGGTAGTGAATGCTATACAAATGCTACCATACAATACAAAGACTCATGTGCAAACAATGCTGCTTTTTTCTACAGTTTTACATCCTCACATTGCATGCTATCTCAAAAAGCCTCCTCCCACCACATTTCCGACACCCCACATGAAAAATGCCCTGGAACTTACACTATCAATTGTTCCCCTCTCCTTTCTTTCGATGGAATGGGCCTCTCCTTACATTTCAGCCTCTGCATTACTCCTCTCTCGGAGTATAGGCTACTCAAATTCGCATAATTGTCTGCTTTATTCCCTACTATTGCCAGACTCACTGCAATCATGCAGCAAGGGATAACCAAAGTATGTGGCAGGATGGTCTAAATTAGGCAGCAAGTAAAGGCGCATTATGCAATGTATTGTGGTTCATTTTGTTTTAGCATTAGTTGTTTTGTCATTTTTGCACATGTTAACACTGTCTGGACAAAGGGTCTACTCCATTAACACCCGAATACAGCAATAAGCAATAGAAAGGTGACCAGTCAACCTTTGAGAAGGTCCTCCACTGGGCAGCAGCATGTGTTGCAGCATGTTTAGTAACTTTTGAACAGTTCGAGCTATAAATGGCCACAAAATTGCATAATTTCAGTGGCCCTTATTATTGTATAACTTCAAATTGCCCACATGAGCTCATGAAGCCCCACTAATAATCAAATCAAATTCCTATTAATTTAATCTACCACAAAAAACGGGGGTAAATTAATGGAATGGTTTCCATGAGAGCACAATTCTGATCTCAATCATCACAAATAACCAATAGCCACTGGGCTAACCACTAACCTTGGGTTCTAAAGTAGCATGTTACAAATCATTACAATTTAACAGGGAGTAAACTAAGAAGATACATATTTGACAATTGCAGATACATTGGGAAATGTACATTTTCATATTTTCATGACAAGTGGGGCACAGTGGTAATATTTTGCCATCAGATTAACCGACTTAGGTACTGGAATGGGATATAATTGACATGATGCTTTATTCTGTGAATGCAATGAGCAAAATGAGGGAGACCTTTGTACAAGCAATGGGAATATGGGGATGATGGAGAGCTCCTTTCATCTTCTCCTTGCTTTGCATACCCACCACACCCAATTCTGTACCAAAATGATTTAATAGGAATGGAAAATCAACAGTCTTTGCACCACAACTGGCTTTCTTGCACCATGCAATCAAATGAAAAAGACTGTAGTTAATTGTACTCTTGAATATCGAGTACAAAAGGCATACTAATTTGGTGAACCAAATATTGAGGGAGTATATATACTCACCTTTTTATATTTTGTTCCCTGATATTTTGTCCACGATATTAGTGTTCCACAATATTTTGGACTCAGTAGTCAGAAGCCACACCACTGTGGGTAAAATCCTGCACAGCTATCATGCTTTTTCAAACACATAAAGAACAGTGGCTGTGCACTGTTAAATTCACCTCGGCACCTGTACTCTCTGCAACCCTTCCGATGCATCTCACTGTACCTAATTACCCCTTTGAAATGTTTTCTATTGAGGCAAGCTGCGCATCTCTCCGACCATTCACTTTATAGATTAGGGGCCATATTTACAAGGCCTCTGAGTCACCGGAGCATCACTTTTTGCGACGCTCAAGTGGCGCTGTGGCCTGTTCTATATTTACAAGGCAGCACTACGCCACTTTGTGTGACTTAGCGCAGCCTTGTAAATATTGTTCTTTTGACGCAGTTTTCTGTGTTAAAGAGGCGTGTAATGGGTGTTGCTGAGGGCATTCCCAGCAACACCCATGGCTTTTGGACACTGCCCCTGATTTACAAGGAATTGTAAATCTGAGGCACCAGCAAAAACCTACTCCTCCCCAGGGGAGGGATAAGGGTTACGCAACAAGGAGAAATACTTTTATTTCTCCTCGTTGTTTGCTCTTTCTATGTGTGCTCCATTCTGCAGCACACATAGAAGGAGCAAAACATCATTAATGATTGTTTTTATGCAGGACATTGTCTCTTCCTGCACAACAACAATCATCCATGCAACTAAGTCACCCTTGCACAAGGGTGTCTGCATTGGCGCACGGCTGCTGTTTGTGTGCAAGGACAGGGGTGTGTACTCAAATGCGTTGTATTCTTGTAAATACAGCGAAATTCCTGCACTTAGACAATTATTGCGGCATTGCGCTGCGCCATTGTCTTGTAAATATGCCCCTAGATGTGGATGAGCAAATAAAGGCATAAGTTGAGCAACCTAAACTGGCTCTGGCATGGTTTTAGGACCTCCAGAACTCTTTAGCCAAAAACAAACTAAGCCTTTTGTGTCCCCTGCATCCCTACCTCCATTCACTTAAGCACAATTTCACAATATTTATCAAGCACACTGGATGCAAGAGAGAAGGGGCTGGCTGGACCTCAGGCTCTGTGTATTTTGATTATTGAGTACTCCAAATGCAAAAACCCCACAGATGTGTTTCTGCCTGTTGCCCTGTAAGTCTTACAATGCTTGAAATGCTGCATCTAAAGCAGGAAGAAGCAATGTAGGGAACATTTCGTGTTTTAGAGAAAAGACTGGATTGTTCCCACGGGGAGCAGGGTCAGGACTGATTTGCATGTGGCTGGGCTTAAACCGGAATGGCATGGGGAGCAAAAAATGATGGATATAGGCCCAGCTCTCTGTACAGAGGTGCATGTTTGACATTGCTCAGCATTCTGTCCATCAATTGTTCTTCTTGCATTTGTCACCTCGAGAGAGACAGGTATGCTCAGACATGGGTCCCATGCTCTCTATGCTACTGGAGTAAAGCTAGCGTGGCTGATGAGGGGTGATAACCTGAACCTGTCCTAGGATGCTTGTTTCTGGTCCAGGGAGGACCTGGTCTGGCAGTTCCTGCTGAACTATTCCCATGGGGAGCAGGGTCAAGGCTTATTTGCATATGGCTGGGTTTAAACTGGAATGGCATGGGGAGCCACAAAAAGGATGGATTTAGGCCCAGATCTCTGTACTGGGGTAAATGTTTGACATTGTCCAGCATTCTGTTCCATCAATTGTTCTCTTTGCATTAGACAAAATGTTGTCATGCTAAAGGCTATAGCCAATACACAGGATTTTTCTAACATCTCAAAGCTCCTAGGTGAGAGAGATAGAGGGTGGTGACAATAGAAAGAAATAATGGTAGAGGAAAAGACCAGGAAAGAGACAGAAAGTAAGAGAAAGAGAGACCTAGAGTGGCAAAGTGTGTAACAGGTAAAATGGGGGCACTATAAAATCAGAAGAGAAAGAGAGAAAAGAGATAAAGAGATAAAGACCAAAACAAAAATGAAGGGTGAGGGTGAATGAGAGAGAGAATGATTGAGAGAGTGAGTGGGTGAGTGAGTGAATAAGTGAGTTAGTGAATGAGAGCCTAAGTGAAAGTGAGTCAGGTGGTGGGTTAGAGAGAGTGAGTGAAAATCAGGGAGTGAGTGAGAGGGGAGAGTGAGTGGGTGAGAGTGAGTTTGTGTGAGAGAGCAATAGAGAGTGAAAAAGAGAACTAGTGCAAATGAGGGAATAAGGGAGAGGAGCTGAGTGAGACAGTGGCTGAGAGAGTGGCTGAGAGAAAGACTAGGAGAGTGAGTGAGATGGGATGAGTGAGAGTGACTGAGTGAATGAGAAAGATAGTGAAGGTGAAAGTGAGGGAGTGAGTGAGGGCCAGTGGATGAGTGAAAGAGTGAGTGAATGACTGAGTGATTGAGGGTGAAAGTGAGGGAAAGAATGAGAGGGTGTGAGAGTTTGTGTGTGTCTGTCTACCTGTATGTGTGTATGTGGTTCTCTTTGAACAGAAGGAAATTGTTGTAATGTTTGTAGTAATACATCTATGAAAAAAGTTGGTGTTTTGCTGGCTATGCTCGCTTTCAGGCTATTACAGACAATTTGGACCTCCAGCTCACCTCTGGCTTAGTTCTTTAAATTAATTCTCAGGCTTGCCCTTCTCTACCATAGACAAGAAACAACCTGTGGCACACTGCATTCCATTGTCATCTGATGACACCAAAGTGGTGGGGAGTAATTGTTAGGGATGGCTTTTAAGAAGCTAGCAAGAGAACACTGCATTTTCTTTTATCTCCGCCTTAAAATAATACCATGTGCCCCCATCCTTCCCATTTGCACAGAACCATGATTTCAACTGGAATACATGACCTCTCCCTGTGCACTCTGCAGAGAGGCCAAGGAATGCATGGACACGTTTTCTGAGCAACTTTTTGACCCACTGTGAGAATTTCGCTGTGTCTTCAGACTCGGCTCCAGAGCTCTCAATAGTGACTTGTTATATCAACGTGGTGCGACTAAGTTCAAAGTATGCACTGTACAAAAGTAGTGCGCTACATAACAAAAACACAGAAACAACATTCTGGAGATAGCTAACACTTTTAGGGAATGCGACTATGCAAGATTAACACATGCAATATACTCGGGAACCAAATAACTAACCTTAAAATTTTGAAGTAACAATTAAATGTTAAAAATTCTAACATTTACTTACCTCAACGCAGCCGCATGTGGTGCACCCTCAGTTTGTCATCATTTGTCTCCTCCAGTCCAAGATGTGAGACCTTGGCTCCAAGCATGGGGTCCTAGAGCAGAGCCAACTAACGTAACCAATGCAGGAGCTGCTCTCATGCTGTTTATAATAGTAATCAGCATGGGAGAAGCACCAGGATTGGTTGAAGCCTGCCAACCCTGTGCTCTATTTGAGACTTGGGGCCTGTGTCTGCGCTCCACCTGGCTGTCTAACACAGCTCGGGTTGGAGTGGTCAGAAGTGCAAATGTTGGGGTGGCCGTCACAAGACAGCCGGCCAATCTGACATGCACACTTTCAACTTTAGGCTGAGTCATCCCTGCTGTCAAATAGCAGGAATGACCCCACCCCTTCCCTCACACTTGGGCTATGAACTGCACCTACGTGCTTTATAATAAAATGTTAATAAGACCATTTTATTTTCTCTCTTCTGCCCCGAAAGAGGAGCCACCACTGGACAAGACGTTGGCTCTTGGCTTGAACAGTGGAAGAACATGAATGATGTAATACCCCTGCATTCAAATGAGCCACTGAACCCACCACAAAAAGGGGATGAAGTGGTGACGGGTGAACCTGAGCACTTTGCTAAAAAGAGGCTATGCACAGTGAGAAAACTGAGCCCTCCGACAGCCATGCTGCCTGCCACACCTAGATTTGAAGCAACCACCTAAAGCGATGAGCAGAGCAAAAACGAGTTGCTGGGATCACATCATTAATGAGGGTAAAGCAGGCAGTAGCGCACAGAGGTAGCTCTGTAACCCACAGTAAACTAGTAAACTAGTGAGAAGATGGGGGGTCATCAAGTCATGACCCCTCAACGAAAATTAGAGGTTGTTGCAGGTTAGGAAAAACAGAGACTGGGAGAAAGAAAACACATACAGTCCCATGGAGTGCTTTACGTTCAATTAAATAAGGACCTTGAGGTAGGCAATTAAAGGATGCAACTCATTCAATCGAGACAATATGAGACCAAAATGCCCCTAGGTAGGACAAGCACAACAATAGGGAGGAAAGCCATCGAATCAGGATCAAGGAAGTGAGATAGATTACAAAGCCACTGAATCATGAGCAAGGGGCTAAGCCAATGCCCCTCTCTCTATATTGCAAACAATCGGTCTGGAAAACAGGCAGCTAGAGCTCTCTGTATTCAAGAGCTAAAACTAGGAGGTTCTGCTTTCCTTCAGCCAGATATTCCTCTTCTCTTTAAGAATTGTTGGATAATTGGAAGATTTGGGCAGGGTCTTTGGAAGGGGGTGACTTGTGAACTTGAAAAATAAATGTTTGAAAGGGAACTTGTTGTCCCTATTTGATGAGCCTTCCGATCTATGAAGATTATCTCAAAATCCACACGTATCACTGATTTTATGTGCTCAAATTGAATGTAAAGCAAGGTGTTTCATGTTCATGGCTTAGACCTTGAATCCTTTGAATTTTTCAGCCTGTGGATCTAAAGCAGGAAAGTTCAAACTTTGTCTGTTTCTTTTAAAAAGCAGCCGCATTTTAATGACATTCAAAAGAGCCCCAAGGGCACCATCACTGGCATGCCACCCCTCAGGTAAAACCAGCCCCACAGAACCAAAGGCTGAACCAAAGCATCTCACTCACCCTGTCTCCTCCTCTACCACTCTAACCTTGCTCAGTGCCATATGCACTTGTTCTACATCCATTACACCATAAACACTGTAAGGATTCCAATGACCTAATGTAAACGCCCCAAATGTGTTACTGTGCCCTCGTTTTAGATTTCGGAGGCTTGTACATTTGCCTCACCTGCTGTGCGAACCTTTTAAATAGACAAGAAATTTCAACTCAATACAAGCACCCCAGTAGCAAAGGTAGCAGAAGTGCCCCCTAACATTCTGTATGACAGTTTTGGACAATAAACGGGTGTAGGAAAGTAGATCTGCTTTTATGGTTACCCCCACTTTTTGCCTGGTGCTATGCTGTCTCTGACTAGTCTGACTGAGATCCTGCTAACCAGGACCCCAGTCTCTGTGCTCTCCCCTAAAGTGGTTATGATAAGTACTTAGGTACATCCCAGATTGGATACTGGTGTACCCTTATAAGTCCCTAGTATATGGTACTGAAGTGCCCAGGGTATTGGAACACCAAGGGTCCCCCATGGGCTGAAGCATGTATTATGCCACTCATGGGAGACCACTCAAACTGTAACTACAGACCTGCCATTGCAGCCTGTGTAAGCTGGTGCTAGCACCACTTACGAAAGATATAGGTTTCCCTATATCTATGGTCACTGCACTTAAAACTAACCCAGGGCGGAGTTCGCGTAGTTGCGCTATGCGGAATTCCATGAAGTCGCAAAAAAACTCCGGGAGCTACGCGGAGTTCCGCAAGCAGCGGAGTTGCTTGTTCCGCCTGTTCGCGATCCGTTTTTCCTGTTCGGGAACGCGTATTGAGTGTTCGGGGATGCTTTTCGCATGCTCGGGGGCAAATATCATGCAAATTTCACCACGCGGGCCCCAATGGGCGCGGCCATTTTGTTTTTTCACTTTTTGCTATGGTTCTGGGCCTGTTTTTCTAACCTCCCTATATCTTTTCAATCCTTTGTTTCTAGAAACTTTCTTTGGATCTTTTTATTTATTATATATCCCTCTCTATTCCTGATTGTATATTTTGCGTTGTTTCCTACTTTTTGTGTGTTTTTTAGTGTGTTTTTCACTCTTTTTCTATTACTTGCTTTTTTCCTTTCTTTTACTTACTTTCTAACTTCCTACCTTTTCTTTTCCGACCCCCCGCCTACCCAGAACCATGGCAAAGAGCCTTAAGAAAACCAAGGGCCAGAGGAAGAGGAGTGAGATCCGTGACCGCCTTCCTTGCGGAAGGCGGCACCCACAAGGGGTGCAGCCACAGGCATTATTCACTGAGGCAGAGGTGGCACCACTGTTTTTTTTGTCCAGCGCCACCTCCCCTTAACCCTGGCAGCAGGCGGCAAGCCTGGGTCCGGGTCCAGACTCTGGGAGTGTCACCAGCGGTGGGAGAGGGTACGCCGTGCAGTGTTTCGCTGCTCTGGGGTCCGGCGCACCCTTAACCAATTGACGCACACTGGACCGACATCCTGGACCGGGAACAGGACCTGCTGGACCTGCTAAGTGTTGAGGTCCCGGGGCTTGGTGAGTAGCTAATCATATTACTATTGTGTTCTCCTGTTCTGTGTTATTGCGAATATTATTTTTTTCGCAAATAGCTAACATGCTGCTGCTGCTTACATGCAGGTAACTTATGTTTAAAAATCTTATTATTATGTGATTGTTACTTCCAGGCAGGTGCTCATGCTCGGCGCTAATAACTAATCGTACTTGTTTGCAACATTGCGCTCTCTTGGGCTGGTTATGTAAGAGAGGTTAGAGAATTTAAGTTAGGTATTGCATATAGGAAAGACTCCAGTCCTTTCCTTTGTCCTGTCAGGCTGTCTTGTCTCTTACCACTAAGATAGTGGTAGTAGTTAGTATTATTGATAATTTAGCGGCCTGCGTGACATGTCCTCTCACGTGACTTCAGTCCTAGTAGATCCTTTTGTAGTTCGTTCGTATAGTGAGTGAATAGAATAGCAACCAATCAATGGTGTATGCAATATGCATGCGTCCATCTATAAATTAAGAAGAATAAAAATGCAGACTTAGTAATTGGCCCGTCAAAGGGGGTTTGAGTTTGAGACAGAGATGATTGAGAATGAGATCGGAACTAAGTAGAAGCAAATATAATTTTTTTGCAATTCATTCCAAAGTCTGGAATAGGCGGGCTAGGTGTGTTTAGGATTCAAGAATTGGAATTGAACTGTGGATTAATAATGATCGGATGGTACTCGACTGCGATACATACTAGTCGACTACTACTAGTCGAATAAGTCGATCTTTTGGATAGGTCAATGTTATTGCAATTGCCATTTCCTCTCTAAAAATATTTTTAGAGCAATTATATTATTTATTTAACACAAATCAATTTTTGTCTCTTTAATTATGTCTTACATGATCAGCATCCAGGGGCAAGAAGAAGAGTGGGTCAGCTGGCAGTGCGGCAGGTGCGGGAGCTGGAGGGGCCTCCCAGAAGCAGCAGGAAGCGGCCTCAGGCACAGATGGCTCTGCTGCTGGCCCCAGTAAGTCCTCCTGGTGTTGTTATATATTAATATTTCCCTAACTTTTGCCGCTCTATTATTTCCATTTCCTAATTTTAATTTTTCCCAAATCCTCTTCAATCTATCTGTTTTTAAATTCTTGTTTTTTTGCTCCATTACCTACTACTAAGTACTAGTACTAACATTGTTTCTAGTGTCTGTTTTTTTTTTTACTTCAAATCAAACAGCATCTGACTAACCTCTGCTCTGACTCTGTTTTAGTCTGTCTGTAGCTTGCTTTCTTCTGGGTTTCACTCACCTTCCCCTCTCCCCCTTATATGTGGATTGCCTAGTAGTGGTACTGTAAGACTCAGAGAACCCATTGGTCCTAGGCTACTACTAGTACTAGTTCTAGTAAGGACTCCTTACTACTACTAGTACTAGTAGCACTAATCTGCTGTGCAGATTGCATGCCCAAGTAAGGTACTCTCCGTAGGTTTGTGAGATGAGAAGCCTTTAGTTTCTTTTACTGTCTCATCACGCTCAATCAGTAATGGTGGTCACTCACGTTGGACAGGACACCCCAAAGTGGTGTATTTTACTTTTTCGAATACAGGCCTAGTACTTTTTTTAGTAGCAGCAGTTGATGGTGAACACTGAACAACTGATTACCATGCACCATGGCTGGAAGGAAGTATGAGGAGTAGGAGGACGGCACCATTATTTTCCAACTAAGAGAGACCTCATATCCGCCCATTTGGCCACTCTTTCTTCTTTTCAAAAAATGAGATGCACCAATAGTTCTAGTCACTGAGTCCAGTCCTTTGGGTTGTCCTCTTCTTGAGAGGCTTTTCAAAAATTGCCACCAACAAAATGCCCAACCGGATATTATTTTGTTATTTTTGATAGGACAATACTGTCTACTCTACTCTAGTATCCGAATTGTAGATAGTGATGAGTGTGGATTATGTATTATTAATTATGTATTTTCAATCTTGCTAGTGAAAAAAATAAATAGGGGAGGTGTATATGGCATCTAAAATTTTTTTAAATGTTTTTCCAGGCGTACCGACCACCAGTGCCGGGGCCAGTGGTGAGGGCCATGCCACTCCGGAGGGAGAGGAGGATGTGGCAGCTGCAGGGGGTGAGCCAGCAGCAGTGGCGGGTGGTGGTAAGTCATATTCCTTACTTATTGAGAATGATGAATACACTCGCTGCAAGGGTGTACACTCAGTACTAGTCTAGCACACTGTACCTCTGCTGAAACTAAGGGGTCGATTCCGATTCGGGCCGGGAAAAAAACCGACCGACTCGGTATGGGATAATAGTCCGACCGACACGTACCGGCGTTGCCCGACCTGGGAAGTACGATGAAATGCATGTGAATCACGACCGACTCGTACGGAACTCAAGGCGAACGACCGACCCGGACGGAAACAAGCTATCCGGCCGGAAAACCACGCGAATCGAACCGACCGACACGCACCAGGAAGAAAGCCGAACTAAACGTACCCGCGAACTCCGACCCGCGCAGTACGATGCAATGGGTGCAAAAGCAGACCGATTCGCACGGAGCACAAGCTGTACGACCGATACGCATACAAAACCCAGCCGAACAAACACAATACACCGCGAACGACGCGTACTCCGCATATGAAACAGAGCTGAAACACAGCGGGAACGACTCAGAGAGGCGCGCACGAGATAACTGCAACGTCCTACTCGGTCAGAAGAACGACTCCAACATGCACAATAATCACAAATGAAAAAATACAAAAAAAGAGGGCCAAACAAGCAATGACAAAGCCAATAAATACAGGGGGTGAAAAAAATTGAACAAGGACACACCCCCAACTCCACCTACATAAAGGCCACAAATCCCTACCATGATCCTTTGCAAATTCCACTGACCTGCCAGCAGAGAACACCATCACACAGCAAACACAGACACACACACAGCTCATCCAACACAAAAGCCACACACCATTAGCACCTCAACAAATAGCACCCTCACACACACACAGCAAAACCTACACTCACACACCCTCACTTGCACACACACACACATCAATCACCACCACCACCCATCACCATGCCCCTAAAGAAGAATCCAAAGTTCCTAGATAGTGAATTGGAAGTCATGGTAGACGAGATCCTGAGGGTAGAGCCACAGTTGTTTGGCACATTGGTCCAACAGACCCCCATGTCACAGAAAACCAAGATGTGGGCGAGGATCGTCGACAGGGTGAACGCACAATCACCAGGTTTGCGCACAAAGGAAGACATCCAGAACAGGTGGTATGATGTGCGCAGGAGGGTCAGGGACCTCCTGAAGAAGGATTACCTCCTGAGCCAGCACACCGGCAGTGGCCCTCCTGCCAAACCAGTATACCTCAGGCCCTGGGAGGAGAAGGTGCGGGCCATCCTACCACCAGTGAGCGTATATGGACTAACAAACATCCCAGAGCCTGGTGAGTACACAACTAATATACACAATATTGTGTGCCAATACACACACATCACTGTCAAGGGGACAGTCAAACCATGCACCCCTAGCAAATCAACAGCAAACAAAAGATAATCATCCCAAAAAGTGTATGTCAGACAGATAAACACGATACATGCCATCTCATAGTGATATGTAACTGTGTCATGACATGTACAAATCCAAAACCAAATTGAGCTAGGCAGTGGCACAAATATAACCAACAAACACTGTCAGATATTTAGCCACCACTAGAACACCACCTTACAGGGAAGCTCACAGAAAGGAAGGAATCCTGTGTATGCTGGTGAAGTTAGTGTAGCCAAGAGCATGATGGGACTCGTAGTAACAGATAATGGGCAGCCTCACATTTGGACCATCAACCCCACTCAGAACCATGCTCACAACACAGGGAGTGGAAAAGGACTGACAAGATGGCTGACACTGGGTACTGCTGTGGGGAGCACAAGGCCCTGCTGGGAACTGTGCACCAACAAACAGCACAACACCACTGCCTGACATCCTGAAAGCCAACTTGCACTCCCTGCAATGCAAGCACGTTGCATGGCGGGATATCTGGCTGGGTGGGAAGGAGGACTCACAGCACTGACCATAGTTACAAGCAGCTCACCTCACACACCCCCTCAACACAAACTCCCCATAACCCACCTGGGAGAATGCCATGCCTCACATACCAAATGAAGATCCCTCAAAGAACCACCACCCTGGGTAATGCCGTGTGAAGCACAGGGACACTCTTGGGACTTGTAGCCAAACAAACGCAAGGACAACACTGTCAGCCTTCCTGTCAGCACAGGCACACTACCCCACAGGGAAGCAGAGTCCAAAGGAAGGAAGTACGGGCATGCTGGGAAGGGGGGTGTAGGCAATAGCATGATGGGAGTTGTAGTCACAGAAACTGCTCACCCTCACAATTGGCCCATCAACACCACTCTGAACCATGCTCACATCACAGGGAGTGCAAAAGGACTGACAAGATGGCTGACACTGGGTACTGCTGTGGGGAGCACAAGGCCCTGCTGGGAACTGTGCACCAACAAACAGCACAACACCACTGCCTGACATCCTGAAAGCCAACTTGCACTCCCTGCAATGCAAGCACGTTGCATGGTGGGATATCTGGCTGGGTGGGAAGGAGGACTCACAGCACTGACCATAGTTACAAGCAGCTCACCTCACACACACCCTCAACACAAACTCCACATAACCCACCTGGGAGAATGCCATGCCTCACATACCAAATGAAGATCCCACAAAGAACCACCACCCTGGGTAATGCCGTGTGAAGCACAGGGACACTCTTGGGACTTGTAGCCAAGCAAACGCAAGGACAACACTGTCAGCCTTCCTGTCAGCACAGGCACACTACCCCACAGGGAAGCAGAGTCCAAAGGAAGGAAGTACGGGCATGCTGGGAAGGGGGTGTAGGCAATAGCATGATGGGAGTTGTAGTCACAGAAACTGCTCACCCTCACAATTGGCCCATCAACACCACTCTGAACCATGCTCACATCACAGGGAGTGGAAAAGGACTGACAAGATGGCTGACACTCGGTACTGCTGTGGGGAGCACAAGGCCCTGCTGGGAACTGTGCACCAACAAACAGCACAACACCACTGCCTGACATCCTGAAAGCCAACTTGCACTCCCTGTAATGCAAGCACGTTGCATGGTGGGATATCTGGCTGGGTGGGAAGGAGGACTCACAGCACTGACCATAGTTACAAGCAGCTCACCTCACACACCCCCTCAACACAAACTCCACATAACCCACCTGGGAGAATGCAATGCCTCACATACCAAATGAAGATCCCACAAAGAACCACCACCCTGGGTAATGCCGTGTGAAGCACAGGGACACTCTTGGGACTTGTAGCCAAACAAACGCAAGGACAACACTGTCAGCCTTCCTGTCAGCACAGGCACACTACCCCACAGGGAAGCAGAGTCCAAAGGAAGGAAGTACGGGCATGCTGGGAAGGGGGTGTAGGCATTAGCATGATGGGAGTTGTAGTCACAGAAACTGCTCACCCTCACAATTGGCCCATCAACACCACTCTGAACCATGCTCACATCACAGGGAGTGGATAAGGACTGACAAGATGGCTGACACTGGGTACTGCTGTGGGGAGCACAAGGCCCTGCTGGGAACTGTGCAACAACCAACAGCAAGACACCACTGAATGACATCCTGAGAGTCAACCTGAACCCACTGCAAGGGTGGCATGCTTAGTGGTGGGATAACTGGGCTAGGTGGAGAAGGATGGCCGGATGTCCACCAAATACAACAAATGCTGGCCATGCACACACCTCAACATTCACATTGAAATGCCCCAGGTATGCATGACAATGTGCTACACCAATATCAACCTCTTACTGTGACAACTTAGGACAATGCAATGTACATGCCCGCATCCAGAGGTACAGTCACAACTGTCAGGTGTGTGAACCATTGATGCCTGTAGAAACATAACATACAATGTGTGTCTCTTCCAAATACAGGTGATGATGATGGGGACACAGCAGCAGGCGAGGAGGAGTCCCTGTCCCAGGCTCCGGGGGACACAGAGCTCACTGGTGTGGAACAGCCTCTGCCCTCCTCGGATGGCGAAGACCTACCTGGCACCTCCGGTGTGAGTCATCAAGCAGCACCAGCTGGACCAACACCTGCACCCCCTGCACCCACCCCTCCAACAACTGCCAACACACAGACCACCCCCGCCGACATGGACAGACCAAGGACCACCGATGGCAACAGCACAGAGCCCCAGGCCCAGCGTGGAGCAATGGACGACAACACCACTAACAACCCCCAAGGGGGCCTTGGGTCACCTGTGCGTGCCACCGCAGGTCCTGCACGTGTCGCCAGGGGTGGTGGGAGAGGTGGTAGACATAGGTCGCTGCTTGCAGAGGGGTCTGGACTGCATGATGACCCACAACTGGCACGCATCGCTGATGCGTACCAGGATAGCACCGGAGAGGTCAGACAGGTCGTGGGGATCCTCAAGGACATACAACAGCAGCAGGCTGCCCATCATGCCCGCTTGGACTCCCACATGTCCCGTGTGGAGACACACATGTCTCGCATGGAGTCCAAGTGGGACACATTGCAAGAACTCACAGCGGTGCATAGGGACATATTGACATGCCTCGGCCAGATTAGCACCAACATGGCCACACCTCCCTGTGTGCCCACAACATCTGGTGCTGCAACAACTGACACTGCCACAGGGAGGGAGGAGGACTCTGGCAGAGACTCCCCTGCACCGCCGCAGCCTGCACGTGAGGGTCCCCCCCCAAAGAAGAGGGGTCGTCCGAGGAAGGAAAACTGAGAGGTTGATGGCCACGTACATCCCCCAGGAAGCCAACACCTGTTCCGGAAATTCTCCTTTGTGTGCAAACGTTTCACCCTGTCGAATGCAACACTACTCTCCCACATGACATGGGGAGTTCAAGTTGGACTAATGTATCATATGACTGTGGACTTCACTCAGGATCACAATCCCAATGTACAGCACCCACCATCCTGTGCACTATCACACACACATTTCTGTAAATAAAATCACTAGTACACCATACTTGCCTCTGTTGCTATTCAAATGTGGATACTGTAATGGTGATGATGACCTGCTAAATTATACTGTGTATGCTAACTTCTACAGCAAGTACAACACCGTCGTGTGAGTCATGGTGACGTGACACATATGAGGGAGACACACCACTAGGGCTACACAACACAGAGACACCAGGGCCATCGGACTCATCGCCCACAGTGATGTTGCCAGGAAATACAGTGGAATGCACAGACACCACACCTATTCAGAGTCTGTGTCAACTAGCCCACAGGTGCAGTAAGCAAATGTCAGTCAGATGTGTGACCACAGACAACGCACATCCCAAAGTGAAGCACAGGTTCATTACACATTTGCAACATGTTGTTTCCACTACAAATGGGTTTACCCACGTGGCAGTGGCCACACAGTCAACAAGTGCAGAAGATATGAAGTCCAGGGGTGTGTGGCACATCACTTGTAGGCAAACTACTGCTGCCACCCTGAAAGCTGAATCATGGTGTCGGGGGATCCAAGTTGACCAAAGTACTCAGTAAGCATCCTGTGAAGGATAGACATGACACACAGTTAAAACCACTGAAGAACAGGACAGAACTGCAATACTCATGCCCAATACATGTCACAAGACAACTACACAAAACCAAGTTAGCATGTCAAAACTGTTGGGGAGTACAGACTACCTGTAAGGACGCATTGCTGCACGCATCCAGTCAAGTAGCACATGGCCACACTCAAACAGCACCAGAGCACCACCCACACATATCATGCAAACTCACATCATTCACATTACATCTCCCTGGATACTCACATTCACCTGAAGAAGTTGGTGATGAGCTGTGTGCGGACATCACCATCATCATCATCACTGGCATCGTGGTCCAGGCCAGGATCCTCCACAGGTGACGGACGTTGGTCATCGTCATCCAGGATGAGAGGCAACTCCTTCCACACTGCCAGGTTGTGTAGCATGCAGCAGACGATGACAATCTTGCACACCTTTGCTGGGGCATATGGGAGGGCCCCTCCTGTCTTGTCCAGGCAGCGGAAGCGGCTCTTCAGGAGACCAAATGTCCACACGATCACTCTCCTGGTCCGACCATGTGCCTCATTGTAGCGCATCTGGGCTGGTGTCACAGGGTTCCTGAGGGGTGTCAGCAACCACGGCATGTTGGGGTATCCGGAGTCACCTACGGACAGACAAGTGCACATTAGCTGAGTTGGAAAAGTGGGTGGAATACTACAGATCAGAACACACACAATGGTACAAAGTCAGTACACACCGACAAGCCAGGCACACTGGTTCTGCATCTGTGCCATCATCCTCGGGATGCGACTACTCCTCATCACGTAGGCATCGTGTGCTGAACCAGGGAAATGGGCACACACATGTGTGATGCTCATATCTGCAAGACATACCACCAGAGCATTGATCGAATGGTAATGTTTACGGTTCCGGTATGCCTGCTCATGTGCCTGTGGTGGTATCAAAGCCACATGTGTCCCATCAATGGAGCCAATGACATGTGGCATCCTCCCCAGGGCATAGAAGTCACTCTTGACGTCAGTGAGTTGTTGAGGTGTAGGGAAATAGATGTACTGGTTCAGGCATCTCAACATTGCCTCCAAAACATCGCGTAGCACACGGCTGAACATAGTCTGTGACATCCCACCGGCAGTCGCCACAGTGTGTTGAAATGTACCGGTGGCAAAGAAGTGTAGGGCTGCCATTACCTTCACCTTGGGTGTCAGCGCCATAGGGTATGGATGGCCAGGTTGCAAATGTGGTGCCAAGCGCACTGCCAAATCATCAATCAGCTGCCTGGTGAAGCGGTACCGTCGGATGCTGTCACGTTCCACCATCATTGCCAGGTCAGGGAATGGTCTATGGACAGCAGGAGCCCTGCAGTGCATAGGTTGAAGAAAGAAAGATTGTCAGTCACCCCACATATGTGCCATTCACCATACTCAATTTCACATGATACATCATTACGAGACACAAGTACTTGATGTGTGTGCCGTTCTGTTTGGACATAACTCACACCTACATGCCCATCATCGAACTTCTCAGTACAACATGTGTGCACAACAGGTACCAGGTTGTGCTATGGGAAACCATTAGGCTGTGTCACAGTACCCATTTCCTGCTGTCACGTTCCACACACACACCACAGTGACATGTCTGGACAGATGCGCCACAGGCATCACAGCTCATTGACAGATAGATTCCCAGTGACCCTGTCTTGCCACATGGACACTGCCATGACATGGTGTATCATGTACACGTCAGAAAAACAAACATGACTCCCACAGGTTGAGGCCCCGGTCACCTCCGCAGGACAGACATGGACGCCAGTGACGCACAACATCAAAGTCCATGCACAAACAACGTTGATGTGGAGACTGTCTCCCATCTTGCACATGGAATCAGAGACATCGGAAACACAACATGCACGCAGACTGTGGAGGGACATCACTATTGTGGCTATAGGTCATCCTGTGACGTACATGCCTTCCCCCATGGGACCCTGGGGGTCTGTGACATGTCACACACATACACAACCTGGAAATGTGACCATTCCACATGCTCCAAAATGAACTGTTGCACATCACAGTGGTCATGTGCACAACACACAAAGGACCCTGTCCCCATTAACACATGCACAGCCTGGGTGTGGCTGCCCACAAGTGCCACCACAGAAACCACATGTCAACCCCCATACACAGAAAAGGTAATGCAGCCTTACATGCCTTAGGAAACAGTGTGGACTGGGTGTGGTGTTGTAGGTGTGCCCCTGTGTCTCTGGCAGGTATATGTGGCTGGCATACGTTCACCAGTGACAAGCATGGTGACATATGCGACTGACCTGTACAGGTACGCGTTGTAAAGCAATGGACCGATCGGTGTGCCCGGCCGGCCCATTGCATCTGTTGCATCCCAAAATACGCGTTGTACAGCAATGGACCGATCGGTGTGCCCGGCCGGCCCATTGCATCTGTTGTATCCCGAAATACGCGTTGTACAGCAATGGACCGATCGGTGTGCCCGGCCGGCCCATTGCATCTGTTGTATCCCGAAATACGCGTTGTACAGCAATGGACCGATCGGTGTGCCCGGCCGGCCCATTGCATCTGTTGTGAGCGGGTACGCGTTGTATCCCGAAATACGCGTTGTACAGCAATGGACCGATCGGTGTGCCCGGCCGGCCCATTGCATCTGTTGTATCCCGAAATACGCGTTGTACAGCAATGGACCGATCGGTGTGCCCGGCCGGCCCATTGCATCTGTTGTATCCCGGAATACGCGTTGTACAGCAATGGACCGATCGGTGTGCCCGGCCGGCCCATTGCATCTGTTGTATCCCAAAAATACGCGTTGTACAGCAATGGACCGATCGGTGTGCCCGGCCGGCCCATTGCATCTGTTGTATCCCGAAATACGCGTTGTACAGCAATGGACCGATCGGTGTGCCCAGCCGGCCCATTGCATCTGTTGTGAGCGGGTACGCGTTGTATCCCGAAATACGCGTTGTACAGCAATGGACCGATCGGTGCGCACGCATTGGCTGGGGCCTGGCATGGCAACGGACGCGTTTTCGAAGCTCCAACGAGTCTGATGCAGTGAATTCAGTTGGCCAGCCACAACAATGTTGCAAAATCATGGGTGTCATGAAGTTGAAGATTTGAAGGATGCTGTGGGCGTGTATTAGTGCTGCTATTCCATGGATTGGTCAGATTCAGAAGATGCAAACGACTTGGACCTATCACTTTGGACACATGGGACAGTATCTGCCTCTGCAGCACACATATAATGCTGGCTGTTCCCCTGAGAGCTCACTTGCCTGCACTACATGCTCCAGGACGACATCTGCCACCAACACTGCTGCTGTCTCTGCATCCTCTGGCTACTGCAATGGCACGTACTGTGGAGAGAGCCCCAGCCGTCAGCCTTGAGGAGAATCAGGCCCTGCTGGACAGCCTCCTTCCACAGTACAGCAAGCTGTATGGGACACCAGGGGAGCAGGTGAGTGTGCTGTCCACTGCTTTTCTAATTTTGCATGTTGTCTGACTAGCAGCACTTACAGTGTGCATACCACTGGCTAGCATGCTCACTGAGTAGTTCTGAGCCCCCAAAGTGTGTAGTTACATGCACTGAACAGGTACAGTGCAGTAACAGTGCATTCCAACAAGGTTTACTTTCCATGCAATGATACCATGTAGTAACTGCTGGCAAACTGTTCATAGCCATCATTGCACTGCCTGTGTACATCATGTGCCCCAGTGATTGAGACATGTATATCCAA
Organism: Calotriton arnoldi; assembly: GCA_963921515.1. Taxonomy (NCBI): domain Eukaryota; kingdom Metazoa; phylum Chordata; class Amphibia; order Caudata; family Salamandridae; genus Calotriton; species Calotriton arnoldi. The sequence continues at coordinate 196,314 of CAWUFW010011987.1, forward strand.
CTGTGTGATGCACGGACATGTTGCATGTGTAGTAATGGCATTTTCACTTTGTCATCCTCACAGGTTGATGCCCACCAGAAACAGAAAATCTGGCTGACCATCGCCCGGGCAGTAAGATCCGTGGGGGACTACAAGCGCCGGATCCGGAACTGCCAGAAGAGGTGGCAGGACCTTCGAGACTGGACCCGGAGGATCGCAAGGGTCCAGCTGAAGCTGTCGCCTCCTTGCAGGAGGGGCGGACACCGGACCCTGACCCCCCACATGCTCAGGATCCTGGCGGTGGTCTTCCCTGACCTGGATGGGCAGCTGAAGGCCAGACAGCAGCAAGGAGGGGGTGAGTCCATGACAGCACTGTGCACTTTGTCTGACATGCTATGTGCCTTCGTCTGGCCTGGTTAAACTTCCACAGTACATCAGTCTTGTGGTCCAGGACCCATGTCCCTCTATTGTGACATGCCCACTCCTCATCTGATACGCATATGTGTGGCCCTTACAGTCAGGAAATTGTGTCACTTGGGGACTGTGTCATTGCATTTTGCTTTGCTCAAGGTGGGGGACAGCATTTGTTCCGGTGACTATGTTGTGGGATTCATGGGTGGGTCAATTGCTCACACAATGCCCAAGTCCTGACATGTAATCTGGGTGTAACTTTGATTTGTGGTCCACTTGCTGATCTGATTCACCACATGTCCCTGGGGTATTTGGCACACCCCCATGCTGTGGGTGGGAAGAATGTTTGGGCCTCAGGAGTATGTATATCAAGTGTGTCACACATGCTTAGACACCTGCCTACTGTCCAATACTCATCCCTCTTACAGGTGGAGCTGGACAGTCATGCCTACTCCAGGGCATACAATAGACTCTGTACTCCCACTCCCGTGGATCATCTGACATGTTGTGATCAGTGACATGTTCCCTCAGGTATCTGCCTCTGTGTCATTGTGCTGTGGCTTCGTTGTCAGGACTACTGGTATGTTTGTCTGTTATGGCTCAGCATGCCATCTGAGATGTGACCATGAGAGACGATACTTCTATGACTTATAGGTGTCTGATCACTTGACTGTGCACACAGGTGTATGCGACTGTGACTTTCAGGCAGCTGTTTTTCATTCACAGCACACTGTGAGGTGCTCATGTTCAGAGAGTTGTGTTTCGTGTCCCCCATCTGTCCAATTGGTATGACGTGGACAAATAGTAGTTCAGATGATGTTGTTTTTGGGGGATGGACATGTGCACTTGTCAGTTACATAACTTGCATTCCCCATGTCCTAGGACTGTGACACAGTGCAGACTGTTGTTGGCTGGCTGCCATGGCCATGTGACTGGAGACAGTGATGTATGACTTTGCACGCATGCCTGTGTCATGGCATTAAACTTCCTAAGACTGATCCTGCAGGGGAGTGACATGTGCAACATGCACCCCATTGTGGCATTGACTATCCGGACATGGGTGGATCATGGTGTCTGGTGCTGGTAGGCATCACATGCATTTCTATTTAGACTCTGGCCATCCCTTTCTCTGGACACCTGCACTGACTCAGTGGCAAGAGATGTGATGTGTGCATGTTCACATACTTCACTGTGTTCCCTGCAATGTCCAACAACTGTGTAGGTGGTGCATGTATCCACACTGGGGTCTTACCATCAGACAGGCACCAGACAGATGGGTGCAAGGGCAGGAGGGGTGTGAGTCCCATGGTTGACCATCAGACTGACAATTGGCTTCCCCGAATCTGTGTGAGGACTTTAGGCAATGTTCAACTAAGGATGCCAGGGCTTGCTCTGTGATGTGCTGTACTTACTGTGGTGTGTGCGGTCAGTGCAGGTGACTGATGTTTGTCTGTTTCCCTAATTGTTTGCAGATACATCCATGGCCACAGGAGGGGACAGCTCCACGGACCAGGAGGAGCAGCGGAGCCAGACTGGGTCAACATCCGACGAGTGGTCAGAGGGACCCAGTGGCACAGAGGGCGAGGGGAGCCACACCGAGGAGTCCTCAGCACCATCCACCTCAGCTGAGGACCACAGCAGCTCGGAGGATGACTCTCTTGTGGAGGCGGGTCTCAGCAGCCACCAAAGGCCAGCTAGTCTGTCTGGCCCAGCCACCACCACCACCGCCCTCCCATTGGCTCCCATTCCTGAGGTCCGTGGAGGCTCCCGTGCTCGGGAGCGTGTCTCCTTCATGCCAGGCACCGCACCCCCTGCCCCTGTGTCCCCTGCTGCCCTGAGTGAGGAGTCTGTGTACCTCCTTCGGCAGCTCCATGTAGGGCAGACAGCAATGCTGAGTGTCCTCCATGCACACACCACTCTGTTGACACAGCTGGTGTCGTTCATGGAGGGCATCTCGACGGGTATGTCTGCCCTACAGAGGAGCAATAAGTCCATGGACTCCTCCCTGACGGCAGCCGTGTCCCTCCTCCAACAGTCCCTCACCCCTCCCACCTCTGCCCCATCCACACTTCCTGCCACCCTACCTGTCCAAAGCACATGCACACCTGCACAATCACCCAAGCACACAGATACGAGCAGCACAGACACACCCAAGAGAAAGGCAAGATGTGCACACAAGCATCCTCAGGGGACTGAGACCACACACACAGGGGATGGGGAACAGACACACACACAGGCATCCACAGTCACTCCGCAGTCCTCCAAATCCTCTCCCTCCAAGACCCCTTCCATTGCCTCACCTGCTACCCCACCTACACAGCAGATCTTCCTGTGTGACCTCGGCCTCTTCCCCTCCGATCCTGCTGATCCAGCATACCGGGGGAAGAGGAAGTCCACCCACACAGAGGGGAGTGCCCCTCGCCCCCGGACACCCTCCCCCAGGCGCAGGCAGACAGAGGACCCCATTCGGAAGTCCCCCCGGACCAGGAAGAGCAAGACCCCACCACCACCACCACGCAGCTCCACCACCCAGTCTCTCTCCTCCATCTCCCAGGCCAATACTCCACAGGTTCCCCCGCCACACCCTGCCCCAGGTTCCCCCACACACCGATACCGCATCCCCAGACTGCTTAGGCCCTCCCCCCCTGCCACTTGCTCTTCCACCCCCAACCCAGACGCTCTGCCTGTTAGTGCCACTGGTGTGGAGACCGGGTCCCCCCCCTCTGTCCTGCCCACCTCATCTGCCCACCCTTCCACTCCCTTGGAGTCATGCACTGCAGTGGAGTCCACAACCACCCCGTCTGACTCGGGCACTGCAGTGGGGACCCAGTCCACTACATCAGACCAGCCCACTGCAGTGGTTGCAGCACCCACACCAACTGACTTGTGTACCACAGTGGTGCCGGCACCCCCTGAGTCAGACACCTCCACTGCAGTTGCCGGTGACACTCCTGCACCCACCACCCCTTCACTGCCTCACTCTGCCATCCCCTGATCCTGTCCATGCGGTGCCTGGCCTGCCCCTTGTATGCCCCTCCAAGGGGGATGTCCCCTGTCCGTACCAGTGCAGGCAAGCGATGGGTGACCAGTTGTCACTTATCACCCTGTTGGGACTGTGATTTTGGACTGGCCATTGGCCTTAGTTTCCTTTGGACTTCAGAGTTTACCTTGACTTTTGCTGAATAAAGCCTCTTTTTGTTTAATTGTGGCTTTTCTTTTGATGTACATGATGTGGATGAGTAGCATCCTGCATTTGCAGTTGTAATAGTGTTCATATCAGGAAAATGAAGTGTTGCTGTGATGGACTCCATGTGGTCCATGGGATATGTGTCCTGTTGTAGTCTGGATCTATGGCATCCTTTGCTGCAGTCTGAGGGTGTAATGTTCAGCATTTGACACAGGGATGTACGTTTAGCATTTGTAAATGAACATCTTTGTCTTACACTGATGCACATCTGGTGGGCTTACCACTATTCAATGTTCCGATTTCCCTGACTGTGTGCCCAGCTCCACTGGACATGCAGTTTTGCACATCAATGTCGAAGGACTCATCTGTGTATACAGTGCAACTTGCTTGACAGAGTTTTGGGTGTATGCAGATGACTGACGTGACACTCCCGTACCCAGGATGATGTGAGCAGAGCCTTCTGTGTGTTGTAGTTGTTGACTGACTGACGGAGTGTTCTGCTGACATGTTTGGGTCGTGCACAGACACGGTTTGGCACAGCGGACCTTCCACAGGAGTGGAGTGCCCTCATGGCAGTGTGTAATCCGGTGACATTGCGTGGGCCTGTGTTGTGTGTTGTGTAAACATGTCTGTGCGTGTTCCCTTCCCTTTTCCTACACAGGCTGTGTCCCTAGGGATGTTCCTGTTTGTGATGCTTGCTGAGTTGTTCTGTGTTCATCCAGCATCTTGGACCTGGTTTCTCCGTGATGTGGGTGCATGGCAAATTAATGTTCATGAGGTTGTCATCCCAGGTTGTCTTTGTTGTCAGGGCTGGGGATGTGGTCAAACGCAGATGGGACACATTCAGGATTCCCCTTGGCACTTGTTGTTTACACAAGTCATGTGATTTACAGTTTGTGGTAGCTTTCAGTGATTGTGACACGTTGTGTGTGTGACTGCTGCCACTCCTCAGGGTCAGAGCTGCAATGTTGGAAGTTGTGTACGTGTGTTCTTAGTGTGTCACCTTGGCTTCTTCGTTGGTTTGTGACTATGGCCAGGATGCCATTGATTGTGGTGGATTTCACATCATGCCCATGTACAGCGTACTGTGCTGTGTGTCAGACATTGACGAGTCTTGTTGACTGGCCATGTGTGATGGCTTTCTGCACCTTAGTTCCCACCACCACCCCTGGTATTGTCATGGGTGCATGTGCAATGTCACCAGTCCATGTGAGCTTCACTGCTGCACATTGGTGGAGATCAGGGTGTGTGGTGTTAAGTGTGTGCAAATGTGAGTTGTTGCACGGCTAGACCCCTACCACCATATTGGCCTTGGCTGGCAGGCCGTGCTGATTGATTAGAGCTTGTGTAGGTGTGATGGTAGTTTGTTGCTCAGGACACATGGCTGTGGTTCACAGTGTGAACGACATCTACCTTTGTCATCACAGGGGGATTCTCATGCAGGCTAGTGTCAGCACAATGTGGGGTCCCTGGGGGTAGTGCTGTGGTGGGTCTGTCTCTTGCTGTGTTAGTTGCTGTTCCTACAAGCTTGTGTGACATGTGTAATTTGGGCTCCCTCTCATCTAACAATGCCTGATTTCCCACATAGGGGTATCCGATCCATGACTAACTTTTGTTTGGCACTGTATACACATCTGTGTGGTTGGAATTCAGGCCTCCTCATGTGTTGTGTGGTTGCCTGGGGACACTGGCACACCCCCCCATCACCCGATGTGTTTGATATGCAGTGTGAGTCTGCCTGTTTGTGTTTGTGCCTTAGCACCACTGCATTGGCATATCTTGAGTGTGCCATTGGCTGTATGTTGTTTGGTGGCTTTCCCCTGCTGTCCCTGGGACTCCTAGGTCATCAGTCAGCACAATAATCATGGTTTGTATGTCCCATTGCTGCCATGGTATGGTATTTGTTCACCTGACATCTACAGTCTCCACAGGATATCTACATTTGTGTGTCCATTGGTGCAGATATGTGGGTCAGCATTATGATGGTCACTTCTGTCATTGTGTTATTTGTGAATGTTGACAATGTGGGACCCCATGGGTGATGTTTGTATGCACATGGCCAAAACGATGTTTCAGTGACACTGCACTGTTTGCCTCGACCAATCTATGTTGCTATGGGACACAAGCACTACTATGCCACTGATGTGTTTGTTGTTGTGTGACCAGGATTCATCCATGCAGTTTGGCTTTGGCAGCTTTTACCATGACTACACTTACCTTATGATCACTGTGGTGATGGTGCTTTCGGCCCCATTGCCACACTGTTCAAAAGTTGCATCAGCTATGGACCCCATACTTACCTTTTGGTCACTGTGGTGATGGGGCTTTAGGCCCCATTGCCAAACTGTTCATAAATGTGCATCAGCTATGGACACCACACTTCCCTTTTGGTCACTGTGGTGATGGGGCTTTAGGCCCCATTGCCACACTGTTCAAAAAGTGCATCAGCTATGGACACCACACTTCCCTTTTGGTCACTGTGGTGATGGGGCTTTAGGCCCCATTGCCACACTGTTCAAAAAGTGCATCAGCTATGGACCCCACACTTCCCTTTTGGTCACTGTGGTGATGGGGCTTTAGGCCCCATTGCCACACTGTTCAAAAGTTGCATCAGCTATGGACCCCACACTTCCCTTTTGGTCACTGTGGTGATGGGACTTTAGGCCCCATTGCCACACTGTTCAAAAGTTGCCTCAGCTATGGACCCCATACTTCCCTTTTGGTCACTGTGGTGATGGGGCTTTAGGCCCCATTGCCACACTGTTCAAAAATGTGCATCAGCTATGGACACCACACTTCCCTTTTGGTCACTGTTGTGATGGGGCTTTAGGCCCCATTGCCACACTGTTCAAAAGTGCATCAGCTATGGACACCACACTTCCCTTTTGGTCACTGTGGTGATGGGGCTTTAGGCCCCATTGCCACACTGTTCAAAAAGTGCATCAGCTATGGACCCCACACTTCCCTTTTGGTCACTGTGGTGATGGGGCTTTAGGCCCCATTGCACACTGTTCAAAAAGTGCATCAGCTATGGACACAACACTTCCCTTTTGGTCACTGTGGTGATGGGGTGTTCGAGCCCATTGCCACAGTGGCCATGGTCGGCTTGCATTGTGGAGGCCACACACATTTATGTGTGACACATGTGTTAGGGGGTCACATTGTATGTTCAATGTCATGTTCAGTCTTGTAGGCATTTGACACAGACTACACACGCTTGTCAGGGTGTTGGGGGGGATGTAATTTTCTGTCATTCCTTATGTGGGAGTATGCTGGTTGTGTCACGCATTACCCGTCCTATGAGTAGGGGTGGTGTTAGTGGTAGTCATCCATCCACCCATGAGTGGGGATGGTAGTAGTGACAGGCATCCAGCCCCCCCTGAGTAGGGGTGGTGGTGGTGGCAGGCATCCATGCCCCCCTGAGTAGGGGTGGTGGTAGTGGTAGGCATCCAGCCCCCCCTGAGTAGGGGTGGTGGTGGTGGTGGCAGGCATCTAGCCACCCATGAGTAGGGGTGGTTATAGGGTGGTGTTGGTGGTAGGTTTCCATCCCCCTATCGGTGTGTATGGTATTGGTGTTGGCCATCCCACCCCTATGGTTCTGCTGTTGCTTGTGTACGTCATTTGTGCATCCCTATGTGTGTGTGACATATTTCGGGTACGTGTAGTTTCTTTGTATTGTTGGTGTTTGACTTACCGTCTGCGCCGTACGCGTCCGTGCCGGTCCCGGTAATAGATGTAGAGTATAGGTAGGACCTGCGCAATGGGATTCATGCTTGGATCGTCTCGTTCGGGTTTCTCGTGTCTTCGACTCGTACTCGCCGCTGGCTTGTTCGTCTCGTAGCCGTGGATTGTCTTGTTGCGCGAAACGGAGCTTATGTATGGCTCGCCCGGATGCTCAAACGTGCCAGACGTAGCGACGGGTTCGGCGCACACGGAATGCGCATCGTACTAGTCCGGCCGTAAGGTGCTGTGTATTTGCTTCCGTGCGGCTCGAATCGGCGTTTACGGATCCGGCTCGGGCGGGGAACAGGAGCTGGATTGGGTGAGTACGGCTCGTTCGGTAACTGGGTTGTTATACGCATCGTACTTGTTCATCCGGACGAGTGTACGATTCGGTCGGGAAACACGCATTCGGCTTGTATTTTTTCCGGACGAATAGTGTTAGGTGCGCTTCCGGTCGAGATCGGAATCGGCCCCTTAGTTGTTGTGAACACTGAACAGTTGAAGAAGATACCCTTTACTTAACAACATTAGCATTAGCGGCGGGGGTTGAGTAACTAATGGCCTATTCTATTCTATCTTCAACTCAGCAGAGACAGTTTTATGACGAAGACAAAGAGTCAGACAACATGTATGACTGGCAGAGAAGGATGCATGGGTGAAGGGAAGGGCCACGGGATGCATATAGGTGGCGGATGAAGATAATAGGATGCATGGGTAGTTGAAGGATGGGTGAAAGGTGAAAGAGAAAGCAGAAAAGATGCCTGTCTGGGTGGGTGAAAGGAATCCTCCGGGGGGTTTGAGGGGTCAAACTCTAAGGCAAGCAAGGTCGCATGGGTGGTGGTTGGTTATATCGATGACAAATGAATGTTGTCAGTGAAAGCCGGTTTATGATAGCCATGTTTGGATGGATGGATGCCTGGAAGGTATCATAGATAGTAGGTGAAAACAGAGTCAGACTGGATGAAGAGAATGTAAAAGAAAATTAAACCGTGCCAGAGTACCAAAGCCAAGGGTGAACATTAAGAATAAAATAATAATAATGCCAGAAGAGCAATGCACTGATAAATGAAAAAAGCCCTGGGAAGAACAAGGACTGTTTTCTGCAAGGTTTTTGATTCAAAGGTTTGAGGTTGTACTTGTATTTCAGAATGGAATACTCCCTTGACTCACAGTAGTTTACAAGCACAACATATATATTGTGCATGACTATTATTTACCCTACCCACCCATCATTAATCTCCTCCCTCCGACTCCGACGCCCACTTCCGCTCCAGTCCCTACCCATGTCATTTTTGACTGTGTCAGCCATGGCTGGCCTATTGGCTGCATGGTAACTCGTACCTACAAATCACTCAGTATGTCATCATCATCATCACGTGAGTGACATGATGTCGTGCCGCCGTATATGTATCATCATTCATAAGCATGTCATCATTAACCATCATCATGTGCCTTATTGCAGTAGTCAGGGTGAAAGTGAAATTGTATGAGCATTTGCCATTGTTATAACAGAGTATGGCGCTAACGGAAAAATATATAATTGTGTAGTACAGCTGCCACACATGCAGACAGCAGTAAAGTAACATGAGTCTGCGACACGTGTATGTCTGTCTAGGGCACAAGCTGACTGAGCTGGCATGCCTACAAGATAAATTGTGTTAAACAAGAGAGAGAAGAAGAATACTTCTACTCTACTCCATAGTGCCTGAAAGTCTAATCATCACATCCAAATCTTAGGGGCAGAGGATGTGAGGGGGATACCACAACTGCTAGTGCTCCTGTTCCAATATAATTTTTATGTATTATAATTGTATTGTAATTGCATTTGTATAGCGCTTACTACCCCTGACGAGGCGTCGAAGCGCTTTTCTGCGAGTAGCACGCTACTCCGGGACCCATAGAGGATTATTGTTGAATTAGTATAGTGAAACATGCAAGTACATTTTAAGTGGTGGATATGTTAGTCAGTTATTTGGATTCGGAAGGATAGCAGAAGGATAGAAGAGGAAAAAAGGTTTGTATTTATATAGCACTTCTTACCCCTGATGGGGTTTGAAGCGCTTTTTTTTTTTGGTGAGTAGCACGCTAGTCCGGAAACCCATAAAGGATTAGTGGTGAATTAGTATGGTGAAATATGAAAGTAATTTGAGTGGTGGATATTAGTCAGTTATTTGGAGTGAGAAGGATAGCGGAGGGATAGAAGGGAAAGAAAGGTTTGCATTCATATAGCGCCTGTTACCCCTGATGGGGTGTTGAAGCGCTTTTCTGGCGAGTAGCAGGCTACTCCGGAACCCATAAAGGATTAGTGTTGAAAATTAGTATAGTGAAATATGAAGTAATTTGAGTGGTGGATATGTTAGTCAGTTATTTGGATTGAGAAGGGTTGGGGAGGGGTAAAAAGGGAAAGAGGTTTACATTTATATAGCGTTTGTAAGCCTGATGAGGTGTTGAAATGCTTTGTTGGCGAGTAGCACGCTACTCTGGAACCCATAAAGGATTAGTGGTGAATTAGTATAGTGGAATATGGAATTTGAGAAGTGAACATGTTAGTCTGTTATTTTGATTGAAAGGGATAGTGGAGGGATAGAAGAGTGAAGGATTTCTTTTTTTAGGTTATAGCAGTAGGAGGACGCTTTTGGATGAGTAAAAAGGGTTTTTGGAGGGGAAGAGTCAGAGGGAAGAGTTTAGAAAGGTTTGTTTTGGCGGGATCGGTATAGTAAAAGAGGTGTCAGATGATGCAAGGAGGGGTAGAGTAGGAGAGAGTCAAGAAAGGGTTATTTTGGGGAACATAGTAGTGGTATGGGGTTTGGGATGAATGAGAGAGTGGGTGTAGAGGATATAATGATAGATGTATAGGGTGAGAGATAGGGTAGTGCATTGGAAAGAGTAGTAGAAAGAAGTTTGAGATGAGTCAGAAAGTTGGGTTAGAAGATATATTGAGAGAAGTATAGGCTGAGAAATAGGGTAGTGCATTGGAAATGCTAAATTAGAAGAAAGTGATAAATATATAGATCCATAAGTACATTGAAAGTATATAGATGCATAAAGGAGGTAAGTATATGCAGATTAAAGATATTGATAGAGGTACAGGATGAGAAATAGGGTAGTGCATTGGATATGCTTTTTCAGGAGAAAAGTAACAGACACACAGATCCAAGTACATGGAGGTACATAGATGCACAATGGAAGCAAGTACATTTAGACCAAAGATTATGTTTTTTTTTTATAACAACATAATTATTCTACATGTTTATACAAAGCAATACACATAGATAGGTACATATCTATAGTGGAAATAAATGCTTATATACAGAGGGACACATACATTGTGTGGGTATTAATGAATGGGTAAATGGGCAGCATTTCTAGCCCAGGTCCCGACCAGTCTCGAACAGGCTCAAACAGGCACTCACCCTTGTCCTCTCCACCCTTAGCCTCAACGCCCGGGCTGAGACACCCTAAGCCATGGCTGTTTATAGCCCTAGTAGTCAGGTGACCCCTTAAGCCAATAGAAACCCTAGCCCTAACACTATCCAATCACAACACTAGCCCTAAAATCTAGAACCATTAGGAGACCTTACAGCCAATCTTAGCCCTAGTACAAGCACCCAATCAGTTAAAAAAAACCCTGAACACTACGTCCAATAGAGTCCCTAGCCCTACCAGTAGTCACAATCCTAGTCCAAGCAACCAATGGCACAGGAAGCCCTAGTCCCTACTTCCAATAGAAATCCTAACCCTAGCCCTAGTCCCAACAACCAATAACACAGGAAGCCCTAGTCCCTACTTCCAATAGAAATCCTAACCCTAGCCCTAGTCCCACCCTAGTCCCAACAACCAATAACACAGGAAGCCCTAGTCCCTACTTCCAATAGAAAGCCTAACCCTGGCCCTAGTCCCACCCTAGTCCCAACAACCAATAACACAGGAAGCCCTAGTCCCTACTTCCAATAGAAATCCTAACCCTAGCCCTAGTCCCAACAACCAATAACACAGGAAGCCCTAGTCCCTACTTCCAATAGAAATCCTAACCCTTGCCCTAGTCCCACCCTAGTCCCAACAACCAATAACACAGGAAGCCCTAGTCCCTACTTCCAATAGAAATCCTAACCCTAGCCCTAGTCCCAACAACCAATAACACAGGGAGCCCTAGTCCCTACTTCCAATAGAAATCCTAACCCTAGCCCTAGTCCCACCCTAGTCCCAACAACCAATAACACAGGAAGCCCTAGTCCCTACTTCCAATAGAAAGCCTAACCCTGGCCCTAGTCCCACCCTAGTCCCAACAACCAATAACACAGGAAGCCCTAGTCCCTACTTCCAATAGAAATCCTAACCCTAGCCCTAGTCCCAACAACCAATAACACAGGAAGCCCTAGTCCCTACTTCCAATAGAAATCCTAACCCTTGCCCTAGTCCCACCCTAGTCCCAACAACCAATAACACAGGAAGCCCTAGTCCCTACTTCCAATAGAAATCCTAACCCTAGCCCTAGTCCCAACCCTACATTGATTGAATCACAGACCCAGAAACCGATCAGAACCCTCAAATACCCAACCAATGAGGACACTAACCCTAATCCAATAGAAACATCAGATACAACCACCAATCAGTGTACACATGTACCAAACAATATCAAACTATATAAGGTCCCAGCTACCTCAGACAAGGTTTGCTGGCCAGGGACTTGAAAGCTGCTCCTCTATTCAGAAGGATCAGTGACAGAATATCGAGGGACATAATATCGACTGTACACAATATCGACTCCAGAATATCGAGACAAAATATAGTCTACCTACCTACAAACAGGAAAGAGCCAAAATATCGATTCCAAAATATAGTCGTTAAAAATATAGTTTACTAAAATATCGAATTTTTAAAATGTCTTAAAATTAATTTTAAATTAATTAAATAATAAATATAATTAGGCAAAACATACTTAAAATTAATTAAAAAACATTAAAATTAATAAATAATATATTTAATCCCCCCAAAAATTAAACATACATTTTTTTTATATATATTAACTTAATAATTTAAAAGATAATTATTTATTTTTAATTATAAAATGTTGAAAACATAATTTAAAATATAATTACATATATATATATAAATAAATAAATAATATAAATATAAAAATAATTCATATATAATAATTTAAAATATTAAAATAAACTTTTTTTAAATATTATTTTACACTACATTAAATATAAAAATACTGAAAACATTGCCAAGCATAGGATACAAAATTACTATTCCCACTCCATCAAGTTTAATAGTAGTGAAAGTATTGGATAGCGGGAGTGTAAAAATTACTATTCCCACTCCAGTGAGTGGAACAGTAGGGAAAGTGTTGGATAGCGGGTGGGTAAAAATTACTATTCCGACTCCAGCGAGTGGAACAGTAGGGAAAGTGTTGGATAGCGGGTGGGTAAAAATTACTATTCCCACTCCAATGAGTGTAAAAGTAGGGAAAATGTTGGATAGCGGGTGGGTAAAAATTACTATTCCGACTCCAGCGAATGGAACAGTAGGGAAAGTGTTGGATAGCGGGTGGGTAAAAACTACTATTCCCACTCCAGTCAGTGCAACAGTAGGGAAAGTGTTGGATAGCGGGTGGGTAAAAATTACTATTCCCACTCCAATGAGTGTAAAAGTAGGGAAAATGTTGGATAGTGGGTGGGAATAATTTACTATTCCAACTCCAACAAGTGTAATAGTAGGGAAAGTGTTGGATAGCATAGAGGAATAACTTAGTATACCCACTCCTGCAATATAAATAATAATTAATTAACAAATAATTAATTAATAAAAATGTATTTACCTCCCACCATTTTCCCCTATAAACGTCACCTCCAATATGGTAAAATATTAATCAACTAACATAGTTAATTAACAATTAATTAATTAGCTAATCACAATTAACAATAACATTAATAACCATCATATCTAAATTAATTCACACAATTAACACTATAAAATAACTTTTAATAAATATTATATAAAAAAAAATTGATTTAAACTTAAATATCTTCGCAGCCTACTCCCACTATCAACGCTCAACATGCTCCTAATTTTTTTACACAATTAACATATTAACAAATTAATCATTAATAATGAATATCTAATTATTAGTAATTAATACATTTTTTAACACAATTAACATAATTAACATTAATTATTACTTGTTATTATTCAATTAATAATTAATAAAAAATAAATACATTAACTTAATTAACAATATGAATTATTAGATATTAAGGGGGTCATTACGATGGCGGGCGGAAGCACAACCGCCGTGCTGGCGGATGCAAAAACCACCAGTTACCGCCGGCACGCAGCAGTCCACACGCCCGCCCAATTACGATGCGAAAAGTAGGCCAAACACCGCCGGCAAGCCAGCAACACCGTCCGCCATCAAAGTGCACCCGTACACGTAGCGGCGCAGCCCAACTGACACACACCGTCCGATGAAAACACGTCCCGCCCGGCCCATAAATTACGATGCCGCAAACAAACGGCTCCCACGGCCAAGAGATACCGTACGACAAACCGAAGCGGTAACACGGACGCCGAGCACGGACAACGAAGAAGCGGCTCCCCGAGCATGAATCCAGCACTGCAGGCCCTCCCCATGCTCTTGCTGATGCACCACCAAGGACGCAACGTACCGCGGAGACGCAGGTAGGCACACACACAACAAGTGCACGCAAACAGCGCACACAGTGCAAGGGCGGAAAAAGCGGACAACCCCCCCAGCGCGTGTACACTACACATCCACCATTGCATCCACATATGACACACAGGCCAAATCGTAACATCGCGTAACACATGTGTACACACCACCTGGGACTAGGAACCAACAACCCCGTCACGGCCCCAAAGCGGCGATGACGCCGCCACACATGCGCACAACGCAGAGGCCAACCGCAGCGCCATGCATGCGTCGCACACAGACACAGGGACACAACCAAGCAGCACACACATCAGCCCCACCCCGAACGCACATGACACGTGACAGGCCTGCCACAGACATGTCCCCAACGCGCAATTCACGGACAACACCCAACGCCACACAACCGACGCACACATGTCAGTGAAGTCACGCAACAGCAGGACACACCCCAGTGTAACAAACATGGCGAAGCACACAGCGGCGGCAACACCAACTAGGAGAAGCAGGGCCCCTTCGGGAAGAGGAACGCCAGTACCACACTGAAACACCCATACCACCCTGCACATATGAACAAGACATATAAAACGGAACACCAAAGAGCCCGGGGACCGACAACAGGTGGCCCAAGAATAACATTCACACACAAGGCCCAACGCAGAGCGGAAAGGCAGCCTGCCGCCCACACAAGGGAGAGCAGACAGCACTGAATGACCTTCCATTCTAACTCCGAAACCACAGCCCTACGAAAGAAGCCGGTGAATACAGCCATTGTCCAAGAAAAGACCAACACAGGCATGCCGAGGAGACCGACCACAGGGCAGATAGCGCATATCACAGAAGCACACAACGGACGGGGAAGAAAGAAGAAAACACTCCCCCATGTCGGCCACATGCAAGTTAATTTGAAGGAGTCACACATCACTGACCTTGAACTGTCTGAGAAGCATGTGGGATGAGGGCCCGTGTCCTCCAAACAAGCCAACAGAACACAAGTCCTGTCTCCCTACGACTACACAGAGCTCACAGCAACCTCGGAGCGTGCACATTGCAGACTGCACACACAGCCGGAGCACGCCACCACAACGCACCGCTGCGAAATGGCAACCGCAACACACCTACCCAACTACGCCGGACAGCTCAAGCTGTACAAAACCAACCTGATACATATATTGGGATGCGATCTCCTGTCCCTGCTGAACGTAAGTTACCGACTGACTTACCGCATCACATTGTTCAGCTGCGTCATGCCCGTCTTCTACTGTCGGAGGTGTCCCTACCAGCATCCCGTGGAGATATGCCTCTCCAACCCGGCATGTCTAAAGGCGGACCTGCTACCACTACTCCTCCCTCTGGACGCACACGACAGGGCCTGCTCTGCCTATGGGGGCATGGCGTATGTGGCCAACATCGCACCCGCACTGAAATGGGACCACTGTGCCTCCACACGACGGATCATCGAGAACAGCTACATCGAATGTCACCCAGCATGCCCCATCATGGTCCTCCAAGGGACAACTTACGAACAACATCTTGACAGCCACCATCCGCTACATTGGCTGGCAAACATGTACACCACCAATGACATGGAAGCCCTGCTGGACGGCATCGCATACCTGACAACCTGTAAATTCGTCGGACCACAACGCAGGTTCCCCGATTGACCTATGATGTCCAACCCCGCACCCATGCTTAGCTTCCGCACGGACTGGCCAGTCACCACCACAACAGCCATACCAAATGACCGGCAACTGTTACCACACCATCAACGACATCGCCATGACATCGGATATGACCGGGACATGCACACTGTTCCCCATCACATCCAGGAACACCGCATGCATCGTGGGAGGCAGTGGCATGGGGTCTGTGTATTGCACCCACATGGACGGAACTGCACGAACAACCAGGACACGACATGGATCCAGCGCCCATGGACACACACACCGCTCAGTGGACATGACTAGGTCGCCTGGAGTCTGTGGGTGCTGCACCCCTCCCACCCCCGCCCCGGGAATCCCATACCAGGACCTTTGCATGGACGACAAGTGCATACAACAACAACACGACCCCAGTGACTGTGACATGTCCAGTAACCACCACATTGCAACAACAAGTGGCACGCCGCTGCATGCACGCAAGCACATGCCCTGATGTCATCTCACATGCACGCGTGCATGAGGAACAACCGCAGCAAACCTGTCACATGGAACTGAGATGGACTGTGCCCATGATGCCAAGCGGTCTGGTAGGCTACATGTATACCGTCTGTGTCAAAGTCCGCAGCTCCGCAGCTATACGTAAATGTACATTAGCACAGCCTTGGCCAAGCAGATGTAACTCTGAAGCCCACATCCCACATGCAACAGCCAATCACATGTAACCCCACACCCTGTCCCATTTGCAATCATGCTCAGTATATCCTCAACATGTATTCCGCTGCCAGTAGTGTCCACTATACTGCATCACAGAGGACAGAAGACTCAATATAATGTTTGAAACCAAAACTGTCTCCGCTGACTCATTTCACAAGTACGAATGAGAGAGGATGAGAGTATGTGAAGTACACGGCAGTCGTGACATGACCATGTAGTCCACTGGTATTGGATGTCAACGCAAATGAGTAGCACAACTGTGGAAGACACACATGTGTCGTGTGAAGTCGTATGGACGCAGTGCTCAGGTGGGTGGGTGTGACGGGTAGATGCGCACATGCCAAGTTGGAGCACGCCGTGTCGGGAGGGGTCATGAACAGTACACCACCGCTTCCCTGGGCATTGTGAGAGGACACCTGTCGGGGGGAGTGAACACGTGTGTGCACAGCAGCCGGGCACACGTACAAAGCGGTACCATGCGCACCTCAGCCCACCCTCTGTGGACAAGCTGGATCCTGTTGTGCGCCCACCATGCCCCTTGACAAGGCACACACAGCCCCAGTCGACCAGGTGTAACCCCAACATAGTCAATCCGCACAGGCGATACAGGGCACGGGATGGCAGTGGAGCATGGTGTGTGAGAGGTCTCCTCGCGCTCCTCCTGGTCATATCACGCAGGCAATAGAACCTCAACGTCTAGCATGGCACAAGTCAAATGGAAGTGTAGGGGGACGCACCACAGCACGAGCAGCACTGACGTCACGGGAGGTGGCTCGCACCATCCCATCCATTGCCCATTATACCAACCACGCCACATGCCATTGCGACTAAGTGCAAGCGCGTGCGCCACCACCCCCGAGCCCTCCCCAGAGAGGCCAAAGAGTGAATGTGTGGGCCATCAGTCACAGACGGACGCGGCATGGCCGCAAGGGCAGCCACAGCCACTGGGTGTCGCAGGTGGCGGATCCGGAAGGCGAAGACTGTGATGCATAGTCCATGCAGGCCAGGTCTCCATTTGGGGCACCACGCAGGTGGACGGCGTCCCGCAACACATCATACCCTGAGACAGCCCACTCGTGCAACTGGATCCACACATACACTCCTTGCCCTCTCTGGTGCGAGCTTGGGGCTGCCTGTGCAAGCGCTAGCCTCGCAGGTGCACATGCATATTGGGGGAGCGAGGGGAGGACATGAGGGCTGGGGCGAAGATGACTGTATCACTGTCAGTGAGTACAAGGGATGACCCAGATGTGGAAAGGAAGAGACGTGTCCCGTGTGTACTGCAACTAGTCGCCAATCCAACTACCCCCATGTCCAGAATGTAAGCCCGCACCTAGGCCCGCCCATCCGCCACATCGAATATACCACCAGCACGACAACCTTCCCATTCGAAACACTGACTGGGGGTGGCGACCAGTGAACAATCATGTGTAGCCTACCCACGCGTACATGTGGGCCCTCCATGATCCATGTCACCTGCGGCAAAGTCATGACATGCGCAATGAGGGAAGTGAGGAGAGCTGTCCGCCCCACGCACAGAAGGTGCATCAGCTCCACAGACCCAGCAGCGAGTCCAGCAGGGGTCACATGTGCAGGGGCAGCTGTGCCTGGTGTGAAGGCACATGCATATAGACAGCACATCGACCAATGTGTAGTCTGCCCACATCTACAGTCCATCATCATGCGGACATAGGAATTGAACACAGGGCAACACATCTGAGTGGGTGCACCCACCGTGACCAACAATGCGCAATCATCGACGTACCCGCCCTGTGCATGGCCCCCCACCCAACGGAGGCACATCCAGTGCCACCATCCCACACACACAAGCCTTCCACGGAACATGCTGTGTCCAATGCTCAGTACAGAGTCAGCGCCCATCTGGTGGATCCTGAACAGGAGACACATGCACACACATGCCAGCTCCCACTATGTACGTCTGCCACCTGGCACGTGCAATGTAACCTCTCACCTGTGACGTGTGACTGCAAGCACACAGCCGTCTTGGCATGGGGCTGTCAATGTGGACACCTGTCAATGTTTCGGGAGGTGTGATCCGTACAGTGCTGTACATAGGGTGCAGTGCTGACACCTACTACTGTCTCATATCCCCTCGTGCCACAGGTCCCACTTGTTTTGGCCGCTCAGCCTGTGCCCACATCGTCGTCGTCGTGTGCCATACTCATCCAGCCTCGGAAGCAGTTCCATGCTCAGCAGACATTCATGTTGCCGTGGCGTTGCCGCTTGACGAATATGCAGTCAGTCCCCATCAGCACGCCCCGCAAGTCATTGGGGCCTAGATCCCCATGTGCATGCACATGGCAGTGGTTTGTATCACTAGCCATTGCCATTGGTGGGAGACCTGTGTAAGTGTATTGTGGCCGTGCCGTCCCAGCTTGACAGCTGGGCTGTGGCTCATGTGCTTGCTCAGTCATGTCAGTGATGTGTATGCGAAATAGCTATGTGTTGTGTTGCTTTGACATGTGTCCACTGCCATTTTCCCTAGGCGGAGACCGAACATTGACCGCCCATACCAATTGCTGGCGGACATGGACGATACAGAGGTCATTAGGAAGTTTCGGCTGGACAGGCCAACCCTGCACCGACTGTGTGCCATGTTGGAACCCCATCTACGTCCCCGCAGGGTGTATCCGACAGCTGTCACCCCCACGGCTAAGGTGATGGCCGCCATGCATTTCTTCGCCACTGGGTCATTCCAGCACACAGTGGGCAGTGGAGGAGGGATGTCCCAGCCCATGTTCAGCAAGGTGCTGAGGGATGTACTGGCAGCCATGATGCTGTACCGAAACAGGTACATCCGCTTCCCCAGGGCTCGTGAATTGGCGGAAGTGAAGGGTGCATTCTATGCCCTTGGCAGAATCCCACACGTCGTTGGAGCCATTGACTGCACACATGTTGGCCTTGTTCCACCACAGGCCACTGAGCACCTGTACCGCAACAGGAAGCACACGCACTCCCTGAATGTGCAAGTGGTGTGCCTTGCGGAAATGGTGATCACCCACGTGTGTGCAAAGTTCCCAGGCTCGGCCCATGATGCACACATAATGCGCAACAGCATCTTGCCACGACTGATGTCCAATCTGCAACAGGATCGTGGCTGTATTGTCGGTGAGTATGTGGAGTGGTGTAGCGTGCTGGTTGTGCGATGCTGTCCCCTGTCCAGTTGGAATAGCAACGGTTCTCTGTGTCCCTCACACCCGTACCCGAATGGGGCATGGCTGCTCAGTCCATTGAGGAATCCTCGCACCCCAGCAGACGATCGCTACAATGAGGCACATGGGAGGACCAGACGTGTGGTCGAGCGTACCTTTGGCCTCCTCAAGTCCAGGTTCAGGTGCCTGGACCGCACCGGGGTGCGCTGGCGTACTCCCCACAGAAGGTGTGCCAGATAGTGGTGGCGTGCTGCATGCTGCACAATCTGGCCATTCGGAAGCAGATCCCCCTCATCGTGGATGACGGAGATCAACCAGGGCCCCAGCCCGCAGACCAGGACAGCTCGAGTGAGGAGGACAGCGGAGAGGAGGAAGCTGGTAATGTGCGGCAGCAGCTCATCGCCCACTACTTCACTTGACGGTGAGTGTCCATGTACGACGGCTGATGTGGCTGTGTCTGTGCAGGTGTGTGTGTGCTGTGTCAGGGTGGCCGTTTGTTCACTGCGTGCTGTGTGTCAACGCTCCATGGCCAGGGTAGTATGCCACTGTTGGTGGCTGTGGCATTGTGCCCTATTGCTCTGTGCGATGTGTGTACATTGCTTGTAGTTGTTGACATGTACTGTGTGATGGGTGTGTGACACACTCATTGAATGTGCTCCTGTTCTGTCTCCCACCCCTAGGTCCCTACAGGCCCTCCGGTTCCATTGCCATGCCACGCATCAGGTGCCTTTCCGCCCAAGGTGGCCGTTGTATTCCGTACAAATAAAACACAGGGCACAAACAGCAGTTTGTGTAAGAGGTGCATTTATTTCAAACTGTGACATGTGATTGTGTGTAAGGTGATGACATAAGTGGTGCGTGCAGTGACAATGAGCTGTCGGTCATGGCTGCGTGATGCTCAGGGTGTACCCACTGGTTCTATGTCCATAGTCCAACACACACATGCCATCCAGATGGCTGTGTGGAGTGGGATCGTAGTCCAAGTCAATGCAGTGGGTGGTCAAGGAAGGCTGGCTGGCTGCCTCACTTGCGTCTAGAGCGTGCGAAGTCCTCCCGGGAGATCTGTTTCCACTTCGGACGGCCCCTTCCACGTTTGCGAGGGGGTGCCTGCTTGCGACATGCTGGTGGTTGAGGTGTGCTCACTGGCTGTGGACGCAGGGGAACTGGACACTGCTGCTCGACCCTGCGCCCCGGCAGGTGGTGGCGGAGGGGAGCTGCTGTCCCTGGCTGTGACCTCACCGCCACCACCAGCTGGCCCATGAGGTCCACGAGTTGGCCCATACGGGCGTCCATGGACCTCAGCACCCCCAGCACCTCCCGCGTGTCTGAAGCAGACCTGACCCATTGTTCTTGGGCCTCTTCATAGGCCCCAAGGACTCTGGCCATTTGAGGCAGGGCATGGCTCCCAGGGGAGACTTGCGTTTCCCTGACCCTGCTCCTCCTACCAGTACTGCTGCCACCGGCCTGCCCACTAGCCACATTGCTCACCACGGTCCTCGCTGTGGCTCCCAGGGTGGATCCAGTCGGCCGGGCCACCACCTGCGCTGGGGCTGGTGCCAGCGAAGACGTGGTGGTGGTGGCGGCGGTGGTGGTCGGTGCGGCGATGGTGGCGGTTGCGGCAATGGTAGTGGCCGCAATGACCGTGGGTGTGGCCGCAATGACCGTGGGTGTGGCCGCAACGACAGTGGCAGCAGGGGGCTGGGAATGTTCAGCAGCCCTGGATGATGGGTTGGTGGGTAGGAGGGGTCCTGGGGAGCGGCTGGGCCCTGCCACACCAGATGGGCCTGCTTGGTGGTCCGTGTCCGAAGAGGAGGACAGATCCTCCACATCCATGTGTCCTCGTTGGGGGCTTGTAGGCTGGCTGTGCTGGCTGCTGTCTCCATCCCCAGCATCCAGCAGTTCGTCACCTGTGGAGAGAATGAGATTTGTTATTGTGTTGCACCTGGCGAAGTATGTATTTGTCGTCTGACATTAACAGTTCGTGCAATCTCGTACATGGGTTTCCCGGAGGCGTGTGTGTGGCTGTAGCATTTGTAGTTGTGTGTGCTTGACAATGGGACTGTGTGCTGTGCACATGTGGCATGGGACGGATTGGCCATGCCGATGGGTGTGTTGCTGTGCCCCTACTTATTGTGACTCTGGTGTATGCGGGCTCCTGGCCCATCCTGGGTCTGGTTTGTACTTTGCTTTTGGTGTTCAGATGGGACGCTTAGGAACGCATATGGCAACATGGGGGCCATGCCCCAGATTCGCATTTGGGATGGAATATGCTTTTGGGGTACATGCTGTGAGCCATGGGTGCCGAACGTGACATGTGTTGTGGCAGCATGACAGTGCATGGTTTGAGGTGTGTGCATGCTTGACATGGCCTGCATATTTGCTGTCTGTTGTGATTACTGGACATGGCATTGGACGCATCGTTATGAGTGAGTGATGGTTGTGTGCCAGCCAACGTATTGCAGTTGTCCCATCTCCTTGGTGTGTGTGCTGCCCTGTGCCATGTGCATCACTGCAGTGCTCGGGGGGTGTGGCCCATGTTGTGTGTTGTTGCTCACAGTGTGTCGTGCGCTTCATTGACTTCTGGCACATGGTTGGTCATGGGCATGTATCTTAGCGTGACTGCTGTATGTGTGGCAGCTGTGCGGATGACATGCCTTTCATGAGACTGGGGCTGACGGATGGGATGGATGGTATGTTGTATGTGCATGGTGTGTCTGTGTGTTTGATGGGTTCAGTGGTGTTCGTGTGCATTTATGTTGTTCCGCTCTGTTGCGTCTAGTGTTGTTTGTCTTACATAGGCGTAGTTGTGGGGTGTGTGGTTGACAGGCAGTAGGGGCTACATGGACAGGACTTCAATGGTGTTTCGGTTGTGTGTGATGGGTTGTACAGTGGCTGCCGTGTGGTACTATATTCAGTGTGGCTTGTGCATGCAGACGTGGCTCCTTGGGTGTTGCTGTGTTTGTGATGGGTCATGTGGGGTGTGAGTCTGTGGTTCATGTCCGTGTGCACATTGTTCACTTGTTCGTGACGGTGGGCGGTGCTGCGTGTTCGTCTGCTACGTGACATGTCCCATGTGTTGGTCGTGTTACGGTCCTCATGCCTCCAGTAATCCAGCCCTGTCCAGTTTCCCACCTGCAGGTTGTTCGTGCGTGCACTGTACTGGATGCCACATGGTTCTAAGCGGGGGGTGCTCCATGTTGCAGGTCTGTGGGGGTGGGGGGTGTTGTGGGTCGTGGTGGTGGCTGGACACCCACTGACACCGATTGCTGTGGACCGTGATGTCTACCTTTCGGCTGTCGTTGTGCACTGCGGTGGCTGACACGTGGCTGTGGGGTGTGGGGGATGCTCCTCCTTGCTGTGCTGTGGGACTAGGGGCCTGGTGTGTTTTGTACTTGGGCTGTCCACCCTCCCACCCACTGCACTTTGTGTTCCTGCCACTTACCTGTTACTTGTCGGTTAGTGCAGCTATGGCGGACACATGGGTGTGGTGGGTGCTCGTTGTGGCGCTTCTGGCATATTTGGGGACCTGTTGGTGGTTATGTGGCTGGCTGAGTGTACACATGTCCCCACGCATCTTACAGTTGTTCGGTTTGGGCTGTGTGTGGTGGTGTCTGTTGCATGTGTGTGTGATGTGTTGTGTATTGTGTGCTGGACATGGGGGTGTTTGTCCCTGGGAGCTGTGGCATGGTGGTAGTGCATGTGAGTACATAGCGGTGTGCTGGTATACATTAGTTTGTACTTACCAGCCTCCACTCCCCCTGCTAATCCGGCGAGGATCTCGGGATGTATGATGACTCGCACCTTCTCCTCCCACGCTTTGAAGGTCTTGAAGAGCGCGGGATTCCCTCCGCCAGTGACGGCAGCCAGCTCTCTGTTCTTGCTCTCCTTCTTCTTGACCAGGCTCTTGACGTCATTCCACCGTTTGTTTATTTCGACTCTGTTCCTGGGCAAGGTCCCGACTGCATTGACCTGGTCTACGATCTGGTTCCACATTCTCTTTCTGGTGGCTAGTGGTGTGTGCTGGACCAGGTTCCCATAGATTTGTGGGTGCACCTTGATGATCTCGTCGACCATGACCGTCAGCTCCATGGGCGTGAACTTGGGCATTCTTTGTGGTGCCATGGTGTTTGTGGTGCTGGTGCGGTGTGTGTTGTGTAATGTGCAGGGGGTTTGTGGTGCCGGTGTTTGGTGGTGGTGGTGGTGGTGGTGGTTGTGATGTGTGCGTTTCTGTGGTGTGCTGCTGTCCTTGCTGTGTCACTGTGTCCTCTCCTCTCCTCTCTAGTTTGCAATGTTGCAAGGGGTTGTGGTCTGTGGGAGTGCTGCTTTTGTACTTACCTATGTGGGTGTGTCCTCATGGTCTGTTGTTTTCAGGTGTGTTGTGTCTGGGGTTCTGGCCTTTGTAGTTTTTGTTTGTCCAGGGGGTGTTTTCGGGATGTGTACTGTGCTTGTGTATTTGTGCGTGCCTTGCTGTGTGGACTTGTTGGCCATGTTGTGTGCGATTGTTTTTGTCAGCGGATGGTTTCTGTGCAGGGACGTGGGCGCCATGGCTTCTGCCGTGTCGATTCTCATCGGCGTTGTTTGCGCTGGCGGGCGGTATATTTGTAGTTTTCCCGCGCTCATGGCGGTGCGATCGTAATCTCACGTGCGGTGTGTCGGGCGTGAGGGCGGGCGGTTTTGTGTTGTCGTGCGTGTTTCCGTCCGTGGCGGGCGGTTTGACTCCGACTCGGACGATGGCGGGCGGTATCTTGTGTGATTTTTCCGCCGATGGCGGTTTTCGGTTTGTGTAATCGTAATGGCGTGGTCGGTGTTCAGACGGTGTGTGCGGGCGGATTTTTGCCGCTTCCATGCCTGGCGGATTTTTTTACGCCGGGTATCGTAATGGGCCCTTAAATTATTAAATAATATAATAATTAATTATTTAATTTCAATTAAATTACTTCCCACCCTATTCCCCTATAAACCCACAACCCACTACAGAATTAAATTACACAAAAATTAATGTACATATAATTCATTAATTCTAAATAAATATTAAAAAATATATTATAATTAAATTACTTCCCACCCTATTCCCCTATAAACCCACAACCCACTACGGAATTAAATTACACAAAAATTAATGTACATATAATTAATTAATTCTAAATAAATATTTAAAATAAATATTATAATTAAATTACTTCCCACGCTATTCCCCTATAAACCCACAACCCGCTACGGAAGTAAAATACGCAAAAATTATGGAACATAAAATTAATAACTTAAAAAAAAATCAAACATACATTACAAAAATAATATATAATTTTAACACATATACTAGCATACACAACACAAAAAAAAAATAGATATTATGAACAACGATATTATGGGAAACGATATTTCTTACCTAACATTCGATATTCTTCACAACTATATTTTGGGAATTCGATATTCTGTCCTCTCGATATTTTTGACTCGATATTGTGTCCTCTCGATATTTTCAATTCGATATTTTGGGTGTTTACCATTCAGATATCTCCAAGGAGACAGACAGGCTCAATCCACACTTTGGACTTCTGCAGGTAAGGCCCTAACAAACTTGTCCTCTAACTACACTATTTTTATAAAGCTTTACTCCCTCTCCTGGCCAAAAAACGAAGTGCACAGTCCCTATTAAACACAATTTACTGCTGTCTCAGGGGGCTGGCGGGGGGGCTGGTTTGACTGACTTGTTAACACAAAATGGTCGCTGGGGGTGCACTGCTTAACATACAGGTCTTAGCACAGAGCAAAGGAGACATATGGAGGGAAAAACTGATAGTCACGGGGAATGAGAGGGCAAAACTACAGAGTTTGGACTGCAAATCCCACAATTCAACAGGTTAAATGGAAGCAGTCACGGACAAGAAAAACCACAAGTTTAAACACAAAAACATGGGATAAGTTATGCAATCACTGGCAGGTTAAAACTACAATTTTAAACTGTAACAACCACAGGCAAAGACAGGTAAAGAAATTTAAAAAGAAAAAAATAAGATGATGCAATCACAGGTGGGGAAAATAGTTTTTTAAACTTTTTTAGGAAAGAGACAGCACTAATCTGCCTCCTTACCAATTCCTGGACTCTGCTCACTGCAATCTGGGCACAGGTAGGCTGCAACTCACAAGATGGAGGAGAATGATTTGGGGTGCACCCAGCAAAGCCTTAAGGGGCCTGGGAAGGTGTGAGAGGAGGGCTCAGATTTGCTTGGAGCTGGGGAAAACCAATAACAGTCCTAGGTCTGCTGGCCTGGGGGTGGGGCTGGTGCTGGGGAGCTGCTCTATTCAGAGATCTCCGATGTGTGTAGTTTAATTTTGTGTTACTGTTTTGCTAAGAGTATTTGTTACAATTGTCTTTTTTTCATTCTTGTTATAGCTACTCCTTCCCAACCCAACAGGCAGGAGTTGGCGGCCTGGGCCCGGCAAAGGAAGCTGGAGGCCATCCGGTCTGAATATTGCCGGCTGGTTGCCCTGGCGGAGAAGGAGGAAGAGGCGGCAGCTGCATCTTCTTCCTCCAATGCCCCAGGGCCCACCCAATAGACTCCAGCTGCATGTGAGGCATTACACCTATTCCTAGCGACCATCCCTTTGACATCGGGATCTTCCCAGTCGGAGTCTGACTCTGATAGACTCCAGAAGTCAGATAGAGAGAAGAAAGCCTCTGGAGGCACCAGTAAAACAGATGTTGATGCCTGTATCTCGGATTGGCTCTGCTCCACAATCAGACTGCATAGGCTGGTCTTATCGCAAACATTGCCCCTTCAGCCGGGAGCTGCAAGATCAAGCTCCCTGGGGATCGATGTGCTTGATATCGCTCAATAACTTAGACTCTTTAAAGGCTATAGCAGGTACCTGCCCTGGTAGTGCTCTGAGATTACCCATACCGGCGATGGCTGCACTAGTAGTGGCCACTACCAGGGTCTTAACTGGCTCTCCATAGGTACTGACTCCCTGCCTTCCTCTGATGGAAGACGTTTCTGATTGTAGAGGGGCAATATACTGGAACAAGGTCTGCTGGGAGGAAGAGGCAGAGACTGTAGCAAAAGTAGAGGCAGGTGGGGAGCCCGTTAACTGAGCCTTCCCTGAATTCAAGGAGCCTTCAGAAGCACTCTCAGATCTTTGGATTTGATGTTGCCCTTGGTAGGTCCAGGTGGAAATGTTGGTCCATCTTCGCTTGGAATAGCCAAAGTGGTTCCCGTGACAAAGCTCCCCGGCTAGCCATGCTGGCATTCCCTTTGCCGCGTTGAGATATCATTCTTATTGCAGTCTGCAAGGTGCTTGTGTTCAAGAAGGCTTCCCCCAAGAGCAGTTTTTAAAGGCATTACTGGTGAAGTGTAGGGGCGAGAGGGCCACAAGAACCGTAAGAATCCACTAAAGTTATTTATAGTTAGGCTGTAGTTTCCATAGGAAGAGCTTTTTTTTGTTTTGCCAATAACTTTGGTGTTGTAGTGACGAATCTTTGCGAAATTTTCGAAACTAGTTTGACGCTTGCTTCTGCTGCTGTCTTGAAAGTTTCATGGTGATCCATCAAGCAGGGGTCGAGAAAAAGGGGGACCCACAGCACATTTTTCCCATGTTAATTTCCATTGGAAATTTTAAACAAGGCTACAGTCCGAACTGGTGAACGGAATTATACCAAATTTTCCAGAAAGGTAGCTCTTCATCCAGAAAGCGACTTTTTTGTTAAAAGGTGTAAATCTGTTCAGTAGTTGCTGAGTTATTTAAAGAAATTTCCAGTTGTATATATAAGGATGCAGAGGATCCGCAACCCCTTCCGATTGCGTGCTGAGATCTGATTGGCTGTCAACACTTCAAACCAGGAAGTGTTGGCAGCCACCTTGTGACTCGGTTGAACTGGGTCACAGGAAAAAAACATTAAAAAAAGAAAAGGGGGGCAGGGTAGAAACACCCTGACCCCCCTAGGTCTTTTGGGGGGATCCCACAGGGCCCAAAAAGCATTTTTTTCAAAAATATTTGGTGGGAGTCATGCTGGATCCGTGTATCCTGCTGAAAAAAAAACAACAAAAAAAAAACACAGGCTCCTGCACTTCATTTGTAATCGGCCCCCGGGGGAGGCCAGGTCCCGGGGACATGTTTATAACATATAGGAGGGGGCGCATGGGCCCTCCCTCCTTGGAGCCCTAAAGCCCCTTACAACTCGATCTGGTCGACTAGTGCGAAAGAAATATAATGCTGCTGTTGTTTACAGCTTTCTATTGAACAAGGGGGGAGATCTAGTGTCTTGAGATTATGTGCACTAGGACCTTCGCGGTCCTCGGCGGACTCAACAGAGGAATTACATAACTGGCTGGGAGGTGTTAAGGTGTGGTTATTAATGGTTATGATGTAATGAGAAGGCAGTATGTGTGTTGTGCGCTGAAGAATTAAGGCATCTGTTAATGAGCTCCGTGTGTGGCGTGTTCATTTGCATATTCCTGGGCTGGGGAGGACGCGACACCACGCAGGCACTCATAATGCGGCCATAAAAGCTGTGTCCCCACCGCATAATGTCATATCAAAATTGCAGTGAGCTTCAAGCCAGTAAACTAGGACTATCTCACCCCTGCTGGACTATTGAAGACAACCATAATTGGGGCACAGTGAGCCATTCACATCCCTTGCCCGGAGCCACTGCTCCGGCTGCACTGTTGATAGAAACACCCATCCTGCTGATCAGGTCACATCTGATGTCCTTAATGGATGTTTTTCTGGGATCAGTATTGTGTTTTCTGGCTTTTATTTTTGGCAATGCTTATATCACAAATATAGTGGCCCAAAGAAATCATTATTTGTAATAGTATACTGTGTTGTTTGATAAATACATAGACGTATCCCTCACCGGCAATATATGAAGGTGAGGCACATTTTGTACCTGGCATTTATGCAGCTGGCACAGCCATGAAGTCAAGCAGCCAATACTTTTTGAGCTAATCCAAAATAAACACATACTTCTTTTTTTTTCTTTTAGACGCAATCTTATCGGTATATTCTATGGGGAAATGCAAAGGTGCTGTTCAGCGTAGCAGTTCCGAGATTTGCCATTTTTCTTACCTGTTAACCCTTCGATTGTCTTTTTGTGAAAATCTCTTGAGAAAACCACTTGCAAAGACCCCTCGGATAACGATATTGCACTGGTAAGGCTGTAGTGGTTTTTAACATGCAATCCCAGCGTGTTGTGCCTGGTGTTGTGGTTTGTTGAGTTCGCAAGCCGAGAAGGAATGTTTCAGGTACAACAGCTCTGTGAGTTAAGTTCAAGCTGTAAAGCAATTTTTAGGAGTGCAGGGCTTGGGGGTGCACGGTTTTCAGCCCCAGAAGGGAAGATACAGGCTTTCATCATTCTGATGTTGATGAAATGGGTACTATTTTGCTTGTTAACGGGAACACGTGTTTATAAGGATGCAAATGAAACATCAATGTGGCAGAAACAGTGGAGTAGCCAGGGTTAAATGTGCCTCAACACGAGAAAAAATGTCCTTCCCTGGTTAATAAAGGACAGCCATAAATGGGGTATGGAGGGACTTCTCAACCTACACCCTCAGTCGGAAAGAGCAAATAGATCATTTAAAGAAGTGTAAAATTAACTCAATTACTGCATCAATCCACTCCCTTATTGCCTCAGTGATTTTTTAACCAAGCCTAGCAATGTTGGCGCTGTGAATATGCTGCCATTTTCACAGTTGTCTGGGTGATATTAAAAGCAGAACAGAGAACCCCCCAATAGGTAGTGAATGCTATACAAATGCTACCATACAATACAAAGACTCATGTGCAAACAATGCTGCTTTTTTCTACAGTTTTACATCCTCACATTGCATGCTATCTCAAAAAGCCTCCTCCCACCACATTTCCGACACCCCACATGAAAAATGCCCTGGAACTTACACTATCAATTGTTCCCCTCTCCTTTCTTTCGATGGAATGGGCCTCTCCTTACATTTCAGCCTCTGCATTACTCCTCTCTCGGAGTATAGGCTACTCAAATTCGCATAATTGTCTGCTTTATTCCCTACTATTGCCAGACTCACTGCAATCATGCAGCAAGGGATAACCAAAGTATGTGGCAGGATGGTCTAAATTAGGCAGCAAGTAAAGGCGCATTATGCAATGTATTGTGGTTCATTTTGTTTTAGCATTAGTTGTTTTGTCATTTTTGCACATGTTAACACTGTCTGGACAAAGGGTCTACTCCATTAACACCCGAATACAGCAATAAGCAATAGAAAGGTGACCAGTCAACCTTTGAGAAGGTCCTCCACTGGGCAGCAGCATGTGTTGCAGCATGTTTAGTAACTTTTGAACAGTTCGAGCTATAAATGGCCACAAAATTGCATAATTTCAGTGGCCCTTATTATTGTATAACTTCAAATTGCCCACATGAGCTCATGAAGCCCCACTAATAATCAAATCAAATTCCTATTAATTTAATCTACCACAAAAAAACTGGAGTAAGTTCATGGAATGGTTTCCATGAGAGCACAATTCTGATCTCAATCATCACAAATAACCAATAGCCACTGGGCTAACCACTAACCTTGGGTTCTCAAGTAGCATGTTACAAATCATTACAATTTAACAGGGAGTAAACTAAGAAGATACATATTTGACAATTGCAGATACATTGGGAAATGTAGATTTTCATATTTTCATGACAAGTGGGGCACAGTGGTAATATTTTGCCATCAGATTAACCGACTTAGGTACTGGAATGGGATATAATTGACATGATGCTTTATTCTGTGAATGCAATGAGCAAAATGAGGGAGACCTTTGTACAAGCAATGGGAATATGGGGATGATGGAGAGCTCCTTTCATCTTCTCCTTGCTTTGCATACCAACCACACCCAATTCTGTACCAAAATGATTTAATAGGAATGGAAAATCAACAGTCTTTGCACCACAACTGGCTTTCTTGCACATGCAATCAAATGAAAAAGACTGTAGTTAATTGTACTCTTGAATATCGAGTACAAAAGGCATACTAATATGGTGAACCAAATATTGAGGGAGTATATATACTCACCTTTTTATATTTTGTTCCTTGATATTTTGTCCACGATATTAGTGTTCCACAATATTTTGGACTCAGTAGTCAGAAGCCACACCACTGTGGGTAAAATCCTGCACAGCTATCATGCTTTTTCAAACACGTAAAGAACAGTGGCTGTGCACTGTTAAATTCACCTCGGCACCTGTACTCTCTGCAACCCTTCCGATGCATCTCACTGTACCTAATTACCCCTTTGAAATGTTTTCAATTGAGGCAAGCTGCGCATCTCTCCGACCATTCACTTTATAGATTAGGGGCCATATTTACAAGGCCCCAGAGCCACCGGAGCATCACTTTTTGCGACGCTCCGGTGGCGCTGTGTCCTGTTCTATATTTACAAGGCAGCACTACGCCACTTTGTGTGGCTTAGCGCAGCCTTGTAAATATCTTTCCTTTGACACAGTTTTCTGTGTTAAAGGGGCGTGTAATGGGTGTTGCTGAGGGCATTCCCAGCAACACCCATGGCATTTGGACACTGCCCCTGATTTACAAGGAATTGTAAATCTGAGGCACCAGCAAAAACCTACTCCTCCCCAGGGGAGGGATAAGGGTTACGCCAAGGAGAAATACTTTTATTTCTCCTCGTTGTTTGCTCTTTCTATGTGTGCTCCATTCGGCAGCACACATAGAAGGAGAAAAACATCATTAATGATTGTTTTTATGCAGGACATTGTCTCTTCCTGTACAACAACAATCATCCATGCAACTAAGTCACCCTTGCACAAGGGTGTCTGCATTGGCGCACGGCTGCTGTTTGTGTGCAAGGACAGGAGTGTGTACTCAAATGCGTTGTATTCTTGTAAATACAGCGAAATTCCTGCACTTAGACAATTATTGCGGCATTGCGCTGCACCATTGTCTTGTAAATATGCCCCTAGATGTGGATGAGCAAATAAAGGCATAAGTTGAGCAACCTAAACTGGCTCTGGCATGGTTTTAGGACCTCCAGAACTCTTTAGCCAAAAACAAACTAAGCCTTTTGTGTCCTCTGCATCCCTACCTCCATTCACTTTAGCACAATTTCACAATATTTATCAAGCACACTGGATGCAAGAGAGAAGGGGCTGGCTGGACCTCAGGCTCTGTGTATTTTGATTATTGAGTACTCCAAATGCAAAAACCCCACAGACGTGTTTCTGCCTATTGCCCTGTAAGTCTTACAATGCTTGAAATGCTGCATCTAAAGCAGGAAGAAGCAATGTAGGGAGCATTTCGTGTTTTAGAGAAAAGACTGGATTGTTCCCATGGGGAGCAGGGTCAAGACTGATTTGCTTGTGGCTGGGTTTAAACCGGAATGGCATGGGGAGCAAAAAATGATGGATATAGGCCCAGCTCTCTGTACAGAGGTGCATGTTTGACATTGCTCAGCATTCTGTCCATCAATTGTTCTTCTTGCATTTGTCACCTCGAGTGAGACAGGTATGCTCAGACATGGGTCCCATGCTCTCTATGCTACTGGAGTAAAGCTAGCGTGGCTGATGAGGGGTGATACCCTGAACCTGTCCTAGGATGCTTGTTTCCGGAATGGCATGGGGAGCCACAAAAAGGATGGATTTAGGCCCAGATCTCTGTACTGGGGTAAATGTTTGACATTGTCCAGCATTCTGTTCATCAATTGTTCTCTTTGCATTAGACAAAATGTTGTCATGCTAAAGGCTGTAGCCAATACACAGGATTTTTCTAACATCTCAAAGCTTCTAGGTGAGAGAGATAGAGGGTGGTGACAATAGAAATAAATAATGGTAGAGGAAAAGACCAGGAAAGAGACAGAAAGTAAGAGAAAGAGAGACCTAGAGTGGCAAAGCGTGTAACAGGTAAAATGGGGGCACTATAAAATCAGAAGAGAAAGAGAGAAAAGAGATAAAGAGATAAAGACCAAAACAAAAATGAAGGGTGAGGGTGAATGAGAGAGAGAGAGAGATTGATTGAGAGAGTGAGTGAGTGAGTGAATAAGTGGGTGAGTGAATGAGAGCCTAAGTGAAAGTGAGTCAGGTGGTGGGTTAGAGAGAGTGAGTGAAAATCAGGGAGTGAGTGAGAGGGGAGAGTGAGTGGGTGAGAGTGATTTTGGGTGAGAGAGCAATAGAGAGTGAAAAAGAGAACTAGTGCAAATAAGGGAATAAGGGAGAGGAGCTGAGTGAGACAGTGGCTGAGAGAGTGGCTGAGAGAAAGACTAGGAGAGTGAGTGAGATGGGATGAGTGA
Organism: Calotriton arnoldi; assembly: GCA_963921515.1. Taxonomy (NCBI): domain Eukaryota; kingdom Metazoa; phylum Chordata; class Amphibia; order Caudata; family Salamandridae; genus Calotriton; species Calotriton arnoldi. Next base: position 229,101 of record CAWUFW010011987.1, read on the forward strand.
GAGTGACTAAGTGAATGAGAAAGATAGTGAAGGTGAAAGTGAGGAAGTGAGTGAGGGCCAGTGGATGAGTGAAAGAGTGAGTGAATGACTGAGTGATTGAGTGTGAAAGTGAGGGAAAGAATGAGAGGGTGTGAGAGTGTGTGTGTGTCTGTCTACCTGTATGTGTGTATGTGGTTCTCTGTGAACAGAAGGAAATTGTTGTAATGTTTGTAGTAATACATCCATGAAAAAAGTTGGTGTTTTGCTGGCTATGCTCGCTTTCAGGCTATTACAGACAATTTGGACCTCCAGCTCTCCTCTGGCTTAGTTCTTTCAATTAATTCTCAGGCTTGCCCTTCTCTACCATAGACAAGAAACAACCTGTGGCACATTGCATTCCATTGTCATCTGATGACACCAAAGTGGTGGGGAGTAAGTGTTAGGGATAGCTTTTAAGAAGCTAGCAAGAGAACACTGCATTTTCTTTTATCTCCGCCTTAAAATAATACCATGTGCCCTCATCCTTCCCATTTGCACAGAACCATGATTTCAACTGGAATACATGACCTCTCCCTGTGCACTCTGCAGAGAGGCCAAGGAATGCATGGACACGTTTTCTGAGCAACTTTTTGACCCACTGTGAGAATTTCGCTGTGTCTTCAGACTCAGCTCCAGAGCTCTCAATAGTGACTTGTTATAACAACGTGGTGCGACTAAGTTCAAAGTATGCACTGTACAAAAGTAGTGCGCTACATAACAAATACACAGAAACAACATTCTGGAGATAGCTAACACTTTTAGGGAATGCGACTATGCAAGATTAACACATGCAATATACTCGGGAAACAAATAACTAACCTTAAAATATCGAAGTAACAATTAAATGTTAAAAATTCTAACATTTACTTACCTCAACGCAGCCGCATGTGGTGCACCCTCAGTTTGTCATCATTTGTCTCCTCCAGTCCAAGATGTGAGACCTTGGCTCCAAGCATGGGGTCCTAGAGCAGAGCCAACTAACGTAACCAATGCAGGAGCTGCTCTCATGCTGTTTATAATAGTAATCAGCATGGGAGAAGCACCAGGATTGGTTGAAGCCTGCCAACCCTGGGCTCTATTTGAGACTTGGGGCCTGTGTCTGCGCTCCACCTGGCTGTCTAACACAGCTCGGGTTGGAGTGGTCAGAAGTGCAAATGTTGGGGTGGCCGTCACAAGACAGCAGGCCAATCTGACATGCGCACTTTCAACTTTAGGCTGAGTCATCCCTGCTGTCAAATAGCAGGAATGACCCCACCCCTGCCCTCACACTTGGGCTGTGAACTGCACCTACGTGCTTTATAATAAAATGTTAATAAGACCATTTTATTTTCTCTCTTCTGCCCTGAAAGAGTAGCCACCACTGGACAAGACGTTGGCTCTTGGCCATGAACAGGGGAAGAACATGAATGATGTAATACCCCTGCATTCAAATGAGCCACTGAACCCACCACAAAAAGGGGGTGAAGTGGTGATGGGTGAACCTGAGCACTTTGCTAAAAAGAGGCTATGCACAGTGAGAAAACGGAGCCCTCCGACAGCCATGCTGCCTGCCACACTTAGATTTGAAGCAACCACCTAAAGCGATGAGCAGAGCAAATACGAGTGGCTGGGATCACAGCATTAATGAGGGTAAAGCAGGCAGTAGCGCGCAGAGGTAGCTCTGTAACCCACAGTAAACTAGTAAACTAGTGAGAAGATGGGGGGTTATCAAGCCATGACCCCTCAACGAAAATTAGAGGTTGTTGCAGGTTAGGAAAAACAGAGACTGGGAGAAAGAAAACACATACAGTCCCATGGAGTGCTTTACGTTCAATTAAATAAGGACCTTGAGGTAGGTAATTAAAGGATGCAACTCATTCAATCAAGACAATATGAGACCAAAATGCCCCTAGGTAGGACAAGCACAACAATAGGGAGGAAAGACATCGAATCAGGATCAAGGAAGTGAGATAGATTACAAAGCCACTGAATCATGAGCAAGGGGCTAAGCCAATGCCCCCTCTCTCTATATTGCAAACAATCGGTCTGGAAAACAGGCAGCTAGAGCTCTCTGTATTCAAGAGCTAAAACTAGGAGGTTCTGCATTCATTCAGCCAGATATTCCTCTTCTCTTTAAGAATTGTTGGATAATTGGAAGATTTGGCAGGGTCTTTGGAAGGGGGTGACTTGTGAACTTGAAAAATAAATGTATGAAAGGGAACTTGTTGTCCCTATTTGATGAGCCTTCCGATCTATGAAGATTATCTCAAAATCCACACGTATCACTGATTTTATGTACTCAAATTGAATGTAAAGCAAGGTGTTTCATGTTCATGGCTTAGACCTTGAATCCTTTGACATTTTCAGCCTGTGGATCTAAAGCAGGAAAGTTCAAACTTTGTCTGTTTCTTTTAAAAAGCAGCCGCATTTTAATGACATTCAAAAGAGCCCTAAGGGCACCATCACTGGCATGCCATCCCTCAGATAAAACCAGCCCCACAGAACCAAAGGCTGAACCAAAGCATCTCACTCACCCTGTCTCCTCCTCTACCACTCTAACCTTGCTCAGTGCCATATGTACTTGTTCTACATCCATTACACCATAAACACTATAAGGATTCCAATGACCTAATGTAAACGCTCCAAATTTGTTACTGTGCCCTCGTTTTAGATTTCGGAGGCTTGTACATTTGCCTCACCTGCTGTGCGAACCTTTTTAAATAGACAAGAAATTTCAACTCAATACAAGCACCCCAGTAGCAAATGTAGCAGAAGTGCCCCCTAACATTCTGTATGACAGTTTTGGACAATAAACGGGTGTAGGAAAGTAGATCTGCTTTTATGGTTACCCCCACTTTTTGCCTGGTGCTATGCTGTCTCTGACTAGTCTGACTGGGATCCTGCTAACCAGGACCCCAGTCTCTGTGCTCTCCCCTAAAGTAGTTATGGTAAGTACTTAGGTACATCCCAGATTGGATACTGGTGTACCCTTATAAGTCCCTAGTATATGGTACTGAGGGGCCCAGGGCATTGGAACACCAAGGGTCCCCCATGGGCTGAAGCATGTATTATGCCACTCATGGGAGACCACTCAAACTGTAACTACAGGCCTGCCATTGCAGCCTGTGTAAGCTGGTGCTAGCACCACTTAAGAAAGATATAGGTTTCCCTCCGGGAGCTACGCAGAGTTCAGCAAGCAGTGGAGTTGCTTGTTCCGCCTGTTCGTGATGCGTTTTTCCTGTTCGGGAACGCGTATTGAGTGTTCGGGGATGCTTTTCGCATGCTCGGGAGAAAATATCACGCAAATTTCACCACGCGGGCCTCAATGGGCGGCCATCTTGTTTATTCACTTTTTGCTATGGTTCTGGGCCTGTTTTTCTATCCTCCCTATATCTTTTCAATCCTTTGTTTCTAGAAACTTTCTTTGGATCTTTTTTATTTATTATATATCCCTCTCTATTCCTGATTGTATATTTTGCGTTTTTTCCTACTTTTTGTGTGTTTTTTAGTGTGTTTTTCACTCTTTTTCTATTACTTGCTTTCTTCCTTTCTTTTACTTACTTTCTTACTTCCTACCTTTTCTTTTCCGACCCCCCCGCCTACCCAGAACCATGGCAAAGAGCCTTAAGAAAACCAAGGGCCAGAGGAAGAGGAGTGAGATCCGTGACCGCCTTACTTGCGGAAGGCGGCACCCACAAGGGGTGCAGCCACAGGCGTTATTCACTGAGGCAGAGGTGGCACCACAGTTTTTTTTGTCCAGCGCCACCTCCCCTTAACCCTGGCAGCAGGCGGCAAGCCTGGGTCCGGGTCCGGACTCCGGGAGGGTCACCAGCAGTGGGAGAGGGTGCACCGCGCAGTGTTTCGCTGCTCTGGGGTCCGGCGCACCCTTAACCAATTGACGCACGGTGGTCCGACATCCTGGACCGGGAGCAGGACCTGCTGGACCTGCTAAGTGTTGAGGTCCCGGGGCTTGGTGAGTAGCTAATCATATTACTATTGTGTTCTCCTGTTCTGTGTTATTGCGAATATTATTTTTTTCGCAAATAGCTAACATGCTGCTGCTGCTTACATGCAGGTAACTTATGTTTAAAAATCTTATTATTATGTGATTGTTACTTCCAGGCAGGTGCTCATGCTCGGCGCTAATAACTAATCGTACTTGTTTGCAACATTGCGCTCTCTTGGGCTGGTTATGTAAGAGAGGTTAGAGAATTTAATTTAGGTATTGCATATAGGAAAGACTCCAGTCCTTTCCTTTGTCCTGTCAGGCTGTCTTGTCTCTTACCACTAAGATAGTGGTAGTAGTTAGTATTATTTGGTAATTTAGCGGCCTGCGTGACACGTCCTCTCACATGACTTCAGTCCTAGTAGATCCTTTTGTAGTTCGTTCGTATAGTGAGTGAATAGAATAGCAACCAACCAATGGTGTATGCAATATGCATGCGTCCATCTATGAATTAAGAAGAATAAAAATGCAGACTTAGTAATTGGCCCGTCAAAGGGGGTTTGAGTTGGAGACAGAGATGATTGAGAATGAGATCGGAACTAAGTAGAAGCAAATATAATTTTTTTGCAATTCATTCCAAAGTCTGGAATAGGCGGGCTAGGTGTGTTTAGGATTCAAGAATTGGAATTGAACTGTGGAATAATAATGATCGGATGGTACTCGACTGCGATACATACTAGTCGACTACTACTAGTCGAATAAGTCGATCTTTAGGATAGGTCAATGTTATTGCAATTGCCATTTCCTCTCTAAAAATATTTTTAGAGCAATTATATTATTTATTTAACACAAATCAATTTTTGTCTCTTTAATTATGTCTTACATAATCAGCATCCAGGGGCAAGAAGAAGAGTGGGTCAGCTGGCAGTGCGGCAGGTACGGGAGCTGGAGGGGCCTCCCAGGAGCAGCAGGAAGCGGCCTCAGGCGCAGATGGCTCTGCTGCTGGCCCCAGTAAGTCCTCCTGGTGTTGTTATATATTAATATTTCCCTAACTTTTGCCGCTCTATTATTTCCATTTCCTAATTTTAATTTTTCCCAAATCCTCTTCAATCTATCTGTTTTTAAATTCTTGTTTTTTTTGCTCCATTACCTACTACTAAGTACTAGTTTTTTTTTTACATCAAATCAAACTGCATCTGACCAACCTCTGCTCTGATTCTATATTAGTCTGTCTGTAGCTTGCTTTCTTATGGGTTTCACTCACCTTCCCCTCTCCCCCTTATATGTGGATTGCCTAGTAGTGGTACTGTAAGACTCAGAGAACCCATTGGTCCTAGGCTACTACTAGTACTAGTTCTAGTAAGGACTCCTTACTACTACTAGTACTAGTAGCACTAATCTGCTGTGCAGATTGCATGCCCAAGTAAGGTATTCTCAGCAGGTTTGTGAGATGAGAAGGCTTTAGTTCTTTTACTGTCTCATCACGCTCAATCAGTAATGGTGGACACTCACGTTGGACAGGACACCCCAAAGTGGTGTATTTTACTTTTTCGAATCCAGGCCTAGTACCTTTTTTAGTAGCAGCAGTTGATGGTGAACACTGAACAACTGATTACCATGCACCATGGCTGGAAGGAAGTATGAGGAGTAGGAGGACGGCACCATTATTTTCCAACTAAGAGAGACCTCATGTCCGCCCATTTGGCCATTCTTTCTTCTTTTCAAAAAATGAGATGCACCAATAGCTCTAGTCACTGAGTCCAGTCCTTTGAGTTGTCCTCTTCTTGAGAGGCTTTTCAAAAATTGCCACCAACAAAATGCCCAACCGGATATTATTTTGTTATTTTTGATAGGACAATACTTTCTACTCTACTCTAGTATCCGAATTGTAGATAGTGATGAGTGTAGATTATGTATTATTAATTATGTATTTTCAATCTTGCTAGTGAAAAAAATAAATAGGGGAGGTGTATATGGCATCTAAAAAAATTTGAAATGTTTTTTCCAGGCGTACCGACCCCCAGTGCCGGGGCCAGCGGTGAGGGCCATGCCACTCCGGAGGGAGAGGAGGATGTGGCAGCTGCAGGGGGTGAGCCAGCAGCAGTGGCGGGTGGTGGTAAGTCATATTCCTTACTTATTGAGAATGATGAATACACTCGCTGCAAGGGTGTGCACTCAGTACTAGTCTAGCACACTGTACTTCTGCTGAAACTAAGTTGTTGTGAAAACTGAACAGTTGAAGAAGATACCCTTTACTTAACAACATTAGCATTAGCGGCGGGGGTTGAGTAACTAATGGCCTATTCTATTCTATCTTCAACTCAGCAGAGACAGTTTTATGACGAAGACAAAGAGTCAGACGACATGTATGACTGGCAGAGAAGGATGCGTGGGTGAAGGGAAGGGCCACGGGATGCATATAGGTGGCGGATGAAGATAATAGGATGCATGGGTAGTTGAAGGATGAGTGAAAGGTGAAAGAGAAAGCAGAAAGGATGCCTGTCTGGGTGGGTGAAACTATGGGTGAAAGGAATCCTCCGGGGGGTTTGAGGGGTCAAACTCTAAGGCAAGCAAGGTCGCATGGGTGGTGGTTGGTTGAATTGATGACAAATGAATGTTGTCGGTGAAAGCCGGTTTATGATAGCAATGTTTGGATGGATGGATAACTGGAAGGTATCATAGATAGTGGGTGAAAACAGAGTCAGACTGGATGAAGAGAATGTAAAAGAAAATTAAACTGTGCCAGAGTACCAAAGCCAAGGGTGAACATTAAGAATAAAATAATAATAATGCCAAAAGAGCAATGCACTGATAAATGAAAAAAGCCCTGGGAAGAACAAGGACTGTTTTTTGCAAGGTTTTTGATTCAAAGGTTTGAGGTTGTACTTGTATTTCAGAATGGAATACTCCCTTGACTCACAGTAGTTTACAAGCACAACATATATATTGTGCATGACTATTATTTACCCTTCCCACCCATCATTAATCTCCTACCTCCGACTCCGACGCCCACTTCCGCTCCAGTCCCTACCCATGTCATTTTTTACTGTGTCAGCCATGGCTGGCCTATTGGCTGCATGGTAACTCGTACCTATAAATCACTCAGTATGTCATCATCATCATCTCGTGAGTGACATGATATCGTGCCGCCGTATATGTATCATCATTCATAAGCATGTCATCATTAACCATCATCATGTGCCTTATTGCAGTAGTCAGGGTGAAAGTGAAATTGTATGAGCATTTGCCATTGTTATAACAGAGTATGGCGCTAACGGAAAAATATATATTGTGTAGTACAGCTGCCACACATGCAGACAGCAGTAAAGTAACATGAGTCTGCGACACGAGTATGTCTGTCTAGGGCACAAGCTGACTGAGCTGGCATGCCTACAAGATTAATTGTGCTAAACAAGAGAGAGAAGAAGAATACTTCTACTCTACTCCATAGTGCCTGAAAGTCTAATCATCACATCCAAATCTTAGGGGCAGAGGATGTGAGGAGGATGTTTCCAAAGAGGGGGAACCTAGGGCCTTTTAATCTAGGTCCTGCATACAAGCCCGTAACTAAGTATAAACCAAAGTGGTGTGCAGTTCCTTTTGAGAATAGCAGGTCGTTGTATATGTTTAGAAAGTACACACAGTGGTGTTCAAACAAAGAACAGGAGAATGACTTCCTCGTTTCGGAAAAAGACCCTCACACACCCAACCAGCTAGGTGTCTTGCTTCATCATCGGGTCTGCTCCTTATCGGGTCGGCGCTGCAATACCCGATCGGCACCCGAGATGGGGCCTTCTTGGCGGAGATCTTTATTCCTTTATGCCGTAGGGTGTAGTGCATGTGAGGGCCCTTCGTCAGTGTAGGTGTAGTGTGAAGGGGTGTGAGATTAAATCAGGAAGTAGTGGTCCACTGAAGACAATTTTAATGAAATGTGGCCACTAACCTGGTTAAAAATGAAAAGGCGCGCACAACCACTCTAATGTTGCGGGATTATACGCTTGTGATTCGGGTCAACATGTTTCTTGCCTTTTATCAATTTGATGGCAATTCCTCAGGACCTAAGTGAGATCTACCTACACTCTTTGGTGGTGGTCCGAGCTACGTGGAAAAGAAGTCGTGACCACCCATACAGCACCCTTAAAAGTGGTACCTGTAGATCTACAACATAGCCTGCAACAAGAGAGATTCATACAAGTTAGTTTGTCATAATACAACGTTTTTTCATATATTGATGTTTGTGCACCAATTATCCTAAGGTGCAGCAAACGCATGCTTCACACTCAAGTGATTGTGATCATGCATCAGATGGAAAACAGATACATTAAAAAACATTAAAGAGCAGCAGCAGTGATAAAAAAGTACCTTGTGAGTCAGGCACAACAGTGTAACTCACCCTATTTGGGTCAACTATGCACGGCATCGTGTACCGGCAGGTGTAAACACTAAAGGTGTAGTGTCCTAGTAAATGGAAGAAATCAGAAAAGTTAAAATATGGACATACAGGCACAGTTTCCTGTAGACAGTTATCTGATCAGTGGTTAAATCACAGCAATGATGGCCCCCAAGGGTGTAGGTCATCACACAGAGGCTCCCACGCCTAGACTAGGAACCTTGCGTCCACCGATCTGCTGTAAAAAAAGAGAAGACACGCCCCAGGCAACTCCCCCCAGCGCGAACCGATGGCCCCACAGAGGCCAACCAAGGCTGGTATCTGGTCTGCCACAGGCTAGCGCCGAGGTTGAGAACCCGAGGCATGTCCCCAAATCAGTCACGCAAGTGATGGCATTATCTGGTTCTCTAGGTTTGTTTTCTAGTAGGCTATCCCGGTTATTATTCTTAGCCCTTTTGCAAGCAAGTGTGACAGTGTGTCTGGGGTACTCTCTCTGACAAAGATCTTTTGTCAGGGTGTCGGACTCTTTCTGGTAGTCTCTTAATGAGCTACAGTTCCTCCTAATGCGGAGGAACTGTCCGAAAGGAAGATTCTGTTTTAGGGCCCTGGGATGGTGACTACTAAATAGCAATAAACTATTTCTATCTGTTGGTTTGCGATAGAGTGTGGTAGTGATAACATCATTCTCCAGTCTAATCAGTAGGTCAAGAAAGGGGATCTCGGTTTCTGAAATAGTATTTGTAAATTTCAGAAAAGGGTTCAGTGTATTGATCCAGGCACAAAATTCTTCGCATTTCGTGCGTTCTCCTTTCCATAGGATCAGAATATCATCAATGAACCTCTTCCACATTAGCACATTTGTCTTGTATGGATTCCTGGAGCTATGGATCTCTCTTTCTTCAAATGCCGACATGTACATACATGCCAGGCTCGGCGCGAATGTACTGCCCATAGAGGTGCCCTGCGTTTGATGGTAGAGTTGTGTATTATACTCAAAGAAATTTTCCGTTAGGGCTAAGGTGGCACACTCTAATATGAAGGCCACTGGAGTGGGAGAAGTCCAGTTGCCATGACTTAGTACATCCTCAATAACTTCCAGGGTCGCCCTTTGTGGGATGTTAGTATAGAGGGCCTCAACATCCAGGGTAATCAGTAGGTCTACCTCTTCTGGATGTTGGACCCCCTCAAGTAACCTTAGGACATCTGTGGTGTCCTTAATAAAGGACGAGGTTGCTCTCACCAGCGGTTGCAGAAAATGATCGCAGAATCGTGAAAGGGGTTCCAAAATGGACCCGATCCCTGACACAATGTGCCGTACGGGGACCGGGGTGACCCCTTTATGGATTTTGGGCAAGGTGTAAAAGTATGGGGTCTTGGGCTCTTTTGTGATTAGGAATTCAGCTTCCTTTCTGGTGATCCATCCCTCGGTCTCAGCTGAGAAAACCATGGAGGAAATCATCCTGCTAAGTCGGGGAGTAGGGTCCTCTCTCAAGGGAGTGTAGTATCTGCGGTTGCTTAGTTGCCTGCGACATTCCACGTCGTACTCCACCGTGGACATAATAACCGTTGCCCCGCCCTTGTCTTCCTGTTTGATTGTGATACTCACATCATCCGCCAGAGCCCTGACGGCTGAGATTTCACTCAAGGACAAGTTGTAGAAAGGGGCGGGGGTGGTCGTGCTGTTTAGGTCTTTCAACACAGCTTGTTCAAATGTCAAGACCTCGTTTGGAACCATGCTACTGTTGGGTGTAAACGTGGAGGGTTTGTGTAGCCCAGAGTCGCCTCCCTGTGGCAGTGGTTTATCTTGAAAAAAGGCTTGTAGGCGTACCTTGCGGAAGAAGCCCTGGACCTCGCAGATGTCACGAAAGTTGTCAGTCTTAGGGGTAGGGACATAGCCTAACCCTTTTTGTAGGACCTTCTCTTCTATGGGTGAAAGGGCCCTCTGGGAGAGGTTAATGATCAAACTCTCTTCCCCCGTGTCTGGCTCCTGGTCTCCACTGAACGAGCTGGTTGTTCCTGCCATTGTACTCTTTTTTGCCCTCTTCTGTGCCCTCTTCCTCTGCCCCAGCCTCTGTCTAAAAAAGGGGGCTCAGTCCCATGCTGGAAGAAGGGTGGAGGGCCTTGATGGTACATCGGATATTGCCAGAATTGGGGTCCTTGGTACGGTGGCATATTGTAGGGTTGATACATTGGATGTTGGAAAGGTCTTGCATTTTTGGAGTTCCAGCTACCATTGCTGGAGTCACTGTTGGATGAGGAACCTCTTCTTGTGAGGTTAGAGCTCTCATCTGATGAGTAGCCTGTCCCTGGTGCAGTATAATCTGCTTTGAGATACGGATAGACCTTCTCTGTGGAGAATTTTTGAATGTCTTTTTGAAGCTTCGCGATTTTTTGTTTCATCAGATATTCCCTATTGTCCGCAATTTCTGCATTGATCTCAGCTAGTCTCGTTTTAAATGCAGCTGTTTGGACAATAACTTTAATTGCGCCTTCCGCTGTCTGTATCCTTATCAATAGTGCATCTGCGATTCTTTTCGCAGTATTGATTATAAGGATGAGCCAGTTCCTAGTGCACTTCCATGCCACTAAGGACCACTCTTTCTTAAAGACTGCATCCTCCAAAAATAAGCGTGGAAAGTTGTTAACAATAAGACCGTTTGGGGCTATATTAGCCCGTAGATACTCGGTCATCATGGCTCCATGTAATGTAACCTTGAGCCACTCGCGTTTCATAGTAGAAAGAGAAGTCCAGCCTTCAGACTGGCTGCCGGAGGCTGAACTGCCATCAGGCCCCAGCAATGATGGTGCTCTAAGAATTTCTGCTGCTGCTTCGTCACCAAAGCTAAGTCCCTGGTAGTCCTCCATACTGTTAGTAGGGGATTCTCATAGACTTGTAAGAGATATTCCGGAATGAGTTATTTCCTATATCTTAGATATGGGCCAGGAGTACTATTCGTAACTTCCTGGTAACCTCACGTAATTGTTCCCGCGGGTAAAAACCCGTGCATACAATGTTTCCAAAGAGGGGGAACCTAGGGCCTTTTAATCTAGGTCCAGCATACAGGCCCGTAACTAAGTATAAACCAAAGTGGTATGCAGTTCCTTTTGAGAATAGCAGGTCGTTGTATATGTTTAGAAAGTACACACGGTGGTGTTCAAACAAAGAACAGGAGAATGATTTCCTCGTTTCGGAAAAAGACCCTCACACACCCAGCCAGCTAGGTGTCTTGCTTCATCATCGGGTCTGCTCCTTATCGGGTCGGCGCTGCAATACCCGAACGGCACCCGAGATGGGGCCTTCTTGGCGGAGATCTTTATTCCTTTATGCCGTAGGGTGTAGTGCATGTGAGGGCCCTACGTCAGTGTAGGTGTAGTGTGAAGGGGTGTGAGATTAAAACAGGAAGTAGTGGTCCACTCAAGACAATTTTAATGAAATGTGGCCACTAACCTGGTTAAAAATGAAAAGGCGCGCACAACCGCTCTAATGTTGCGGGATTATACGCTTGTGATTCGGGTCAACATGTTTCTTGCCTTTTATCAATTTGATGGCAATTCCTCAGGACCTAAGTGAGATCTACCTACACTCTTTGGTGGTGGTCCGAGCTACGTGGAAAAGAAGTCGTGACCACCCATACAGCACCCTAAAAAGTGGTACCTGTAGATCTACAACATAGCCTGCAACAAGAGAGATCCATACAAGTTAGTTTGTCATAATACAACGGTTTTTCATATATTGATGTTTGTGCACCAATTATCCTAAGGTGCAGCAAACGCATGCTTCACACTCACGTGATTGTGATCATGCGTCAGATGGAAAACAGATACATTAAAAAACATTAAAGAGCAGCAGCAGTGATGAAAAGTACCTTGTGAGTCAGGCACAACAGTGTAACTCACCCTATTTGGGTCAACTATGCGCGGCATCGTGTACCGGCAGGTGTAAACACTAAAGGTGTAGTGTCCTAGTGAATGGAAGAAATCAGAAAAGTTAAAATATGGACATACAGGCACAGTTTCCTGTAGACAGTTATCTGATCAGTGGTTAAATCACAGCAATGATGGCCCCCAAGGGTGTAGGTCATCACACAGAGGCTCCCACGGCTAGACTAGGAACCTTGCGTCCACCGATCTGCTGTAAAAAAAGAGAAGACACGCCCCAGGCAACTCCCCCCAGCGCGAACCGATGGCCCCACAGAGGCCAACCAAGGCTGGTATCTGGTCTGCCACAGGCTAGCGCCGAGGTTGAGAACCCGAGGCACGTCCCCAAATCAGTCACGCAAGTGATGGCATTATCTGGTTCTCTAGGTTTGTTTTCTAGTAGGCTATCCCGGTTATTATTCTTAGCCCTTTTGCAAGCAAGTGGGACAGTGTGTCTGGGGTACTCTCTCTGACAAAGATCTTTTGTCAGGGTGTCGGACTCTTTCTGGTAGTCTCTTAATCGAGCTACAGTTCCTCCTAATGCGGAGGAACTGTCCGAAAGGAAGATTCTGTTTTAGGGCCCTGGGATGGTGACTACTAAATAGCAATAAACTATTTCTATCTGTTGGTTTGCGATAGAGTGTGGTAGTGATAACATCATTCTCCAGTCTAATCAGTAGGTCAAGAAAGGGATCTCGGTTTCTGAAATAGTATTTGTAAATTTCAGAAAAGGGTTCAGTGTATTGATCCAGGCACAAAATTCTTCGCATTTCATGCGTTCTCCTTTCCATAGGATCAGAATATCATCAATGTACCTCTTCCACATTAGCACATTTGTCTTGTATGGATTCCTGGAGCTATGGATCTCTCTTTCTTCAAATGCCGACATGTACATACATGCCAGGCTCGGCGCGAATGTACTGCCCATAGAGGTGCCCTGCGTTTGATGGTAGAGTTGTGTATTATACTCAAAGAAATTTTCCGATAGGGCTAAGGTGGCACACTCTAATATGAAGGCCACTGGAGTGGGAGAAGTCCAGTTGCCATGACTTAGTACATCCTCAATAACTTCCAGGGTCGCCCTTTGTGGGATGTTAGTATAGAGGGCCTCAACATCCAGGGTAATCAGTAGGTCTACCTCTTCTGGATGTTGGACCCCCTCAAGTAACCTTAGGACATCTGTGGTGTCCTTAATAAAGGACGAGGTTGCTCTCACCAGCGGTTGCAGAAAATGATCGCAGAATCGTGAAAGGGGTTCCAAAATGGACCCGATCCCTGACACAATGTGCCGTACGGGGACCGGGGTGACCCCTTTATGGATTTTGGGCAAGGTGTAAAAGTTTGGGGTCTTGGGCTCTTTTGTGATTAGGAATTCAGCTTCCTTTCTGGTGATCCATCCCTCGGTCTCAGCTGAGAAAACCATGGAGGAAATCATCCTGCTAAGTCGGGGAGTAGGGTCCTCTCTCAAGGGAGTGTAGTATCTGTGGTTGCTTAGTTGCCTGCGACATTCCACGTCGTACTCCACCGTGGACATAATAACCGTTGCCCCGCCCTTGTCTTCCTGTTTGATTGTGATACTCACATCATCCGCCAGAGCCCTGACGGCTGAGATTTCACTCGAGGACAAGTTGTAGAAAGGGGCGGGGGTGGTCGTGCTGTTTAGGTCTTTCAACACAGCTTGTTCAAACGTCAAGACCTCGTTTGGAACCATGCTACTGTTGGGTGTAAACGTGGAGGGTTTGTGTAGCCCAGAGTCGCCTCCCTGTGGCAGTGGTTTATCTTGAAAAAAGGCTTGTAGGCGTACCTTGCGGAAGAAGCCCTGGACCTCGCAGATGTCACGAAATTTTTCAGTCTTAGGGGTAGGGACATAGCCTAACCCTTTTTGTAGGACCTTCTCTTCTATGGGTGAAAGGGCCCTCTGGGAGAGGTTAATGATCAAACTCTCTTCCCCCGTGTCTGGCTCCTGGTCTCCACTGAACGAGCTGGTTGTTCCTGCCATTGTACTCTTTTTTGCCCTCTTCTGTGCCCTCTTCCTCTGCCCCAGCCTCTGTCTAAAAAAGGGGGATCAGTCCCATGCTGGAAGAAGGGTGGAGGGCCTTGATGGTACCTCGGATATTGCCAGAATTGGGGTCCTTGGTACGGTGGCATATTGTAGGGTTGATACATTGGATGTTGGAAAGGTCTTGCATTTTTGGAGTTCCAGCTACCATTGCTGGAGTCACTGTTGGATGAGGAACCTCTTCTTGTGAGGTTAGAGCTCTCATCTGATGAGTAGCCTGTCCCTGGTGCAGTATAATCTGCTTTGAGATACGGATAGACCTTCTCTGTGGAGAATTTTTGAATGTCTTTTTGAAGCTTCGCGATTTTTTGTTTCATCAGATATTCCCTATTGTCCGCAATTTCTGCATTGATCTCAGCTAGTCTCGTTTTAAATGCAGCTGTTTGGACAATAACTTTAATTGCGCCTTCCGCTGTCTGTATCCTTATCAATAGTGCATCTGCGATTCTTTTCGCAGTATTGATTATAAGGATGAGCCAGTCCCTAGTGCACTTCCATGCCACTAAGGACCACTCTTTCTTAAAGACTGCATCCTCCAAAAATAAGCGTGGAAAGTTGTTAACAATAAGACCGTTTGGGGCTATATTAGCCCGTAGATACTCGGTCATCATGGCTCCATGTAATGTAACCTTGAGCCACTCGCGTTTCATAGTAGAAAGAGAAGTCCAGTCTTCAGACTGGCTGCCGGAGGCTGAACTGCCATCAGGCCCCAGCAATGATGGTGCTCTAAGAATTTCTGCTGCTGCTTCGTCACCAAAGCTAAGTCCCTGGTAGTCCTCCATACTGTTAGTAGGGGATACTCATAGACTTGTAAGAGATATTCCGGAATGAGTTATTTCCTATATTTTAGATATGGGCCAGGAGTACTATTCGTAACTTCCTGGTAACCTCACGTAATTGTTCCCGCGGGTAAAAACCCGTGCATACAATGTTTCCAAAGAGGGGGAACCTAGGGCCTTTTAATCTAGGTCCAGCATACAGGTCCGTAACTAAGTATAAACCAAAGTGGTATGCAGTTCCTTTTGAGAATAGCAGGTCGTTGTATATGTTTAGAAAGTACACACGGTGGTGTTCAAACAAAGAACAGGAGAATGATTTCCTCGCTTCGGAAAAAGACCCTCACACACCCAGCCAGCTAGGTGTCTTGCTTCATCATCGGGTCTGCTCCTTATCGGGTCGGCGCTGCAATACCCGAACGGCACCCGAGATGGGGCCTTCTTGGCGGAGATCTTTATTCCTTTATGCCGTAGGGTGTAGTGCATGTGAGGGCCCTACGTCAGTGTAGGTGTAGTGTGAAGGGGTGTGAGATTAAAACAGGAAGTAGTGGTCCACTCAAGACAATTTTAATGAAATGTGGCCACTAACCTGGTTAAAAATGAAAAGGCGCGCACAACCGCTCTAATGTTGCGGGATTATACGCTTGTGATTCGGGTCAACATGTTTCTTGCCTTTTATCAATTTGATGGCAATTCCTCAGGACCTAAGTGAGATCTACCTACACTCTTTGGTGGTGGTCCGAGCTACGTGGAAAAGAAGTCGTGACCACCCATACAGCATATGGCTGGGTTTAAACTGGAATGGCATGGGGAGCATGGGGAGCCACAAAAAGGATGGATTTAGGCCCAGATCTCTGTACTGGGGTAAATGTTTGACATTGTCCAGCATTCTGTTCATCAATTGTTCTCTTTGCATTAGACAAAATGTTGTCATGCTAAAGGCTGTAGCCAATACACAGGATTTTTCTAACATCTCAAAGCTCCTAGGTGAGAGAGATAGAGGGTGGTGACAATAGAAAGAAATAATGGTAGAGGAAAAGACCAGGAAAGAGACAGAAAGTAAGAGAAAGAGAGACCTAGAGTGGCAAAGTGTTTAACAGGTAAAATGGGGGCACTATAAAATCAGAAGAGAAAGAGAGAAAAGAGATAAAGAGATAAAGACCAAAACAAAAATGAAGGGTGAGGGTGAATGAGAGAGAGAGAGAGAATGATTGAGAGAGTGAGTGAGTGAGTGAGTGAATAAGTGAGTTAGTGAATGAGAGCCTAAGTGAAAGTGAGTCAGGTGGTGGGTTAGAGAGAGTGAGTGAAAATCAGGGAGTGAGTGAGAGGGGAGAGTGAGTGGGTGAGAGTGAGTTTGTGTGAGAGAGCAATAGAGAGTGAAAAAGAGAACTAGTGCAAATGAGGGAATAAGGGAGAGGAGCTGAGTGAGACAGTGGCTGAGAGAGTGGCTGAGAGAAAGACTAGGAGAGTGAGTGAGATGGGATGAGTGAGAGTGACTGAGTGAATGAGAAAGATAGTGAAGGTGAAAGTGAGGGAGTGAGTGAGGGCCAGTGGATGAGTGAAAGAGTGAGTGAATGACTGAGTGATTGAGTGTGAAAGTGAGGGAAAGAATGAGAGGGTGTGAGAGTTTGTGTGTGTCTGTCTACCTGTATGTGTGTATGTGGTTCTCTGTGAACAGAAGGAAATTGTTGTAATGTTTGTAGTAATACATCCATGAAAAAAGTTGGTGTTTTGCTGGCTATGCTCGCTTTCAGGCTATTACAGACAATATGGACCTCCAGCTCTCCTCTGGCTTAGTTCTTTCAATTAATTCTCAGGCTTGCCCGTCTCTACCATAGACAAGAAACAACCTGTGGCACACTGCATTCCATTGTCATCTGATGACACCAAAGTGGTGGGGAGTAAGTGTTAGGGATGGCTTTTAAGAAGCTAGCAAGAGAACACTGCATTTTCTTTTATCTCTGCCTTAAAATAATACCATGTGCCCCCATCCTTCCCATTTGCACAGAACCATGATTTCAACTGGAATACATGACCTCTCCCTGTGCACTCTGCAGAGAGGCCAAGGAATGGATGGACACGTTTTCTGAGCAACTTTTTGACCCACTGAGAATTTCGCTGTGTCTTCAGACTCAGCTCCAGAGCTCTCAATAGTGACTTGTTATAACAACGTGGTGCGACTAAGTTCAAAGTATGCACTGTACAAAAGTAGTGCGCTACATAACAAAAACACAGAAACGACATTCTGGAGATAGCTAACACTTTTAGGGAATGCGACTATGCAAGATTAACACATGCAATATACTCGGGAACCAAATAACTAACCTTAAAATTTTGAAGTAACAATTAAATGTTAAAAATTCTAACATTTACTTACCTCAACGCAGCCGCATGTGGTGCACCCTCAGTTTGTCATCACTTGTCTCCTCCAGTCCAAGATGTGAGACCTTGGCTCCAAGCATGGGGTCCTAGAGCAGAGCCAACTAACGTAACCAATCCAGGAGCTGCTCTCATGCTGTTTATAATAGTAATCAGCATGGGAGAAGCACCAGGATTGGTTGAAGCCTGCCAACCCTGTGCTCTATTTGAGACTTGGGGCCTGTGTCTGCGCTCCACCTGGCTGTCTAACACAGCTCGGGTTGGAGTGGTCAGAAGTGCAAATGTTGGGGTGGCCGCCACAAGACAGCCGGCCAATCTGACATGCACACTTTCAACTTTAGGCTGAGTCATCCCTGCTGTCAAATAGCAGGAATGACCCCACCCCTTCCCTCACACTTGGGCTATGAACTGCACCTACGTGCTTTATAATAAAATGTTAATAAGACCATTTTATTTTCTCTCTTCTGCCCCGAAAGAGGAGCCACCACTGGACAAGACGTTGGCTCTTGGCTTGAACAGTGGAAGAACATGAATGATGTAATTCCCCTGCATTCAAATGAGCCACTGAACCCACCACAAAAAGGGGATGAAGTGGTGACGGGTGAACCTGAGCACTTTGCTAAAAAGAGGCTATGCACAGTGAGAAAACGGAGCCCTCCGACAGCCATGCTGCCTGCCACACCTAGATTTGAAGCAACCACCTAAAGCGATGAGCAGAGCAAAAACGAGTTGCTGGGATCACATCATTAATGAGGGTAAAGCAGGCAGTAGCGCACAGAGGTAGCTCTGTAACCCACAGTAAACTAGTAAACTAGTGAGAAGATGGGGGGTCATCAAGTCATGACTCCTCAACGAAAATTAGAGGTTGTTGCAGGTTAGGAAAAACAGAGACTGGGAGAAAGAAAACACATACAGTCCCATGGAGTGCTTTACGTTCAATTAAATAAGGACCTTGAGGTAGGCAATTAAAGGATGCAACTCATTCAATCAAGACAATATGAGACCAAAATGCCCCTAGGTAGGACAAGCACAACAATAGGGAGGAAAGCCATCGAATCAGGATCAAGGAAGTGAGATAGATTACAAAGCCACTGAATCATGAGCAAGGGGCTAAGCCAATGCCCCTCTCTCTATATTGCAAACAATCGGTCTGGAAAACAGGCAGCTAGAGCTCTCTGTATTCAAGAGCTAAAACTAGGAGGTTCTGCTTTCCTTCAGCCAGATATTCCTCTTCTCTTTAAGAATTGTTGGATAATTGGAAGATTTGGGGAGGGTCTTTGGAAGAGGGTGACTTGTGAACTTGAAAAATAAATGTTTGAAAGGGAACATGTTGTCCCTATTTGATGAGCCTTCCGATCTATGAAGATTATCTCAAAATCCACACGTATCACTGATTTTATGTGCTCAAATTGAATGTAAAGCAAGGTGTTTCATGTTCATGGCTTAGACCTTGAATCCTTTGAAATTTTCAGCCTGTGGATCTAAAGCAGGAAAGTTCAAACTTTGTCTGTTTCTTTTAAAAAGCAGCCGCATTTTAATGACATTCAAAAGAGCCCCAAGGGCACCATCACTGGCATGCCACCCCTCAGGTAAAACCAGCCCCACAGAACCAAAGACTGAACCAAAGCATCTCACTCGCCCTGTCTCCTCCTCTACCACTCTAACCTTGCTCAGTGCCATATGTACTTGTTCTACATCCATTACACCATAAACACTGTAAGGATTCCAATGACCTAATGTAAACGCCCCAAATGTGTTACTGTGCCCTCGTTTTAGATTTCGGAGGCTTGTACATTTGCCTCACCTGCTGTGCGAACCTTTTTAAATAGACAAGAAATTTCAACTCAATACAAGCACCCCAGTAGCAAAGGTAGCAGAAGTGCCCCTTAACACTCTGTTTGACAGTTTTGGACAATAAACGGGTGTAGGAAAGTAGATCTGCTTTTATGGTTACCCCCACTTTTTGCCTGGTGCTATGCTGTCTCTGACTAGTCTGACTGAGATCCTGCTAACCAGGACCCCAGTCTCTGTGCTCTCCCCTAAAGTGGTTATGGTAAGTACTTAGGTACATCCCAGATTGGATACTGGTGTACCCTTATAAGTCCCTAGTATATGGTACTGAAGTGCCCAGGGCATTGGAACACCAAGGGTCCCCCATGGGCTGAAGCATGTATTATGCCACTCATGGGAGACCACTCAAACTGTAACTACAGGCCTGCCATTGCAGCCTGTGTAAGCTGGTGCTAGCACCACTTACGAAAGATATAGGTTTCCCTATATCTATGGTCACTGCACTTAAAACTAACCCAGGGCGGAGTTCGCGTAGTTGCGCTATGCGGAATTCCACGAAGTCGCAAAAAAACTCCGGGAGCTACGCGGAGTTCCGCAAGCAGCGGAGTTGCTTGTTCCGCCTGTTCGCGATCCGTTTTTCCTGTTCGGGAACGCGTATTGAGTGTTCGGGGACGCTTTTCGCATGCTCGGGGGCAAATATCACGCAAATTTCACCAGGCGGGCCCCAATGGGCGCAGCCATCTTGTTTTTTCACTTTTTGCTATGGTTCTGGGCCTGTTTTTCTAACCTCCCTATATCTTTTCAATCCTTTGTTTCTAGAAACTTTCTTTGGATCTTTTTTATTTATTATATATCCCTCTCTATTCCTGATTGTATATTTTGCGTTGTTTCCTACTTTTTGTGTGTTTTTTAGTGTGTTTTTCACTCTTTTTCTTTTACTTGCTTTTTTCCTTTCTTTTACTTACTTTCTAACTTCCTACCTTTTCTTTTCCGACCCCCCGCCTACCCAGAACCATGGCAAAGAGCCTTAAGAAAACCAAGGGCCAGAGGAAGAGGAGTGAGATCCGTGACCGCCTTCCTTGCGGAAGGCGGCACCCACAAGGGGTGCAGCCACAGGCGTTATTCACTGAGGCAGAGGTGGCACCACTGTTTTTTTTGTCCAGCGCCACCTCCCCTTAACCCTGGCAGCAGGCGGCAAGCCTGGGTCCGGGTCCAGACTCCGGGAGTGTCACCAGCGGTGGGAGAGGGTACGCCGTGCAGTGTTTTGCTGCTCTGGGGTCCGGCGCACCCTTAACCAATTGACGCACGCTGGTCCGACATCCTGGACCGGGAGCAGGACCTGCTGGACCTGCTAAGTGTTGAGGTCCCGGGGCTTGGTGAGTAGCTAATCATATTACTATTGTGTTCTCCTGTTCTGTGTTATTGCGAATATTATTTTTTTCGCAAATAGCTAACATGCTGCTGCTGCTTACATGCAGGTAACTTATGTTTAAAAATCTTATTATTATGTGATTGTTACTTCCAGGCAGGTGCTCATGCTCGGCGCTAATAACTAATCGTACTTGTTTGCAACATTGCGCTCTCTTGGGCTGGTTATGTAAGAGAGGTTAGAGAATTTAAGTTAGGTATTGCATATAGGAAAGACTCCAGTCCTTTCCTTTGTCCTGTCAGGCTGTCTTGTCTCTTACCACTAAGATAGTGGTAGTAGTTAGTATTATTGGTAATTTAGCGGCCTGCGTGACATGTCCTCTCACATGACTTCAGTCCTAGTAGATCCTTTTGTAGTTCGTTCGTATAGTGAGTGAATAGAATAGCAACCAATCAATGGTGTATGCAATATGCATGCGTCCATCTATAAATTAAGAAGAATAAAAATGCAGACTTAGTAATTGGCCCGTCAAAGGGGTTTGAGTTTGAGACAGAGATGATTGAGAATGAGATCGGAACTAAGTAGAAGCAAATATAATTTTTTTGCAATTTATTCCAAAGTCTGGAATAGGCGGGCTGGCTAGGTGTGTTTAGGATTCAAGAATTGGAATTGAACTCTGGAATAATAATGATCGGATGGTACTCGACTGCGATACATACTAGTCGACTACTACTAGTCGAATAAGTCGATCTTTAGGATAGGTCAATGTTATTGCAATTGCCATTTCCTCTCTAAAAATATTTTTAGAGCAATTATATTATTTATTTAACACAAATCAATTTTTGTCTCTTTAATTATGTCTTACATGATCAGCATCCAGGTGCAAGAAGAAGAGTGGGTCAGCTGGCAGTGCGGCAGGTGCGGGAGCTGGAGGGGCCTCCCAGGAGCAGCAGGAAGTGGCCTCAGGCACAGATGGCTCTGCTGCTGGCCCCAGTAAGTCCTCCGGGTGTTGTTATATATTAATATTTCCCTAACTTTTGCCGCTCTATTATTTCCATTTCCTAATTTTAATTTTTCCCAAATCCTCTTCAATCTATCTGTTTTTAAATTCTTGTTTTTTTTGCTCCATTACCTACTACTAAGTACTAGTACTAACATTGTTTCTAGTGTCTGTTTTTTTTTTTTTACATCAAATCAAACTGCATCTGACTAACCTCTGCTCTGACTCTGTATTAGTCTGTCTGTAGCTTGCTTTCTTCTGGGTTTCACTCACCTTCCCCTCTCCCCCTTATATGTGGATTGCCTAGTAGTGGTACTGTAAGACTCAGAGAACCCATTGGTCCTAGGCTACTACTAGTACTAGTTCTAGTAAGGACTCCTTACTACTACTAGTACTAGTAGCACTAATCTGCTGTGCAGATTGCATGCCCAAGTAAGGTATTCTCCGTAGGTTTGTGAGATGAGAAGCCTTTAGTTTCTTTTACTGTCTCATCACGCTCAATCAGTAATGGTGGTCACTCACGTTGGACAGGACACCCCAAAGTGGTGTATTTTACTTTTTCGAATACAGGCCTAGTACTTTTTTTAGTAGCAGCAGTTGATGGTGAACACTGAACAACTGATTACCATGCACCATGGCTGGAAGGAAGTATGAGGAGTAGGAGGACGGCACCATTATTTTCCAACTAAGAGAGACCTCATGTCTGCCCAGTTGGCCACTCTTTCTTCTTTTCAAAAAATGAGATGCACCAATAGCTCTGGTCACTGAGTCCAGTCCTTTGAGTTGTCCTCTTCTTGAGAGGCTTTTCAAAAATTGCCACCAACAAAATGCCCAACCGGATATTATTTTGTTATTTTTGATAGGACAATACTGTCTACTCTACTCTAGTATCCGAATTGTAGATAGTGATGAGTGTGGATTATGTATTATTAATTATGTATTTTCAATCTTGCTAGTGAAAAAAATAAATAGGGGCGGTGTATATGGCATCTAAAAAAAATTGAAATGTTTTTTCCAGGCATACCGACCACCAGTGCCGGGGCCAGCGGTGAGGGCCATGCCACTCCGGAGGGAGAGGAGGATGTGGCAGCTGCAGGGGGTGAGCCAGCAGCAGTGACGGGTGGTGGTAAGTCATATTCCTTACTTATTGAGAATGATGAATACACTCGCTGCAAGGGTGTACACTCAGTACTAGTCTAGCACACTGTACCTCTGCTGAAACTAAGGGGTCGATTCCGATTCGGGCCGGAAAAAAAACCGTCCGACTCGGTATGGGATAATAGTCCGACCGACACGTACCGGCGTTGCCCGACCTGGGAAGTACGATGAAATGCATTTGAATCACGACCGACTCGTATGGACGGAACTCAAGGCGAACGACCGACCCGGACGGAAACAAGCTATCCGGCCGGAAAACCACGCAAATCGAACCGACCGACACGCACCAGGAAGAAAGCCGAACTAAACGTACCCGCGAACTCCGACCCGCGCAGTACGATGCAATGGGTGCAAAAGCAGACCGATTCGCATGGAGCACAAGCCGTACGACCGACACGCATACAAAACCCAGCCGAACAAACACAATACACCGCGAACGACGCGTACGCCGCATATGAACCAGAGCTGAAACACAGCGGGAACGACTCGGAGAGGCGCGCACGAGATAACTGCAACGTCCTACTCGGTCAGAAGAACGACTCCAACATGCACAATAATCACAAATGAAAAAATACAAAAAAGAGGGCCAAACAAGCAATGACAAAGCCAATAAATACAGGGGTGAAAAAAATTGAACAAGGACACACCCCCACGTCCACCTACATAAATGCCACAAATCCCTACCATGATCCTTTGCAAATTCCACTGACCTGCCAGCAGAGAACACCATCACACAGCAAACACAGACACATACACAGCTCATCCAACACAAAAGCCACACACCATTAGCACCTCAACAAATAGCACCCTCACACACACACAGCAAAACCTACACTCACACACCCTCACTTGCACACACACACACATCAATCACCACCACCACCCATCACCATGCCCCTAAAGAAGAATCCAAAGTTCCTAGATAGTGAATTGGAAGTCATGGTAGACGAGATCCTGAGGGTAGAGCCACAGTTGTTTGGCACATTGGTCCAACAGACCCCCATGTCGCAGAAAACCAAGATGTGGGCGAGGATCGTCGACAGGGTGAACGCACAATCACCATGTTTGCGCACAAAGGAAGACATCCAGAACAGGTGGTATGATGTGCGCAGGAGGGTCTGGGACCTCCTGAAGAAGGATTACCTCCTGAGCCAGCACACCGGCAGTGGCCCTCCTGCCAAACCAGTATACCTCAGGCCCTGGGAAGAGAAGGTGCGGGCCATCCTACCACCAGTGAGCGTATATGGACTAACAAACATCCCAGAGCCTGGTGAGTACACAACTAATATACACAATATTGTGTGCCAATAAACACACATCACTGTCAAGGGGACAGTCAAACCATGCACCCCTAGCAAATCAACAGCAAACAAAAGATAATCATCCCAAAAAGTGTATGTCAGACAGATAAACACAATACATGCCATCTCATAGTGATATGTAACTGTGTCATGACATGTACAAATCCAAAACCAAATTGAGCTAGGCAGTGGCACAAATATAACCAACAAACACTGTCAGATATTTAGCCACCACTAGAACACCACCTCACAGGGAAGATCACAGAAAGGAAGGAATCCTGTGTATGCTGGTGAAGTCAGTGAAGCCAAGAGCATGATGGGACTCGTAGTAACAGATAATGGGCAGCCTCACATTTGGACCATCAACACCACTCAGAACCATGCTCACAACACAGGGAGTGGAAAAGGACTGACAAGATGGCTGACACTGGGTACTGCTGTGGGGAGCACAAGGCCCTGCTGGGAACTGTGCACCAACAAACAGCACAACACCACTGCCTGACATCCTGAAAGCCAACTTGCACTCCCTGCAATGCAAGCACGTTGCATGGTGGGATATCTGGCTGGGTGGGAAGGAGGACTCACAGCACTGACCATAGTTACAAGCAGCTCACCTCACACACCCCCTCAACACAAACTCCCCATAACCCACCTGGGAGAATGCCATGCCTCACATACCAAATGAAGATCCCACAAAGAACCACCACCCTGGGTAATGCCGTGTGAAGCACAGGGACACTCTTGGGACTTGTAGCCAAACAAACGCAAGGACAACACTGTCAGCCTTCCTGTCAGCACAGGCACACTACCCCACAGGGAAGCAGAGTCCAAAGGAAGGAAGTACGGGCATGCTGGGAAGGGGGTGTAGGCAATAGCATGATGGGAGTTGTAGTCACAGAAACTGCTCACCCTCACAATTGGCCCATCAACACCACTCTGAACCATGCTCACATCACAGGGAGTGGAAAAGGACTGACAAGATGGCTGACACTGGGTACTGCTGTGGGGAGCACAAGGCCCTGCTGGGAACTGTGCACCAACAAACAGCACAACACCACTGCCTGACATCCTGAAAGCCAACTTGCACTCCCTGCAATGCAAGCACGTTGCATGGTGGGATATCTGGCTGGGTGGGAAGGAGGACTCACAGCACTGACCATAGTTACAAGCAGCTCACCTCACACACCCCTCAACACAAACTCCACATAACCCACCTGGGAGAATGCCATGCCTCACATACCAAATGAAGATCCCACAAAGAACCACCACCCTGGGTAATGCCGTGTGAAGCACAGGGACACTCTTGGGACTTGTAGCCAAACAAACGCAAGGACAACACTGTCAGCCTTCCTGTCAGCACAGGCACACTACCCCACAGGGAAGCAGAGTCCAAAGGAAGGAAGTACGGGCATGCTGGGAAGGGGGTGTAGGCAATAGCATGATGGGAGTTGTAGTCACAGAAACTGCTCACCCTCACAATTGGCCCATCAACACCACTCTGAACCATGCTCACATCACAGGGAGTGGAAAAGGACTGACAAGATGGCTGACACTGGGTACTGCTGTGGGGAGCACAAGGCCCTGCTGGGAACTGTGCACCAACAAACAGCACAACACCACTGCCTGACATCCTGAAAGCCAACTTGCACTCCCTGCAATGCAAGCACGTTGCATGGTGGGATATCTGGCTGGGTGGGAAGGAGGACTCACAGCACTGACCATAGTTACAAGCAGCTCACCTCACACACCCCCTCAACACAAACTCCACATAACCCACCTGGGAGAATGCAATGCCTCACATACCAAATGAAGATCCCACAAAGAACCACCACCCTGGGTAATGCCGTGTGAAGCACAGGGACACTCTTGGGACTTGTAGCCAAACAAACGCAAGGACAACACTGTCAGCCTTCCTGTCAGCACAGGCACACTACCCCACAGGAAGGCTGACAGTGTTGTCCTTGCGTTTGTTTGGCTACAAGTCCCAAGAGTGTCCCTGTGCTTCACACGGCATTACCCAGGGTGGTGGTTCTTTGTGGGATCTTCATTTGGTATGTACGTCCAAAGGAAGGAAGTACGGGCATGCTGGGAAGGGGGGTGTAGGCAATAGCATGATGGGAGTTGTAGTCACAGAAACTGCTCACCCTCACAATTGGCCCATCAACACCACTCTGAACCATGCTCACATCACAGGGAGTGGATAAGGACTGACAAGATGGCTGACACTGGGTACTGCTGTGGGGAGCACAAGGCCCTGCTGGGAACTGTGCAACAACCAACAGCAAGACACCACTGAATGACATCCTGAGAGTCAACCTGAACCCACTGCAAGGGTGGCATGCTTAGTGGTGGGATAACTGGGCTAGGTGGAGAAGGATGGCCGGATGTCCACCAAATACAACAAATGCTGGCCATGCACACACCTCAACATTCACATTGAAATGCCCCAGGTATGCATGACAATGTGCTACACCAATATCAACCTCTTACTGTGACAACTTAGGACAATGCAATGGACATGCCTGCATCCAGAGGTACAGTCACAACTGTCAGGTGTGTGAACCATTGATGCCTGTAGAAACATAACATACAATGTGTGTCTCTTCCAAATACAGGTGATGATGAGGGGGACACAGCAGCAGGCGAGGAGGAGTCCCTGTCCCAGGCTCCGGGGGACACAGAGCTCACTGGTGTGGAACAGCCTCTGCCCTCCTCGGATGGTGAAGACCTACCTGGCACCTCCGGTGTGAGTCATCAAGCAGCACCAGCTGGACCAACACCTGCACCCCCTGCACCCACCCCTCCAACAACTGCCAACACACAGACCACCCCCGCCGACGTGGACAGACCAAGGACCACCGATGGCAACAGCACAGAGCCCCAGGCCCAGCGTGGAGCAATGGAAGACAACACCACTAACAACCCCCAAGGGGGCCTTGGGTCACCTGTGCGTGCCACCGCAGGTCCTGCACGTGTCGCCAGGGGTGGTGGGAGGGGTGGTAGACATAGGTCGCTGCTTGCAGAGGGGTCTGGACTGCATGATGACCCACAACTGGCACGCATCGCTGATGCGTACCAGGATAGCACCGGAGAGGTCAGACAGGTCGTGGGGATCCTCAAGGACATACAACAGCAGCAGGCTGCCCATCATGCCCGCTTGGACTCCCACATGTCCCGTGTGGAGAGACACATGTCTCGCATGGAGTCCAAGTGGGACACATTGCAAGAACTCACAGCGGTGCATAGGGACATATTGACATGCCTCCGCCAGATTAGCACCAACATGGCCACACCTCCCTGTGTGCCCACAACATCTGGTGCTGCAACAACTGACACCGCCACAGGGAGGGAGGAGGACTCTGGCGGAGACTCCCCTGCACCGCCGCAGCCTGCACGTGAGGGTCCCCCCCAAAGAAGAGGGGTCGTCCGAGGAAGGAAAACTGAGAGGTTGATGGCCACGTACATCCCCCAGGAAGCCAACACCTGTTCCAGAAATTCTCCTTTGTGTGCAAACGTTTCACCCTGTCGAATGCAACATTACTCTCCCACATGACATGCGGAGTTCAAGTTGGACTAATGTATCATATGACTGTGGACTTCACTCAGGATCACAATCCCAATATACAGCACCCACCATCCTGTGCACTATCACACACACATTTCTGTAAATAAAATCACTAGTACACCATACTTGCCTCTGTTGCTATTCAAATGTGGATACTGTAATGGTGATGATGACCTGCTAAATTACACTGTGTATGCTAACTGCTACAGCAAGTACAACACCTTCGTGTGAGTCATGGTGACGTGACACATATGAGGGAGACACACCACTAGGGCTACACAACACAGAGACACCAGGGCCATCGGACTCATCGCCCACAGTGATGTTGCCAGGAAATACAGTGGAATGCACAGACACCACACCTATTCAGAGTCTGTGTCAACTAGCCCACAGGTGCAGTAAGCAAATGTCAGTCAGATGTATGACCACAGACAACGCACATCCCAAAGTGAAGCACAGGTTCATTACACATTTGCAACATGTTGTTTCCACTACAAATGCAAGGTTTACCCACGTGGCAGTGGCCACACAGTCAACAAGTGCAGAAGATATGAAGTCCAGTGGTGTGTGGCCATCACTTGTAGGCAAACTACTGCTGCCACCCTGAAAGCTGAATCATGGTGTCGGGGGATCCAAGTTGACCAAAGTACTCAGTAAGCACCCTGTGAAGGATAGACATGACACACAGTTAAAACCACTGAAGAACAGGACAGAACTGCAATACTCATGCCCAATACATGTCACAAGACAACTACACAAAACCAAGTTAGCATGTCAAAACTGTTGGGGAGTACAGACTACCTGTAAGGACACATTGCTGTACACATCCAGTCAAGTAGCACATGGCCACACTCAAACAGCACCAGAGCACCACCCACACATATCATGCAAACTCACATCATTCACATTACATCTCCCTGGATACTCACATTCAGCTGAAGAAGTTGGTGATGAGCTGTGTGCGGACATCACCATCATCATCATCACTGGCATCGTGGTCCAGGCCAGGATCCTCCACAGGTGGCGGACGTTGGTCATCGTCATCCAGGATGAGAGGCAACTCCTTCCGCACTGCCAGGTTGTGTAGCATGCAGCAGACGATGACAATCTTGCACACCTTTGCTGGGGCATATGGGAGGGCCCCTCCTGTCTTGTCCAGGCAGCGGAAGCGGCTCTTCAGGAGACCAAATGTCTGCACGATCACTCTCCGGTCCGACCATGTGCCTCATTGTAGCGCATCTGGGCTGGTGTCACAGGGTTCCTGAGGGGTGTCAGCAACCACGGCATGTTGGGGTATCCGGAGTCACCTACGGACAGACAAGTGCACATTAGCTGAGTTGGAAAAGTGGGTGAAATACTACAGATCAGAACACACACAATGGTACAAAGTCAGTACACACCGACAAGCCAGGCACGCTGGTTCTGCATCTGTGCCATCATCCTCGGGATGCGACTACTCCTCATCACGTAGGCATCGTGTGCTGAACCAGGGAAATGGGCACACACATGTGTGATGCTCATATCTGCAAGACATACCACCAGAGCATTGATCGAATGGTAATGTTTACGGTTCCGGTATGTCTGCTCATGTGCCTGTGGTGGTATCAAAGCCACATGTGTCCCATCAATGGAGCCAATGACATGTGGCATCCTCCCCAGGGCATAGAAGTCACTCTTGACGTCAGTGAGTTGTTGACGTGTAGGGAAATAGATGTACTGGTTCAGGCATCTCAACATTGCCTCCAAAACATCGCGTAGCACACGGCTGAACATAGTCTGTGACATCCCACCGGCAGTCGCCACAGTGTGTTGAAAGGTACCGGTGGCAAAGAAGTGTAGGGCTGCCATTACCTTCACCTTGGGTGTCAGCGCCGTAGGGTATGGATGGCCAGGTTGCAAATGTGGTGCAAAGCGCACTGCCAAATCATCAATCAGCTGCCTGGTGAAGCGGTACCGTCGGATGCTGTCACGTTCCACCATCGTTGCCAGGTCAGGGAATGGTCTATGGACAGCTGGAGCCCTGCAGTGCATAGGATGAAAAAAGAAAGATTGTCAGTCACCCCACATATGTGCCATTCACCGTACTCAATTTCACATGATACATCATTACGAGACACAAGTACTTGATGTGTGTGCCGTTCTGTTTGGACATAACTCACATCTACATGCCCATCATCGAACTTCTCAGTACAACATGTGTGCACAACAGGTACCAGGTTGTGCTATGGAAAACCATTAGGCTGTGTCACAGTACCCATTTCCTGCTGTCACGTTCCACACACACACCACAGTGACATGTCTGGACAGATGCGCCACAGGCATCACAGCTCATTGACAGGTAGATTCCCAGTGACCCTGTCTTGCCACATGGACACTGGCATGACATGGCGTATCATGTACACATCAGAAAAACAAACATGACTCCCACAGGTAGTGGCCCCGGTCACCTCCGCAGGACAGACATGGACGCCAGTGACGCACAACATCAAAGTCCATGCACAAACAACGTTGATGTGGAGACTGTCTCCCATCTTGCACATGGAATCAGAGACATCGGAAACACAACATGCACACAGACTGTGGAGGGACATCACTATTGTGGCTATGGGTCATCCTGTGACGTACATACCTTCCCCCATGGGACCCTGGGGGTATGTGACATGTCACACACATACACAACCTGGAAATGTGACCATGCCACATGCTCCAAAATGAACTGTTGCACATCGCAGTGGTCATGTGCACAACACACAAAGGACCCTGTCCCCATTAACACATGCACAGCCTGGGTGTGGCTGCCCACAAGTGCCACCACAGAAACCACATGTCAACCCCCATACACAGAAAAGGTAATGCAGCCTTACATGCCTTAGGAAACAGTGTGGACTGGGTGTGGTGTTGTAGGTGTGCCCCTGTGTCTCTGGCAGGTATATGTGGCTGGCATACGTTCACCAGTGACAAGCATGGTGACATATGCGACTGACCTGTACAGGTACGCGTTGTAAAGCAATGGACCGATCGGTGTGCCCGGCCGGCCCATTGCATCTGTTGCATCCCAAAATACGCGTTGTACAGCAATGGACCGATCGGTGTGCCCGGCCGGCCCATTGCATCTGTTGTATCCCGAAATACGCGTTGTACAGCAATGGACCGATCGGTGTGCCCGGCCGGCCCATTGCATCTGTTGTGAGCGGGTACGCGTTGTATCCCGAAATACGCGTTGTACAGCAATGGACCGATTGGTGTGCCCGGCCGGCCCATTGCATCTGTTGTATCCCAAAATACGTGTTGTACAGCAATGGACCGATAGGTGTGCCCGGCCGGCCCATTGCATCTGTTGTATCCCGGAATACGCGTTGTACAGCAATGGACCGATAGGTGTGCCCGGCCGGCCCATTGCATCTGTTGTATCCCAAAATACGCGTTGTACAGCAATGGACCGATCGGTGTGCCCGGCCGGCCCATTGCATCTGTTGTATCCCGAAATACGCGTTGTACAGCAATGGACCGATCGGTGTGCCCGGCCGGCCCATTGCATCTGTTGTATCCCGAAATACGCGTTGTACAGCAATGGACCGATCGGTGTGCCCGGCCGGCCCATTGCATCTGTTGTGAGCGGGTACGCGTTGTATCCCGAAATACTCGTTGTACAGCAATGGACCGATCGGTGCGCACGCATTGGCTGGGGCCTGGCATGGCAACGGACGCGTTTTCGAAGCTCCAACGAGTCTGATGCAGCGAATTCAGTTGGCCAGCCACAACAATGTTGCAAAATCATGGGTGTCATGAAGTTGAAGATTTGAAGGATGCTGTGGGCGTGTATTAGTGCTGCTATTCCATGGATCGTCAGATTCAGAAGATGCAAACGACTTGGACCTATCACTTTGGACACATGGGACAGTATCTGCTTCTGCAGCACACATATAATGCTGGCTGTTCCCCTGAGAGCTCACTTGCCTGCACTACATGCTCCAGGACGACATCTGCCACCAACACTGCTACTGTCTCTGCATCCTCTGGCTACTGCAATGGCACGTACTGTGGAGAGAGCCCCAGCCTTCAGCCTTGAGGAGAACCAGGCCCTGCTGGACAGCCTCCTTCCACAGTACAGCAAGCTGTATGGGACACCAGGGGAGCAGGTGAGTGTGCTGTCCACTGCCTTTCTAATTTTGCATGTAGTCTGACTAGCAGGACTTACAGTGTGCATACCACTGGCTAGCATGCTCACTGAGTAGTTCTGAGCCCCCAAAGTGTGTAGTTACATGCACTGAACAGGTACAGTGCAGTAACAGTGCATTCCAACAAGGTTTACTTTCCATGCAATGATACCATGTAGTAACTGCTGGCAAACTGTTCATAGCCATCGTTGCACTGCCTGTGTACATCATGTGCCCCAGTGATTGAGACATGTATATCCAACTGTGTGATGCACGGACATGTTGCATGTGTAGTAATGGCATTTTCACTTTGTCATCCTCACAGGTTGATGCCCACCAGAAACAGAAAATCTGGCTGACCATCGCCCGGGCAGTAAGATCCGTGGGGGACTACAAGCGCCGGATCCGCAACTCTCAGAAGAGGTGGCAGGACCTTCGAGACTGGACCCGGAGGATCGCAAGGGTCCAGCTGAAGCTGTCGCCTCCTTGCAGGAGGGGCGGACACCAGACCCTGACCCCCCACATGCTCAGGATCCTGGCGGTGGTCTTCCCTGACCTGGATGGGCAGCTGAAGGCCAGACAGCAGCAAGGAGGGGGTGAGTCCATGACAGCACTGTGCACTTTGTCTGACATGCTATGTGCCTTCGTCTGGCCTGGTTAAACTTCCACAGTACATCAGTCTTGTGGTCCAGGACCCATGTCCCTCTATTGTGACATGCCCACTCCTCATCTGATACGCATATGTGTGGCCCTTACAGTCAGGAAATTGTGTCACTTGGGGACTGTGTCATTGCATTTTGCTTTGCTCAAGGTGGGGGACAGCATTTGTTCCGGTGACTATGTTGTGGGATTCATGGGTGGGTCAATTGCTCACACAATGCCCAAGTCCTGACATGTAATCTGGGTGTAACTTTGATTTGTGGTCCACTTGCTGATCTGATTCACCACATGTCCCTGGGGTATTTGGCACACCCCCATGCTGTGGGTGGGATGAATGTTTGGGCCTCAGGAGTATGTATATCAAGTGTGTCACACATGCTTAGACACCTGCCTACTGTCCAGGACTCATCCCTCTTACAGGTGGAGCTGGACAGTCATGCCTACTCCAGGGCATACAATAGACTCTGTACTCCCACTCCCGTGGATCATCTGACATGTTGTGATCAGTGACATGTTCCCTCAGGTGTCTGCCTCTGTGTCATTGTGCTGTGGCTTCGTTGTCAGGACTACTGGTATGTTTGTCTGTTATGGCTCAGCATGCCATCTGAGATGTGACCATGAGAGACAATACTTCTGTGACTTATAGGTGTCTGATCACTTGACTGTGCACACAGGTGTATGCGACTGTGACTTTCAGGCAGCTGTTTTTCATTCACAGCACACTGTGAGGTGCTCATGTTCAGAGAGTTGTGTTTCGTGTCCCCCATCTGTCCAATTGGTATGACGTGGACAAATAGTAGTTCAGAGGATGTTGCTTTTGGGGGATGGACATGTGCACTTGTCAGTTACATAACTTGCATTCCCCATGTCCTAGGACTGTGACACAGTGCAGACTGTTGTTGGCTGGCTGCCATGGCCATGTGACTGGAGACAGTGATGTATGACTTTGCACGCATGCCTGTGTCATGGCATTAAACTTCCTAAGACTGATCCTGCAGGGAAGTGACATGTGCAACATGCACCCCATTGTGGCATTGACTATCCGGACATGGGTGGATCATGGTGTCTGGTGCTGGTATGCATCACATGCATTTCTATTTATACTCTGGCCATCCCTTTCTCTGGACACCTGCACTGACTCAGTGGCAAGAGATGTGATGTGTGCATGTTCACATACTTCACCGTGTTCCCTGCAATGTCCAACAACTGTGTAGGTGGTGCATGTATCCACACTGGGGTCTTACCATCAGACAGGCACCAGACAGATGGGTGCAAGGGCAGGAGGGGTGTGAGTCCCATGGTTGACCATCAGACTGACAATTGGCTTCCCCAAATCTGTGTGAGGACTTTAGGCAATGTTCAACTAAGGATGCCAGGGCTTGCTCTGTGATGTGCTGTACTTACTGTGGTGTGTGCGGTCAGTGCAGGTGACTGATGTTTGTCTGTTTCCCTAATTGTTTGCAGATACATCCATGGCCACAGGAGGGGACAGCTCCACGGACCAGGAGGAGCAGCGGAGCCAGACTGGGTCAGCATCCGACGAGTGGTCAGAGGGACCCAGTGGCACAGAGGGTGAGGGGAGCCACACAGAGGAGTCCTCAGCACCATCCACCTCAGCTGAGGACCCCAGCAGCTCGGAGGATGACTCCCTTGTGGAGGCGGGTCTCAGCAGCCACCAAAGGCCAGCTTGTCTGTCTGGCCCCGCCACTACCACCACCGCCTTCCCATTGGCTCCCATTCCTGAGGTCCGTGGAGGCTCCCGTGCTCGGGAGCGTGTCTCCTTCGTGCCAGGCACCGCACCCCCTGCCCCTGTGTCCCCTGCTGCCCTGAGTGAGGAGTCTGTGTACCTCCTTCGGCAGCTCCATGTAGGGCAGACAGCAATGCTGAGTGTCCTCCATGCACACACCACTCTGTTGACACAGCTGGTGTCATTCATGGAGGGCATCTCGACGGGTATGTCTGCCCTACAGAGGAGCAATAAGTCCATGGACTCCTCCCTGACGGCAGCCGTGTCCCTCCTCCAACAGTCCCTCACCCCTCCCACCTCTGCCCCATCCACACTTCCTGCCACCCTACCTGTCCAAAGCACATGCACACCTGCACAATCACCCAAGCACACAGACACGAGCAGCACAGACACACCCAAGAGAAAGGCAAGACGTGCACACAAGCATCCTCAGGGGACTGAGACCACACACACAGGGGATGGGGAACAGACACACACACAGGCATCCACAGTCACTCCGCAGTCCTCCAAATCCTCTCCCTCCAAGACCCCTTCCCTTGCCTCACCTGCTACCCCACCTACACAGCAGATCTTCCTGTGTGACCTCGGCCTCTTCCCCTCCGATCCTGCTGATCCAGCATACCGGGGGAAGAGGAAGTCCACCCACACAGAGGGGAGTGCCCCTCGCCCCCGGACACCCTCCCCCAGGCGCAGGGAGACACAGGACCCCATTCGGAAGTCCCCCCGGACCAGGAAGAGCAAGACCCCACCACCACCACCACGCAGCTCCACCACCCAGTCTCTCTCCTCCATCCCCCAGGCCACCACTCCACAGGTTCCCCCGCCACACCCTGCCCCAGGTTCCCCCACACACCGATACCGCATCCCCAGACTGCTTAGGCCCTCCCCCTGCCACTTGCTCTTCCACCCCCAACCCAGACGCTCTGCCTGTTAGTGCCACTGGTGTGGAGACCGGGTCCCCCCTCTGTCCTGCCCACCTCATCTGCCCACCCTTCCACTCCCTTGGAGTCATGCACTGCAGTGGAGTCCACAACCACCCCGTCTGACTCGGGCACTGCAGTGGGGACCCAGTCCACTACATCAGACCAGCCCACTGCAGTGGTTGCAGCACCCACACCAACTGACTTGTGTACCACAGTGGTGCCGGCCCCCCTGAGTCAGACACCTCCACTGCAGTTGCCGGTGACACTCCTGCACCCACCACCCCTTCACTGCCTCACTCTGCCATCCCCTGATCCTGTCCATGCGGTGCCTGGCCTGCCCCTTGTATGCCCCTCCAAGGGGGATGTCCCCTGTCCGTACCAGTGCAGGCAAGCAATGGGTGACCAGTTGTCACTTATCACCCTGTTGGGACTGTGATTTTGGACTGGCCATTGGCCTTAGTTTCCTTTGGACTTCAGAGTTTACCTTGACTTTTGCTGAATAAAGCCTCTTTTTGTTTAATTGTGGCTTTTCTTTTGATGTACATGATGTGGATGAGTAGCATCCTGCATTTGCAGTTGTAATAGTGTTCATATCAGGAAAATGAAGTGTTGCTGTGATGGACTCCATGTGGTCCATGGGATATGTGTCCTGTTGTAGTCTGGATCTATGGCATCCTTTGCTGCAGTCTGAGGGTGTAATGTTCAGCATTTGACACAGGGATGTACGTTTAGCATTTGTAAATGAACATCTTTGTCTTACACTGATGCACATCTGGTGGGCTTACCACTGTTCAATGTTCCGATTTCCCTGACTGTGTGCCCAGCTCCACTGGACATGCAGTTTTGCACATCAATGTCGAAGGACTCATCTGTGTATACAGTGCAACTTGCTTGACACGTGTTTTGGGTGTATGCAGATGACTGACGTGACACTCCCGTACCCAGGATGATGTGAGCAGAGCCTTCTGTGTGTTGTAGTTGTTGACTGACTGACGGAGTGTTCTGCTGACATGTTTGGGTCGTGCACAGACAAGGTTTGGCACAGCGGACCTTCCACAGGAGTGGAGTGCCCTCATTGCAGTGTGTAATCCGGTGACATTGCGTGGGCCTGTGTTGTGTGTTGTGTAAGCATGTCTGTGCGTGTTCCCTTCCCTTTTCCTACACAGGCTGTGTCCCTAGGGATGTTCCTGTTTGTGATGCTTGCTGAGTTGTTCTGTGTTCATCCAGCATCTTGGACCTGGTTTCTCCGTGATGTGGGTGCATGGCAAACTAATGTTCATGAGGTTGTCATCCCAGGTTGTCTTTGTTGTCAGGGCTGGGGATGTGGTCAAACGCAGATGGGACACATTCAGGATTCCCCTTGGCACTTGTTGTTTACACAAGTCATGTGATTTACAGTTTGTGGTAGCTTTCAGTGATTGTGACACGTTGTGTGTGTGACTGCTGCCACTCCTCAGGGTCAGAGCTGCAATGTTGGAAGTTGTGTACGTGTGTTCTTAGTGTGTCACCTTGGCTTCTTCGTTGGTGTGTGACTATGGCCAGGATACCATTGATTGTGGTGGATTTCACATCATGCCCATGTACAGCGTACTGTGCTGTGTGTCAGACATTGACGAGTCTTGTTGACTGGCCATGTGTGATGGCTTTCTGCACCTTAGTTCCCACCACCACCCCTGGTATTGTCATGGGTGCATGTGCAATGTCACCAGTCCATGTGAGCTTCACTGCTGCACATTGGTGGAGATCAGGGTGTGTGGTGTTGAGTGTGTGCAAATGTGAGTTGTTGCACGGCTAGACCCCTACCTCCATATTGGCCTTGGCTGGCAGGCCATGCTGATTGATTAGAGCTTGTGTAGGTGTGATGGTAGTTTGTTGCTCAGGACACATGGCTGTGGTTCACAGTGTGAACGACATCTACCTTTGTCATCACAGTGGGATTCTCATGCAGGCTAGTGTCAGCACAATGTGGGGTCCCTGGGGGTAGTGCTGTGGTGGGTCTGTCTCTTGCTGTGTTAGTTGCTGTTCCTACAAGCTTGTGTGACATGTGTAATTTGGGCTCCCTCTCATCTAACAATGCCTGATTGCCCACATAAATGTATCCGATCCATGAGTAACTTTTGTCTGGCACTGTATACACATCTGTGTGGTTGGAATTCAGGCCTCCTCATGTGTTGTGTGGTTGCCTGGGGACACTGGCACACCCCCCCATCACCCGATGTGTTTGATATGCAGTGTGAGTCTGCCTGTTTGTGTTTGTGCCTTAGCACCACTGCATTGGCATATCTTGAGTGTGCCATTGGCTGTATGTTGTTTGGTGGCTTTCCCCTGCTGTCCCTGGGACTCCTAGGTCATCAGTCAGCACAATAATCATGGTTTGTATGTCCCATTGCTGCCATGGTATGGTATTTGTTCACCTGACATCTACAGTCTCCACAGGATATCTACATTTGTGTGTCCATTGGTGCAGATATGTGGGTCAGCATTATGATGGTCACTTCTGTCATTGTGTTATTTGTGAATGTTGACAATGTGGGACCCCATGGGTGATGTTTGTATGCACATGGCCAAAACGATGTTTCAGTGACACTGCACTGTTTGCCTCAACCAATCTATGTTGCTATGGGACACAAGCACTACTATGCCACTGATGTGTTTGTTGTTGTGTGACCAGGATTCATCCATGCAGTTTGGCTTTGGCAGCTTTTACCATGACTACACTTACCTTATGATCACTGTGGTGATGGTGCTTTCGGCCCCATTGCCACACTGTTCAAAAGTTGCATCAGCTATGGACCCCATACTTACCTTTTGGTCACTGTGGTGATGGGGCTTTAGGCCCCATTGCCAAACTGTTCATAAATGTGCATCAGCTATGGACACCACACTTCCCTTTTGGTCACTGTGGTGATGGGGCTTTAGGCCCCTTTGCCACACTGTTCAAAAAGTGCATCAGCTATGGACACCACACTTCCCAATGTGCATCAGCTATGGACACCACACTTCCCTTTTGGTCACTGTGGTGATGGGGCTTTAGGCCCCATTGCCACACTGTTCAAAAAGTGCATCAGCTATGGACACCACACTTCCCTTTTGGTCACTGTGGTGATGGGGCTTTAGGCCCCATTGACACACTGTTCAAAAAGTGCATCAGCTATGGACCCCACACTTCCCTTTTGGTCACTGTGGTGATGGGGCTTTAGGCCCCATTGCCACACTGTTCAAAAGTTGCATCAGCTATGGACCCCATACTTCCCTTTTGGTCACTGTGGTGATGGGGCTTTAGGCCCCATTGCCACACTGTTCAAAAGTTGCATCAGCTATGGACCCCATACTTCCCTTTTGGTCACTGTGGTGATGGGGCTTTAGGCCCCATTGCCACACTGTTCAAAAATGTGCATCAGCTATGGACACCACACTTCCCTTTTGGTCACTGTTGTGATGGGGCTTTAGGCCCCATTGCCACACTGTTCAAAAGTGCATCAGCTATGGACACCACACTTCCCTTTTGGTCACTGTGGTGATGGGGCTTTAGGCCCCATTGCCACACTGTTCAAAAAGTGCATCAGCTATGGACCCCACACTTCCCTTTTGGTCACTGTGGTGATGGGGCTTTAGGCCCCATTGCCACACTGTTCAAAAAGTGCATCAGCTATGGACACCACACTTCCCTTTTGGTCACTGTGGTGATGGGGTGTTCGAGCCCATTGCCACAGTGGCCATGGTCGGCTTGCATTGTGGAGGCCACACACATTTATGTGTGACACATGTGTTAGGGGGTCACATTCTATGTTCAATGTCATGTTCAGTCTTGTAGGCATTTGACACAGACTACACACGCTTGTCAGGGTGTTGGGGGATGTAATTTTCTGTCATTCCTTATGTGGGAGTATGCTGGTTGTGTCATGCATTACCCGTCCTATGAGTAGGGGTGGTGTTAGTGGTAGTCATCCATCCCCCCATGAGTGGGGATGGTAGTAGTGACAGGCATCCAGCCCCCTGAGTAGGGGTGGTGGTGGTGGCAGGGATCCAGGCCCCCTGAGTAGGGGTGGTGGTAGTGGCAGGCATCCATCCCCCTAAGGGTGGGGATGGTAGTAGTGACAGGCATCCAGGCACCCATGATTAGGGTGGTGGTAGTGGTAGGCATCCATCCCCCCATGTGTGGGGATGGTAGTAGTGACAGGCATCCAGCCCCCCTGGATAGGGGTGGTAGTAGTGGCAGGCATCCAGCCCCCTAAGGGTGGGTATGGTAGTAGTGACAGGCATCCAGGCCCCCCTGGATAGTGGTGGTGGTAGTGGCAGGCATCCATCCCCCTAAGGATGGGGATGGTAGTAGTGACAGGCATCCAGGCAACCATGATTAGGGGTGGTGGTAGTGGCAGGCATCCAGCCCCCTAAGGGTGGGTATGATAGTAGTGACAGGCATCCAGGCCCCCCTGGATAGTGGTGGTGGTAGTGGCAGGCATCCATCCCCCTAAGAATGTGGATGGTAGTAGTGACAGGCATCCAGCCCCCCCTGGATAGGGGTGGTGGTAGTGGCAGGCATCCATCCCCCTAAGGGTGGGGATGGATAGTAGTGACAGGCATCCATGCCCCCCCGAGTAGGGGTGGTGGTAGTGACAGGCATCCAGGCCCCCCTGAGTAGGGGTGGTAGTAGTGGCAGGCATCCAGCCCCCTAAGGGTGGGTATGGTAGTAGTGTCAGGCATCCATGCCCCCCTGAGTAGGGGTGGTGGTAGTGGTAGGCATCCAGCCCCCCCTGAGTAGGGGTGGTGGTGGTGGCAGGCATCTAGCCACCCATGCGTAGGGGTGGTTGTAGGGTGGTGTTGGTGGTAGGCATCCATCCCCCTATGGGTGTGTATGGCATTGGTGTTGGCCATCCCACCCCTATGGTTCTGCTGTTGCTTGTGTACATCATTTGTGCATCCCTATGTGTGTGTGACATATTTCGGGTACGTGTAGTTTGTTTGTATTGTTGGTGTTTGACTTACCGTCTGTGCCGTACGCGTCCGTGCCGGTCCCGGTAATAGATGTAGAGTATAGGTAGGACCTGCGCAATGGGATTCATGCTTGGACTCGTCTCGCTCGGGTTTCTCGTGTCTTCGACTCGTACTCGCCGCTGGCTTGTTCGCCTCGTAGCCGTGGATTGTCTTGTTGCGCGAAACGGAGCTTATGTACGGCTCGCCTGGATGCTCAAACGTGCCGGACGTAGCGACGGGTTCGGCGCGCACGGAATGCACATCGTACTAGTCCGGCCGTAAGGTGCTGTGTATTTGCTTCCGTGCGGCTCGAATCGGCGCTTACGGATCCGGCTCGGGCGGGGAACAGGAGCTGGATTGGGTGAGTACGGCCTCGCTCGGTAACTGGGTTGTTATACGCATCGTACTTGTTCGTCCGGACGAGTGTACGATTCGGTCGGGAAACACGCATTCGGCTTGTATTTTTTCCGGACGAATAGTGTTAGGTGCGCTTCCGGCCGAGATCGGAATCGGCCCCTTAGTTGTTGTGAACACTGAACAGTTGAAGAAGATACCCTTTACTTAACAACATTAGCATTAGCGGTGGGGGTTGAGTAACTAATGGCCTATTCTATTCTATCTTCAACTCAGCAGAGACAGTTTTATGACGAAGACAAAGAGTCAGACAACATGTATGACTGGCAGAGAAGGATGCGTGGGTGAAGGGAAGGGCCACGGGATGCATATAGGTGGCGGATGAAGATAATAGGATGCATGGGTAGTTGAAGGATGGGTGAAAGGTGAAAGAGAAAGCAGAAAAGATGCCTGTCTGGGTGGGTGAAAGGAATCCTCCGGGGGTTTGAGGGGTCAAACTCTAAGGCAAGCAAGGTCGCATGGGTGGTGGTTGGTTATATCGATGACAAATGAATGTTGTCAGTGAAAGCCGGTTTATGATAGCCATGTTTGGATGGATGGATGCCTGGAAGGTATCATAGATAGTAGGTGAAAACAGAGTCAGACTGGATGAAGAGAATGTAAAAGAAAATTAAACCGTGCCAGAGTACCAAAGCCAAGGGTGAACATTAAGAATAAAATAATAATAATGCCAGAAGAGCAATGCACTGATAAATGAAAAAGCCCTGGGAAGAACAAGGACTGTTTTCTGCAAGGTTTTTGATTCAAAGGTTTGAGGTTGTACTTGTATTTCAGAATGGAATACTCCCTTGACTCACAGTAGTTTACAAGCACAACATATATATTG
The DNA here is from genome assembly GCA_963921515.1 of Calotriton arnoldi. Classification (NCBI taxonomy): domain Eukaryota; kingdom Metazoa; phylum Chordata; class Amphibia; order Caudata; family Salamandridae; genus Calotriton; species Calotriton arnoldi. Next base: position 270,451 of record CAWUFW010011987.1, read on the forward strand.
TGCATGACTATTATTTACCCTACCCACCCATCATTAATCTCCTCCCTCCGACTCCGACGCCCACTTCCGCTCCAGTCCATACCCATGTCATTTTTGACTGTGTCAGCCATGGCTGGCCTATTGGCTGCATGGTAACTCGTACCTATAAATCACTCAGTATGTCATCATCATCATCACGTGAGTGACATGATATCGTGCCGCCGTATATGTATCATCATTCATAAGCATGTCATCATTAACCATCATCATGTGCCTTATTGCAGTAGTCAGGGTGAAAGTGAAATTGTATGAGTATTTGCCATTGTTATAACAGAGTATGGCGCTAACGGAAAAATATATAATTGTGTAGTACAGCTGCCACACATGCAGACAGCAGTAAAGTAACATGAGTCTGCGACACGAGTATGTCTGTCTAGGGCACAAGCTGACTGAGCTGGCATGCCTACAAGATAAATTGTGCTAAACAAGAGAGAGAAGAAGAATACTTCTACTCTACTCCATAGTGCCTGAAAGTCTAATCATCACATCCAAATCTTAGGGGCAGAGGATGTGAGGGGGATACCACAACTGCTAGTGCTCCTGTTCCAATATCATTTTTATGTATTGTAATTGTATTGTAATTGCATTTGTATAGCGCTTACTACCCCTGACGAGGCGTCGAAGCGCTTTTCTGCGAGTAGCACGCTACTCCGGGACCCATAGAGGATTAGTGTTGAATTAGTATAGTGAAACATGCAAGTAAATTTTAAGTGGTGGATATGTTAGTCAGTTATTTGGATTCGGAAGGATAGCAGAAGGATAGAAGAGGAAAAAAGGTTTGTATTTATATAGCACTTCTTACCCCTGATGGGGTTTGAAGCGCTTTTTTTTTTTTGGTGAGTAGAACGCTACTCCGGAAACCCATAAAGGATTAGTGGTGAATTAGTATGGTGAAATATGAAAGTAATTTGAGTGGTGGATATTAGTCAGTTATTTGGAGTGAGAAGGATAGCGGAGGGATAGAAGGGAAAGAAAGGTTTGCATTCATATAGCGCCTGTTACCCCTGATGGGGTGTTGAAGCGCTTTTCTGGCGAGTAGCAGGCTACTCCGGAACCCATAAAGGATTAGTGTTGAAAATTAGTATAGTGAAATATGAAGTAATTTGAGTGGTGGATATGTTAGTCAGTTATTTGGATTGAGAAGGGTTGGGGAGGGGTAAAAAAGGGAAAGAGGTTTGCATTTATATAGCGTTTGTAAGCCTGATGAGGTGTTGAAATGCTTTGTTGGCGAGTAGCACGCTACTCTGGAACCCATAAAGGATTAGTGGTGAATTAGTATAGTGGAATATGGAATTAGAGAAGTGAACATGTTAGTCTGTTATTTTGATTGAAAGGGTTAGTGGAGGGATAGAAGAGTGAAGGATTTCTTTTTTTAGGTTATAGCAGTAGGAGGAGGCTTTTGGATGAGTAAAAAGGGTTTTTGGAGGGGAAGAGTCAGAGGGAAGAGTTTAGAAAGGTTTGTTTTGGCGGGATCAGTATAGTAAAAGAGGTGTCAGATGATGCAAGGAGGGGTAGAGTAGGAGAGAGTCAAGAAAGGGTTATTTTGGGGAACATAGTAGTGGTATGGGGTTTGGGATGAATGAGAGTGGGTGTAGAGGATATAATGATAGATGTATAGGGTGAGAGATAGGGTAGTGCATTGGAAAGAGTAGTAGAAAGAAGTTTGATATGAGTCAGAAAGTTGGGTTAGAAGATATATTGAGAGAAGTATAGGCTGAGAAATAGGGTAGTGCATTGGAAATGCTAAATTAGAAGAAAGTGATAAATATATAGATCCATAAGTACATTGAAAGTATATAGATGCATAAAGGAGGTAAGTATACGCAGATTAAAGATATTGATAGAGGTACAGGATGAGAAATAGGGTAGTGCATTGGATATGCTTTTTCAGGAGAAAAGTAACAGACACACAGACCCAAGTACATGGAGGTACATAGATGCACAATGGAAGCAAGTACATTAAGACCAAAGATGATGTTTTTTTTTTATAACAAATAATTATTCTACATGTTTATACAAAGCAATACACATAGATAGGTACATATCTATAGTGGAAATAAATGCTTATATACAGAGGGACACATACATAGTGTGGGTATTAATGAATGGGTAAATGGGCAGCATTTCTAGCCCAGGTCCCGACCAGTCTCGAACAGGCTCAAACAGGCACTCACCCTTGTCCTCTCCACCCTTAGCCTCAACGCCCGGGTTGAGACACCCTAAGCCATGGCCGTTTATAGCCCTAGTAGTCAGGTGACCCCTTCAGCCAATAGAAACCCTAGCCCTAACACTATCCAATCACAACACTAGCCCTAAAATCTAGAACCATTAGGAGACCAGGACCTTTCAGCCAATCTTAGCCCTAGTACAAGCACCCAATCAGTTAAAAAAACCCTGAACACTACGTCCAAAAGAGTCCCTAGCCCTACCAGTAGTCACAATCCTAGTCCAAGCAACCAATGGCACAGGAAGCCCTAGTCCCTACTTCCAATAGAAATCCTAACCCTAGCCCTAGTCCCAACAACCAATAACACAGGAAGCCCTAGTCCCTACTTCCAATAGAAATCCTAACCCTAGCCCTAGTCCCACCCTAGTCCCAACAACCAATAACACAGGAAGCCCTAGTCCCTACTTCCAATAGAAAGCCTAACCCTAGCCCTAGTCCCACCCTAGTCCCAACAACCAATAACACAGGAAGCCCTAGTCCCTACTTCCAATAGAAATCCTAACCCTAGCCCTAGTCCCAACAACCAATAACACAGGAAGCCCTTGTCCCTACTTCCAATAGAAATCCTAACCCTAGCCCTAGTCCCAACAACCAATAACACAGGAAGCCCTAGTCCCTACTTCCAATAGAAATAATAACCCTAGCCCTAGTCCCAACCCTACATTGATTGAATCACAGACCCAGAAACCGATCAGAACCCTCAAATACCCAACCAATGAGGACACTAACCCTAATCCAATAGAAACATCAGATACAACCACCAATCAGTGTACACATGTACCAAACAATATCAAACTATATAAGGTCCCAGCTACCTCAGACAAGGTTTGCTGGCCAGGGAGTTGAAAGCTGCTCCTCTATTCAGAAGGATCAGTGACAGAATATCGAGGGACATAATATCGACTGTACACAATATCGACTCCAGAATATCGAGAGACAAAATATAGTCTACCTATCTACAAACAGGAAAGAGCCAAAATATCGATTCCAAAATATAGTCGTTAAAAATATAGTTTTCTAAAATATCGAATTTTTAAAATGTCTTAAAATTAATGTTAAATTAATTAAATAATAAATATAATTAGGCAAAACATACTTAAAATTAATTAAAAAACATTAAAATTAATAAATAATATATTTAATCCCCCAAAAATTAAACATACATTTTTTTATATGTATTAACTTAATAATTTAAAAGATAATTATTTATTTTTAATTATAAAATGTTAAAAACATAATTTAAAATATTATTACATATATATATATATATATAAATAAATATATAATATAAATATAAAAATAATTCATATATAATAATTTAAAATATTAAAATAAACTTTTTTTTAAATATTATTTTACACTACATTAAATATAAAAATACTGAAAACGTTGCCAAGCATAGGATACAAAATTACTATTCCCACTCCATCAAGTTTAATAGTAGGGAAAGTATTGGATAGCGGGAGTGTAAAAATTACTATTCCCACTCCAGTGAGTGGAACAGTAGGGAAAGTGTTGGATAGCGGGTGGGTAAAAATTACTATTCCGACTCCAGCGATTGGAACAATAGGGAAAGTGTTGGATAGCGGGTGGGTAAAAATTACTATTCCGACTCCAGCGAGTGGAACAGTAGGGAAAGTGTTGGATAGCGGGTGGGTAAAAATTACTATTCCCACTCTAGTCAGTGCAACAGTAGGGAAAGTGTTGGATAGCGGGTGGGTAAAAATTACTATTCCCACTCCAATGAGTGTAAAAGTAGGGAAAATGTTGGATAGTGGGTGGGAATAATTTACTATTCCAACTCCAACAAGTGTAATAGTAGGGAAAGTGTTGGATAGCATAGAGGAATAACTTAGTATACCCACTCCTGCAATATAATTAATAATTAATTAACAAATAATTAATTAATAAAAATGTATTTACCTCCCACCATTTTCCCCTATAAACGTCACCTCCAATATGGTAAAATATTAATCAATTAACATAGTTAATTAACAATTAATTAATTAGCTAATCACAATTAACAATAACATTAATAACCATCGTATCTAAATTAATTCACACAATTAACACTATAAAATAACTTTTAATAAATATTATAGAAAAAAAAATTGATTTAAACTTAAATATATTCGGAGCCTACTCCCCTATCAACGCTCAACATGCTCCTAATTTTTTTTACACATTTAACATATTAACAAATTAATCATTAATAATTAATATCTAATTATTAGTAATTAATAATTTTTTTAACATAATTAACATTAATTATTACTTGTTATTATTCAATTAATAATTAATAAAAATAAATTAATTAACTTAATTAACAATATGAATTATTAGATATTAAATTATTAAATAATATAATAATTAATTATTTAATTTCAATTAAATTACTTCCCACCCTATTCCCCTATAAACCCACAACCCACTACAGAATTAAATTACACAAAAATTAATGTACATATAATTAAGTAATTCTAAATAAATATTAAAAAATATATTATAATTAAATTACTTCCCACCCTATTCCCTAATAAACCCACAACCCACTACGGAATTAAATTACACAAAAATTAATGTACATATAATTAATTAATTCTAAATAAATATTTAAAATAAATATTATAATTAAATTACTTCCCACCCTATTCCCCTATAAACCCACAACCCCTACGGAAGTAAAATACGCAAAAATTATGGAACATAAAATTAATAACTTAAAAAAAATCAAACATACATTACAAATATAATATATAATTTTAACACATATACTAGCATACACAACACTAAAAAAAAATCGATATTATGAACAACGATATTATGGGAAACGATATTTCTGACCTAACATTCGATATTCTTCACAACTATGGGGCCGATTCCGATTCCGGCCGGAAATCTCTCCGACCGAGCCGGACCCGGAGAGAATTCCGACCGAATCGGACCCTAGCAGTCCGACCGGACGAGTACGATGCATTCGCATGCTATCGGACTCGATTCGGTCGGACTCCCATTGAAGTCAATGGGAGCCGATCGTACAATGCGTACGCGGGCTCCCATTGACTCAATGGGTGCGAGGCGAACAAGGGCGCCCCCTACAGCGGGTACGCGTCCATGCGCATCGCGGCATACATGCACAGGTAGGGGGGACCCATGGGTCCCCCTGTGTGCGACTCGCGCGCCTACGCGTACAGGGGGGTCCGACGCGGACCCCCAAAGTCCGGCTCCGACAGCTCTTTCGAGCCGGACGGCGCGAGTCGGTCGGACTGCTCGCGGCACGCATCGTACTTACCCAGCTGGCAAACGTCTCCATAGCGCGGTGCGAGTCGTGTCCGTGCGAGTCGCTCGGAGCGTGTTGAAGCCGCGTACGAGTCGGTCGGCGATTTCACGGGAGCTTGCATTGTACTCGCTCGGCCGGACCCGCGTACGATTCGGTCGGGAAACAGGGCTCCGAATCGGAACCGGTAAATCCGAATCCGATTCGGAGCACTACCGGCCGAGATCGGAATCGGCCCCAAAATTTTGGGAATTCGATATTCTGTCCTCTCGATATTTTTGACTCGATATTGTGTCCTCTCGATATTTTCAATTCGATATTTTGGGTGTTTACCATTCAGATATCTCCAAGGAGACAGACAGGCTCAATCCACACTTTGGACTTCTGCAGGTAAGGCCCTAACAAACTTGTCCTCTAACTACACTATTTTTATAAAGCTTTACTCCCTCTCCTGGCCAAAAAAACGAAGTGCACAGTCCCTATTAAACACAGTTTACTGCTGTCTCAGGGGGCTGGCAGGGGGGCTGGTTTGACTGACTTGTTAACACAAAATGGTCGCTGGGGGTGCACTGCTTAACATACAGGTCTTAGCACAGAGCAAAGGAGACATTTGGAGGGAAAAACTGATAGTCACGGGGAATGAGAGGGCAAAACTACAGAGTTTGGACTGCAAATCCCACAATTCAACAGGTTAAATGGAAGTAGTCACGGACAGGAAAAACCACAAGTTTAAACACAAAAACATGGGATAAGTTATGCAATCACTGGCAGGTTAAAACTACAATTTTAAACTGTAACAACCACAGGCAAAGACTGGTAAAGAAATTTAAAAAGAAAAAAATAAGATGATGCAATCACAGGTGGGGAAAATCGTTTTTTAAACTTTTTTAGGAAAGAGACAGCACTAATCTGCCTCCTTACCAATTCCTGGACTCTGCTCACTGCAAGCTGGGCACAGGTAGGCTGCAACTCACAAGATGGAGGAGAATGATTTGGGGTGCACCCAGCAAAGCCTTAAGGGGCCTGGGAAGGTGTGAGAGGAGGGCTCAAATTTGCTTGGAGCTGGGGAAAACCAATAACAGTTCTAGGTCTGCTGGCCTGGGGGTGGGGCTGGTGCTGGGGAGCTGCTCTATTCAGAGATCTCCGATGTGTGTAGTTTAATTTAGTGTTACTGTTTTGCTAAGAGTATTTGTTACAATTGTCTTTTTTTCATTCTTGTTATAGCTACTCCTTCCCAACCCAACAGGCAGGAGTTGGCGGCCTGGGCCCGGCAAAGGAAGCTGGAGGCCATCCGGTCTGAATATTGCCGGCTGGTTGCCCTGGCGGAGAAGGAGGAAGAGGCGGCAGCTGCATCTTCTTCCTCCAATGCCCCAGGGCCCACCCAATAGACTCCAGCTGCATGTGAGGCATTACACCTATTCCTAGCGACCATCCCTTTGCCATCGGGATCTTCCCAGTCGGAGTCTGACTCTGATAGACTCCAGAAGTCAGATAGAGAGAAGAAAGCCTCTGGAGGCACCAGTAAAACAGATGTTGATGCCTGTATCTCGGATTGGCTCTGCTCCACAATCAGACTGCATAGGCTGGTCTTATCGCAAACATTGCCCCTTCAGCCGGGAGCTGCAAGATCAAGCTCCCTGGGGATCGATGTGCTTGATATCGCTCAATAACTTAGACTCTTTAAAGGCTATAGCAGGTACCTGCCCTGGTAGTGCTCTGAGATTACCCATACCGGCGATGGCTGCACTAGTAGTGGGCACTACCAGGGTCTTAACTGGCTCTCCATAGGTACTGACTCCCTGCCTTCCTCTGATGGAAGACGTTTCTGATTGTAGAGGGGCAATATACTGGAACAGGGTCTGCTGGGAGGAAGAGGCAGAGACTGTAGCAAATGTAGAGGCAGGTGGGGAGCCCGTTAACTGAGCCTTCCCTGAATTCAAGGAGCCTTCAGAAGCACTCTCAGATGTTTGAATTTGATGTTGCCCTTGGTAGGTCCAGGTGGAAATGCTGGTCCATCTTCGCTTGGAATAGCCATAGTGGTTCCCGTGACAAAGCTCCCCGGCTAGCCATGCTGGCATTCCCTTTGCCGCGTTGAGATATCATTCTTATTGCAGTCTGCAAGGTGCTTGTGTTCAAGGAGGCTTCCCCCAAGAGCAGTTTTTAAAGGCATTACTGGTGAAGTGTAGGGGCGAGAGGGCCACAAGAACCGTAAGAATCCACTAAAGTTATTTATAGTTAGGATGTAGTTTCCATAGGAAGAGCTTTTTTTTGTTTTGCCAATAACTTTGGTGTTGTAGTGATGAATCTTTGCGAAATTTTCGAAACTAGTTTGACGCTTGCTTCTTCTGCTGTCTTGAAAGTTTCATGGTGATCCATCAAGCAGGGGTCGAGAAAAAGGGGGACCCACAGCACATTTTTCCCATGTTAATTTCCATTGGAAATTTTAAACAAGGCTACAGTCCGAACTGGTGAACGGAATTATACCAAATTTGCCAGAAAGGTAGCTCTTCATCCAGAAAGCGACTTTTTTGTTAAAAGGTGTAAATCTGTTCAGTAGTTGCTGAGTTATTTAAAGAAATTTCCAGTTGTATATATAAGGATGCAGAGGATCCGCAACCCCTTCCGATTGCGTGCTGAGATCTGATTGGATGTCAACACTTCAAACCAGGAAGTGTTGGCAGCCACCTTGTGACTCGGTTAAACTGGGTCACAGGAAAAAAACATTAAAAAAAGACAAGGGGGGCAGGGTAGAAACACCCTGACCCCCTAGGTCTTTTGGGAAGATCCCACGGGGCCCAAAAAGCATTTTTTTCAAAAATATTTGGTGGGAGTCATGCTGGATCCGTGTATCCTGCTGAAAAAAAAAAACAAAAACAAAACACAGGCTCCTGCGCTTCATTTGTAATCGGCCCCCGGGTGAGGCCAGGTCCCGGGGATATGTTTATAACATATAGGAGGGGGGCGCATGGGCCCTCCCTCCTTGGAGCCCTAAAGCCCCTTACAACTCGATCTGGTCGACTAGTGCGAGCACCTTGATGACTTATTGAAGAAATATAATGCTGCTGTTGTTTACAGCTTTCTATTGAACAAGGGGGGAGATCTAGTGTCTTGAGATTATGTGCACTAGGACCTTTGCGGTCCTCGGCGGACTCAACAGAGGAATTACATAACTGGCTGGGAGGTGTTAAGGTGTGGTTATTAATGGTTATGATGTAATGAGAAGGCAGTATGTGTGTTGTGCGCTGAAGAATTAAGGCATCTGTTAATGAGCTCCGTGTGTGGCGTGTTCATTTGCATATTCCTGGGCTGGGGAGGACGCGACACCACGCAGGCACTCATAATGCGGCCATAAAAGCTGTGTCCCCACCGCATAATGTCATATCAAAATTGCAGTGAGCTTCAAGCCAGTAAACTAGGACTATCTCACCCCTGCTGGACTATTGAAGACAACCATAATTGGGGCACAGTGAGCCATTCACATCCCTTGCCCGGAGCCACTGCTCCGGCTGCACTGTTGATAGAAACACCCATCCTGCTGATCAGGTCACATCTGTTGTCCTTAATGGATGTTTTCTGGGATCAGTATTGTGTTTTCTGGCTTTTATTTTTGGCAATGCTTATATCACACAATATAGTGGCCCAAAGAAATCATTATATGTAATAGTATACTGTGTTGTTTGATAAATACATAGACGTATCCCTCACCGTCAATATATGAAGGTGAGGCACATTTTGTACCTGCCATTTATGCAGCTGGCACAGCCATGAAGTCAAGCAGCCAATTCTTTTTGAGCTAATCCAAAATAAACACATACTTCTTTTTTTTTCTTTTAGACGCAATCTTATCGGTATATTCTATGGGGAAATGCAAAGGTGCTGTTCAGCGTAGCAGTTCCGAGATTTGCCATTTTTCTTACCTGTTAACCCTTCGATTGTCTTTTTGTGAAAATCTCTTGAGAAAACCACCTGCAAAGACCCCTCGGATAACGATATTGCACTGGTAAGGCTGTAGTGGTTTTTAACATGCAATCCCAGCGTGTTGTGCCTGGTGTTGTGGTTTGTTGAGTTCGCAAGCCGAGAAGGAATGCTTCAGGTACAACAGCTCTGTGAGTTAAGTCCAAGCTGTAAAGAAATTTTGAGGAGTGCAGGGCTTGGGGGTGCACGGTTTTCAGCCCCAGAAGGGAAGATACAGGCTTTCATCATTCTGATGTTGATGAAATGGGAACTATTTTGCTTGTTAACGGGAACACGTGTTTATAAGGATGCAAATGAAACATCAATGTGGCAGAATCAGTGGAGTAGCCAGGGTTAAATGTGCCTCAACACGAGAAAAAATGTCCTTCCCTGGTTAATAAAGGACAGCCATAAATGGGGTATGGAGGGACTTCTCAACCTACACCCTCAGTCGGAAAGAGCATTATAGAATACCGTTCTTTGCTATGATTTAACACCAAATAGATCATTTAAAGAAGTGTAAAATTAACTCAATTACTGCATCAATCCACTCCCTTATTGCCTCAGTGATTTTTTAACCATGCCTAGCAATGTTGGCGCTGTGAATATGCTGCCATTTTCACAGTTGTCTGGGTGATGTTAAAAGCAGAACAGAGAACCCCCCAATAGGTAGTGAATGCTATACAAATGCTACCATACAATACAAAGAATCATGTGCAAACAATGCTGCTTTTTTCTACAGTTTTACATCCTCACATTGCATGCTATCTCAAAAAGCCTCCTCCCACCACATTTCCGACACCCCACATGAAAAATGCCCTGGAACTTACACTATCAATTGTTCCCCTCTCCTTTCCTTCGATGGAATGGGCCTCTCCTTACATTTCAGCCTCTGCATTACTCCTCTCTCGGAGTATAAGCTACTCAAATTCGCATAATTGTCTGCTTTATTCCCTACTATTGCCAGACTCACTGCAATCATGCAGCAAGGGATAACCAAAGTATGTGGCAGGATGGTCTAAATTAGGCAGCAAGTAAAGGTGTATTATGCAATGTAATGTGGTTCATTTTGTTTTAGCATTAGTTGTTTTGTCATTTTTGCACATGTTAAAACTGTCTGGACAAAGGGTCTACTCCATTAACACCCGAATACAGCAATAAGCAATAGAAAGGTGACCAGTCAACCTTTGAGAAGGTCCTCCACTGGGCAGCAGCATGTGTTGCAGCATGTTTAGTAACTTTTGAACAGTTCGAGCTATAAATGGCCACAAAATTGCATAATTTCAGTGGCCCTTATTATTGTATAACTTCAAATTGCCCACATGAGCTCATGAAGCCCCACTAATAATCAAATCAAATTCCTATTAATTTAATCTACCACAAAAAACCGGAGTAAATTCATGTAATGGTTTCCATGAGAGCACAATTCTGATCTCAATCATCACAAATAACCAATAGCCACTGGGCTAACCACTAACCTTGGGTTCTCAAGTAGCATGTTACAAATCATTACAATTTAACAGGGAGTAAACTAAGAAGATACATATTTGACAATTGCAGATACATTGGGAAATGTACATTTTCATATTTTCATGACAAGTGGGGCACAGTGGTAATATTTTGCCATCAGATTAACCGACTTAGGTACTGGAATGGTATATAATTGACATGATGCTTTATTCTGTGAATGCAATGAGCAAAATGAGGGAGACCTTTGTACAAGCAATGGGAATATGGGGATGATGGAGAGCTCCTTTCATCTTCTCCTTGCTTTGCATACCCACCACACCCAATTCTGTACCAAAATGATTTAATAGGAATGGAAAATCAACAGTCTTTGCACCACAACTGGCTTTCTTGCACCATGCAATCAAATGAAAAAGACTGTAGTTAATTGTACTCTTGAATATCGAGTACAAAAGGCATACTAATATGGTGAACCAAATATTGAGGGAGTATATATATTCACCTTTTTATATTTTGTTCCCTGATATTTTGTCCACGATATTAGTGTTCCACAATATTTTGGACTCAGTATTCAGAAGCCACACCACTGTGGGTAAAATCCTGCACAGCTATCATGCTTTTTCAAACACATAAAGAACAGTGGCTGTGCACTGTTAAATTCACCTCGACACCTGTACTCTCTGCAACCCTTCCGATGCATCTCACTGTACCTAATTACCCCTTTGAAATGTTTTCTATTGAGGCAAGCTGCGCATCTCTCCGACCATTCACTTTATAGATTAGGGGCCATATTTACAAGGCCCCAGAGCCACTGGAGCATCACTTTTTGCGACGCTCCGGTGGCGCTGTGTCCTTTTCTATATTTACAAGGCAGCACTACGCCACTTTCTGTGGCTTAGCGCAGCCTTGTAAATATCTTTCCTTTGACACAGTTTTCTGTGTTAAAGGGGCGTGTAATGGGTGTTGCTGAGGGCATTCCCAGCAACACCCATGGCATTTGGACACTGCCCCTGATTTACAAGGAATTGTAAATCTGAGGCACCAGCAAAAACCTACTCCTCCCCAGGGGAGGTATAAGGGTTACGCCAAGGAGAAATACTTTTATTTCTCCTCGTTGTTTGCTCTTTCTATGTGTGCTCCATTCGGCAGCCCACATAGAAGGAGCAAAACATCATTAATGATTGTTTTTATGCAGGACATTGTCTCTTCCTGCACAGTAACAATCATCCATGCAACTCAGTCACCCTTGCACAAGGGTGTCTGCATTGGCGCACAGCTGCTGTTTGTGTGCAAGGACAGGAGTGTGTACTCAAATGCGTTGTATTCTTGTAAATACAGCGAAATTCCTGCACTTAGACAATTATTGCGGCATTGCGCTGCGCCATTGTCTTGTAAATATGCCCCTAGATGTGGATGAGCAAATAAAAGCATAAGTTGAGCAACCTAAACTGGCTCTGGCATGGTTTTAGGACCTCCAGAACTCTTTAGCCAAAAACAAACTAAGCCTTTTGTGTCCTCTGCATCCCTACCTCCATTCACTTTAGCACAATTTCACAATATTTATCAAGCACACTGGATGCAAGAGAGAAGGGGCTGGCTGGACCTCAGGCTCTGTGTATTTTGATTATTGAGTACTCCAAATGCAAAAACTCCACAGACGTGTTTCTGCCTATTGCCCTGTAAGTCTTACGATGCTTGAAATGCTGCATCTAAAGCAGGAAGAAGCAATGTAGGGAGCATTTCGTGTTTTAGAGAAAAGACTGGATTGTTCCCATGGGGAGCAGGGTCAAGACTGATTTGCTTGTGGCTGGGTTTAAACCGGAATGGCATGGGGAGCAAAAAACGATGGATATAGGCCCAGCTCTCTGTACAGAGGTGCATGTTTTACATTGCTCAGCATTCTGTCCATCAATTGTTCTTCTTGCATTTGTCACCTCGAGTGAGACAGGTATGCTCAGACATGGGTCCCATGCTCTCTATGCTACTGGAGTAAAGCTAGCGTGGCTGATGAGGGGTGATACCCTGAACCTGTCCTAGGATGCTTGTTTCCGGAATGGCATGGGGAGCCACAAAAAGGATGGATTTAGGCCCAGATCTCTGTACTGGGGTAAATGTTTGACATTGTCCAGCATTCTGTTCATCAATTGTTCTCTTTGCATTAGACAAAATGTTGTCATGCTAAAGGCTGTAGCCAATACACAGGATTTTTCTAACATCTCAAAGCTCCTAGGTGAGAGAGATAGAAATAGAAATAAATAATGGTAGAGGAAAAGACCAGGAAAGAGACAGAAAGTAAGAGAAAGAGAGACCTAGAGTGGCAAAGTGTGTAACAGGTAAAATGGGGGCACTATAAAATCAGAAGAGAAAGAGAGAAAAGAGATAAAGAGATAAAGACCAAAACAAAAATGAAGGGTGAGGGTGAATGAGAGAGAGATTGATTGAGAGAGTGAGTGAATAAGTGGGTTAGTGAATGAGAGCCTAAGTGAAAGTGAGTCAGGTGGTGGGTTAGAGAGAGTGAGTGAAAATCAGGGAGTGAGTGAGAGGGGAGAGTGAGTGGGTGAGAGTGAGTTTGTGTGAGAGAGCAATAGAGAGTGAAAAAGAGAACTAGTGCAAATAAGGGAATAAGGGAGAGGAGCTGAGTGAGACAGTGGCTGAGAGAGTGGCTGAGAGAAAGACTAGGAGAGTGAGTGAGATGGGATGAGTGAGAGTGACTGAGTGAATGAGAAAGATAGTGAAGGTGAAAGTGAGGGAGTGAGTGAGGGCCAGTGGATGAGTGAAAGAGTGAGTGAATGACTGAGTGATTGAGTGTGAAAGTGAGGGAAAGAATGAGAGGGTGTGTTAGTGTGTGTGTGTCTGTCTACCTGTATGTGTGTATGTGGTTCTCTGTGAACAGAAGGAAATTGTTGTAATGTTTGTAGTAATACATCCATGAAAAAAGTTGGTGTTTTGCTGGCTATGCTCGCTTTCAGGCTATTACAGACAATTTGGACCTCCAGCTCACCTCTGGCTTAGTTCTTTAAATTAATTCTCAGGCTTGCCCTTCTCTACCATAGACAAGAAACAACCTGTGGCACACTGCATTCCATTGTCATCTGATGACACCAAAGTGGTGGGGAGTAAGTGTTAGGGATTGCTTTTAAGAAGCTAGCAAGAGAACACTGCATTTTCTTTTATCTCCGCCTTAAAATAATACCATGTGCCCTCATCCTTCCCATTTGCACAGAACCATGATTTCAACTGGAATACATGACCTCTCCCTGTGCACTCTGCAGAGAGGCCAAGGAATGCATGGACACGTTTTCTGAGCAACTTTTTAACCCACTGTGAGAATTTCGCTGTGTCTTCAGACTCAGCTCCAGAGCTCTCAATAGTGACTTGTTATATCAACGTGGTGCGACTAAGTTCAAAGTATGCACTGTACAAAAGTAGTGCGCTACATAACAAACACACAGAAACAACATTCTGGAGATAGCTAACACTTTTAGGGAATGCGACTATGCAAGATTAACACATGCAATATACTCGGGAAACAAATAACTATCCTTAAAATATCGAAGTAACAATTAAATGTTAAAAATTCTAACATTTACTTACCTCAACGCAGCCGCATGTGGTGCACCCTCAGTTTGTCATCATTTGTCTCCTCCAGTCCAAGATGTGAGACCTTGGCTCCAAGCATGGGGTCCTAGAGCAGAGCCAACTAACGTAACCAATGCAGGAGCTGCTCTCATGCTGTTTATAATAGTAATCAGCATGGGAGAAGCACCAGGATTGGTTGAAGCCTGCCAACCCTGTGCTCTGTTTGAGAGTTGGGGTCTGTGTCTGCGCTCCACCTGGCTGTCTAACACAGCTCGGGTTGGAGTGGTCTGAAGTGCAAATGTTGGGGTGGCCGTCACAAGACAGCCGGCCAATCTGACATGCGCACTTTCAACTTTAGGCTGAGTCATCCCTGCTGTCAAATAGCAGGAATGACCCCACCCCTGCCCTCACACTTGGGCTGTGAACTGCACCTACGTGCTTTATAATAAAATGTTAATAAGACCATTTTATTTTCTCTCTTCTGCCCTGAAAGACGAGCCACCACTGGACAAGACGTTGGCTCTTGGCCATGAACAGGGGAAGAACATGAATGATGTAACACCCCTACATTCAAATGAGCCACTGAACCCACCACAAAAAGGGGATGAAGTGGTGACGGGTGAACCTGAGCACTTTGCTAAAAAGAGGCTATGCACAGTGAGAAAACGGAGCCCTCCGACAGCCATGCTGCCTGCCACACCTAGATTTGAAGCAACCACCTAAAGCGATGAGCAGAGCAAATACGAGTGGCTGGGATCACAGCATTAATGAGGGTAAAGCAGGCAGTAGCGCGCAGAGGTAGCTCTGTAACCCACAGTAAACTAGTAAACTAGTGAGAAGATGGGGGGTTATCAAGCCATGACCCCTCAACGAAAATTAGAGGTTGTTGCAGGTTAGGAAAAACAGAGACTGGGAGAAAGAAAACACATACAGTCCCATGGAGTGCTTTACGTTCAATTAAATAAGGACCTTGAGGTAGGCAATTAAAGGATGCAACTCATTCAATCAAGACAATATGAGACCAAAATGCCCCTAGGTAGGACAAGCACAACAATAGGGAGGAAAGCCATCGAATCAGGATCAAGGAAGTGAGATAGATTACAAAGCCACTGAATCATGAGCAAGGGGCTAAGCCAATGCCCCCTCTCTCTATATTGCAAACAATCGGTCTGGAAAACAGACAGATAGAGCTCTCTGTATTCAAGAGCTAAAACTAGGAGGTTCTGCATTCATTCAGCCAGATATTCCTCTTCTCTTTAAGAATTGTTGGATAATTGGAAGATTTGGGCAGGGTCTTTGGAAGGGGGTGACTTGTGAACCTGAAAAATAAATGTTTGAAAGGGAACTTGTTGTCCCTATTTGATGAGCCTTCCGATCTATGAAGATTATCTCAAAATCCACACGTATCACTGATTTTATGTACTCAAATTGAATGTAAAGCAAGGTGTTTCATGTTCATGGCTTAGACCTTGAATCCTTTGACATTTTCAGCCTGAGGATCTAAAGCAGGAAAGTTCAAACTTTGTCTGTTTCTTTTAAAAAGCAGCCGCATTTTAATGACATTCAAAAGAGCCCCAAGGGCACCATCACTGGCATGCCACCCCTCAGGTAAAACCAGCCCCACAGAACCAAAGGCTGAACCAAAACATCTCACTCACCCTGTCTCCTCCTCTACCACTGTAACCTTGCTCAGTGCCATATGTACTTGTTCTACATCCATTACACCATAAACACTATAAGGATTCCAATGACCTAATGTAAACGCCCCAAATTTGTTACTGTGCCCTCGTTTTAGATTTCGGAGGCTTGTACATTTGCCTCACCTGCTGTGCGAACCTTTTTAAATAGACAAGAAATTTCAACTCAATACAAGCACCCCAGTAGCAAAGGTAGCAGAAGTGCCCCCTAACATTCTGTATGACAGTTTTGGACAATAAACGGGTGTAGAAAAGTAGATCTGCTTTTATGGTTACCCCCACTTTTTGACTGGTGCAATGCTGTCTCTGACTAGTCTGACTGGGATCCTGCTAACCAGGACCCCAGTCTCTGTGCTCTCCCCTAAAGTGGTTATGGTAAGTACTTAGGTACATCCCAGATTGGATACTGGTGTACCCTTATAAGTCCCTAGTATATGGTACTGAGGTGCCCAGGGCATTGGAACACCAAGGGTCCCCCATGGGCTGAAGCATGTATTATGCCACTCATGGGAGACCACTCAAACTGTAACTACAGGCCTGCCATTGCAGCCTGTGTAAGCTGGTGCTAGCACCACTTACGAAAGATATAGGTTTCCCTATATCTCTGGTCACTGCACTTAAAACTAACCCAGGGCGGAGTTTGCGTAGTCGCGCTATGCGAAATTCCACGAAGTCGCAAAAAAACTCCGGGAGCTACGCAGAGTTCAGCAAGCAGTGGAGTTGCTTGTTCCGCCTGTTCGTGATGCGTTTTTCCTGTTCGGGAACGCGTATTGAGTGTTCGGGGATGCTTTTCGCATGCTCGGGAGAAAATATCAAGCAAATTTCACCACGCGGGCCCCAATGGGCGGCAATCTTGTTTTTTCACTTTTTACTATGGTTCTGGGCCTGTTTTTCTATCCTCCCTATATCTTTTCAATCCTTTGTTTCTAGAAACTTTCTTTGGATCTTTTTTATTTATTATATATCCCTCTCTATTCCTGATTGTATATGTTGCGTTTTTTCCTACCTTTTGTGTGTTTTTTAGTGTGTTTTTCACTTTTTTTCTATTACTTGCTTTTTTCCTTTCTTTTACTTACTTTCTTACTTCCTACCTTTTCTTTTCTGACCCCCCCGCCTACCCAGAACCATGGCAAAGAGCCTTAAGAAAACCAAGGGCCAGAGGAAGAGGAGTGAGATCACAAGGGGTGCAGCCACAGGCGTTATTCACTGAGGCAGAGGTGGCACCACTGTTTTTTTTGTCCAGCACCACCTCCCTTTAACCCTGGCAGCAGGTGGCAAGCCTGGGTCCGGGTCCGGACTCCGGGAGTGTCACCAGCAGTGGGAGAGGGTGCGCCGCGCAGTGTTTCGCTGCTCTGGGGTCCGGCGCACCCTTAACCAATTGACGCACGGTGGTCCGACATCCTGGACCGGGAGCAGGACCTGCTGGACCTGCTAAGTGTTGAGGTCCCGGGGCTTGGTGAGTAGCTAATCATATTACTATTGTGTTCTCCTGTTCTGTGTTATTGCGAATATTATTTTTTCGCAAATAGCTAACATGCTGCTGCTGCTTACATGCAGGTAACTTATGTTTAAAAATCTTATTATTATGTGATTGTTACTTCCAGGCAGGTGCTCATGCTCGGCGCTAATAACTAATCGTACTTGTTTGCAACATTGCGCTCTCTTGGGCTGGTTATGTAAGAGAGGTTAGAGAATTTAATTTAGGTATTGCATATAGGAAAGACTCCAGTCCTTTCCTTTGTCCTGTCAGGCTGTCTTGTCTCTTACCACTAAGATAGTGGTAGTAGTTAGTATTATTTGGTAATTTAGCGGCCTGCGTGACACGTCCTCTCACATGACTTCAGTCCTAGTAGATCCTTTTGTAGTTCGTTCGTATAGTGAGTGAATAGAATAGCAACCAACCAATGGTGTATGCAATATGCATGCGTCCATCTATGAATTAAGAAGAATAAAAATGCAGACTTAGTAATTGGCCCGTCAAAGGGGTTTGAGTTGGAGACAGAGATGATTGAGAATGAGATCGGAACTAAGTAGAAGCAAATATAATTTTTTTGCAATTCATCCCAAAGTCTGGAATAGGCGGGCTAGGTGTGTTTAGGATTCAAGAATTGGAATTGAACTGTGGAATAATAATGATCGGATGGTACTCGACTGCGATACATACTAGTCGACTACTACTAGTCGAATAAGTCGATCTTTAGGATAGGTCAATGCTATTGCAATTGCCATTTCCTCTCTAAAAATATTTTTAGAGCAATTATATTATTTATTTAACACAAATCAATTTTTGTCTCTTTAATTATGTCTTACATGATCAGCATCCAGGGGCAAGAAGAAGAGTGGGTCAGCTGGCAGTGCGGCAGGTACGGGAGCTGGAGGGGCCTCCCAGGAGCAGCAGGAAGCGGCCTCAGGCGCAGATGGCTCTGCTGCTGGCCCCAGTAAGTCCTCCTGGTGTTGTTATATATTAATATTTCCCTAACTTTTGCCGCTCTATTATTTCCATTTCCTAATTTTAATTTTTCCCAAATCCTCTTCAATCTATCTGTTTTTAAATTCTTGTTTTTTTGCTCCATTACCTACTACTAAGTACTAGTTCTAACATTGTTTCTAGTGTCTGTTTTTTTTTTTACATCAAATCAAACTGCATCTGACCAACCTCTGCTCTGACTCTATATTAGTCTGTCTGTAGCTTGCTTTCTTCTAGGTTTCCCTCACCTTCCCCTCTCCCCCTTATATGTGGATTGCCTAGTAGTGGTACTGTAAGACTCAGAGAACCCATTGGTCCTAGGCTACTACTAGTACTAGTTCTAGTAAGGACTCCTTACTACTACTAGTACTAGTAGCACTAATCTGCTGTGCAGATTGCATGCCCAAGTAAGGTATTCTCCGCAGGTTTGTGAGATGAGAAGGCTTTAGTTTCTTTTACTGTCTCATCACGCTCAATCAGTAATGGTGGTCACTCACGTTGGACAGGACACCCCAAAGTGGTGTATTTTACTTTTTCGAATCCAGGCCTAGTAATTTTTTTAGTAGCAGCAGTTGATGGTGAACACTGAACAACTGATTACCATGCACCATGGCTGGAAGGAAGTATGAGGAGTAGGAGGACGGCACCATTATTTTCCAACTAAGAGAGACCTCATGTCTGCCCAGTTGGCCACTCTTTCTTCTTTTCAAAAAATGAGATGCACCAATAGCTCTGGTCACTGAGTCCAGTCCTTTGAGTTGTCCTCTTCTTGAGAGGCTTTTCAAAAATTGCCACCAACAAAATGCCCAACCGGATATTATTTTGTTATTTTTGATAGGACAATACTTTCTACTCTACTCTAGTATCCGAATTGTAGATAGTGATGAGTGTGGATTATGTATTATTAATTATGTATTTTCAATCTTGCTAGTGAAAAAAATAAATAGGGGAGGTGTATATGGCATCTAAAAAAATTTGAAATGTTTTTTCCAGGTGTACCGACCCCCAGTGCCGGGGCCAGCGGTGAGGGCCATGCCACTCCGGAGGGAGAGGAGGATGTGGCAGCTGCAGGGGGTGAGCCAGCAGCAGTGGCGGGTGGTGGTAAGTCATATTCCTTACTTATTGAGAATGATGAATACACTCGCTGCAAGGGTGTACACTCAGTACTAGTCTAGCACACTGTACTTCTGCTGAAACTAAGTTGTTGTGAACACTGAACAGTTGAAGAAGATACCCTTTACTTAACAACATTAGCATTAGCGGCGGGGGTTGAGTAACTAATGGCCTATTCTATTCTATTTTCAACTCAGCAGAGACAGTTTTATGACGAAGACAAAGAGTCAGACGACATGTATGACTGGCAGAGAAGGATGCGTGGGTGAAGGGAAGGGCCACAGTATGCATATAGGTGGCGGATGAAGATAATAGGGTGCATGGGTAGTTGAAGGATGAGTGAAAGGTGAAAGAGAAAGCAGAAAGGATGCCTGTCTGGGTGGGTGAAACTATGGGTGAAAGGAATCCTCCGGGGGGTTTGAGGGGTCAAACTCTAAGGCAAGCAAGGTCGCATGGGTGGTGGTTGGTTATATTGATGACAAATGAATGTTGTCGGTGAAAGCCGGTTTATGATAGCCATGTTTGGATGGATGGATGCCTGGAAGGTATCATAGATAGTAGGTGAAAACAGAGTCAGACTGGATGAAGAGAATGTAAAAGAAAATTAAACTGTGCCAGAGTACCAAAGCCAAGGGTGAACATTAAGAATAAAATAATAATAATGCCAAAAGAGCAATGCACTGATAAATGAAAAAAGCCCTGGGAAGAACAAGGACTGTTTTTTGCAAGGTTTTTGATTCAAACGTTTGAGGTTGTACTTGTATTTCAGAATGGAATACTCCCTTGACTCACAGTAGTTTACAAGCACAACATATATATTGTGCATGACTATTATTTACCCTACCCACCCATCATTAATCTCCTACCTCCGACTCCGACGCCCACTTCTGCTCCAGTCCCTACCCATGTCATTTTTGACTGTGTCAGCCATGGCTGGCCTATTGGCTGCATGGTAACTCGTACCTATAAATCACTCAGTATGTCATCATCATCATCACGTGAGTGACATGATATCGTGCCGCCGTATATGTATCATCATTCATAAGCATGTCATCATTAACCATCATCATGTGCCTTATTGCAGTAGTCAGGGTGAAAGTGAAATTGTATGAGCATTTGCCATTGTTATAACAGAGTATGGCGCTAACGGAAAAATATATATTGTGTAGTACAGCTGCCACACATGCAGACAACAGTAAAGTAACATGAGTCTGCGACACGAGTATGTCTGTCTAGGGCACAAGCTGACTGAGCTGGCATGCCTACAAGATTAATTGTGCTAAACAAGAGAGAGAAGAAGAATACTTCTACTCTACTCCATAGTGCCTGAAAGTCTAATCATCACATCCAAATCTTAGGGGCAGAGGATGTGAGGAGGATGTTTCCAAAGAGGGGGAACCTAGGGCCTTTTAATCTAGGTCCAGCATACAGGCCCGTAACTAAGTATAAACCAAAGTGGTATGCAGTTCCTTTTGAGAATAGCAGGTCGTTGTATATGTTTAGAAAGTACACACGGTGGTGTTCAAACAAAGAACAGGAGAATGATTTCCTCGTTTCGGAAAAAGACCCTCACACACCCAGCCAGCTAGGTGTCTTGCTTCATCATCGGGTCTGCTCCTTATCGGGTCGGCGCTGCAATACCCGATCGGCACCCGAGATGGGGCCTTCTTGGCGGAGATCTTTATTCCTTTATGCCGTAGAGTGTAGTGCATGTGAGGGCCCTTCGTCAGTGTAGGTGTAGTGTGAAGGGGTGTGAGATTAAATCAGGAAGTAGTGGTCCACTCAAGACAATTTTAATGAAATGTGGCCACTAACCTGGTTAAAAATGAAAAGGCGCGCACAACCACTCTAATGTTGCGGGATTATACGCTTGTGATTCGGGTCAACATGTTTCTTGCCTTTTATCAATTTGATGGCAATTCCTCAGGACCTAAGTGAGATCTACCTACACTCTTTGGTGGTGGTCCGAGCTACGTGGAAAAGAAGTCGTGACCACCCATACAGCACCCTAAAAAGTGGTACCTGTAGATCTACAACATAGCCTGCAACAAGAGAGATTCATACAAGTTAGTTTGTCATAATACAACGGTTTTTCATATATTGATGTTTGTGCACCAATTATCCTATAGGTGCAGCAAACGCATGCTTCACACTCAAGTGATTGTGATCATGCGTCAGATGGAAAACAGATACATTAAAAAACATTAAAGAGCAGCAGCAGTGATAAAAAGTACCTTGTGAGTCAGGCACAACAGTGTAACTCACCCTATTTGGGTCAACTATGCGCGGCATCGTGTACCGGCAGGTGTAAACACTAAAGGTGTAGTGTCCTAGTGAATGGAAGAAATCAGAAAAGTTAAAATATGGACATACAGGCACAGTTTCCTGTAGACAGTTATCTGATCAGTGGTTAAATCACAGCAATGATGGCCCCCAAGGGTGTAGGTCATCACACAGAGGCTCCCACGCCTAGACTAGGAACCTTGCATCCACCGATCTGCTGTAAAAAAAGAGAAGACACGCCCCAGGCAACTCCCCCCAGCACGAACCAATGGCCCCACAGAGGCCAACCAAGGCTGGTATCTGGTCTGCCACATGCTAGCACCGAGGTTGAGAATCCGAGGCACGTCCCCAAATCAGTCACGCAAGTGATGGCATTATCTGGTTCTCTAGGTTTGTTTTCTAGTAGGTTATCCCGGTTATTATTCTTAGCCCTTTTGCAAGCAAGTGTGACAGTGTGTCTGGGGTACTCTCTCTGACAAAGATCTTTTGTCAGGGTGTCGGACTCTTTCTGGTAGTCTCTTAATGAGCTACAGTTCCTCCTAATGCGGAGGAACTGTCCGAAAGGAAGATTCTGTTTTAGGGCCCTGGGATGGTGACTACTAAATAGCAATAAACTATTTCTATCTGTTGGTTTGCGATAGAGTGTGGTAGTGATAACATCATTCTCCAGTCTAATCAGTAGGTCAAGAAAGGGGATCTCGGTTTCTGAATAGTATTTGTAAATTTCAGAAAAGGGTTCAGTGTATTGATCCAGGCACAAAATTCTTCGCATTTCGTGCGTTCTCCTTTCCATAGGATCAGAATATCATCAATGAACCTCTTCCACATTAGCACATTTGTCTTGTATGGATTCCTGGAGCTATGGATCTCTCTTTCTTCAAATGCCGACATGTACATACATGCCAGGCTCGGCGCGAATGTACTGCCCATAGAGGTGCCCTGCGTTTGATGGTAGAGTTGTGTATTATACTCAAAGAAATTTTCCGTTAGGGCTAAGGTGGCACACTCTAATATGAAGGCCACTGGAGTGGGAGAAGTCCAGTTGCCATGACTTAGTACATCCTCAATAACTTCCAGGGTCGCCCTTTGTGGGATGTTAGTATAGAGGGCCTCAACATCCAGGGTAATCAGTAGGTCTACCTCTTCTGGATGTTGGACCCCCTCAAGTAACCTTAGGACATCTGTGGTGTCCTTAATAAAGGACGAGGTTGCTCTCACCAGCGGTTGCAGAAAATGATCGCAGAATCGTTAAAGGGGTTCCAAAATGGACCCGATCCCTGACACAATGTGCCGTACGGGGACCAGGGTGACCCCTTTATGGATTTTGGGCAAGGTGTGAAAGTATGGGGACTTGCGCTCTTTTGTGATTAGGAATTAGCTTCCTTTCTGGTGATCCATCCCTCGGTCTCAGCTGAGAAAACCATGGAGGAAATCATCCTGCTAAGTCGGGGAGTAGGGTCCTCTCTCAAGGGAGTGTAGTATCTGCGGTTGCTTAGTTGCCTGCGACATTCCACGTCGTACTCCACCGTGGACATAATAACCGTGGCCCCGCCCTTGTCTTCCTGTTTGATTGTGATACTCACATCATCCGCCAGAGCCCTGATGGCTGAGATTTCACTCGAGGACAAGTTGTAGAAAGGGGCGGGGATGGTCGTGCTGTTTAGGTCTTTCAACACAGCTTGTTCAAACGTCAAGACCTCGTTTGGAACCATGCTACTGTTGGGTGTAAATGTGGAGGGTTTGTGTAGCCCAGAGTCGCCTCCCTGTGACAGTGGTTTATCTTGAAAAAAGGCTTGTAGGCGTACCTTGCG
Source organism: Calotriton arnoldi (assembly GCA_963921515.1). Taxonomy (NCBI): domain Eukaryota; kingdom Metazoa; phylum Chordata; class Amphibia; order Caudata; family Salamandridae; genus Calotriton; species Calotriton arnoldi. The sequence continues at coordinate 294,365 of CAWUFW010011987.1, forward strand.
GAAGAAGCCCTGGACCTCGCAGATGTCACGAAATTTGTCAGTCTTAGGGGTAGGGACATAGCCTAACCCTTTTTGTAGGACCTTCTCTTCTATGGGTGAAAGGGCCCTCTGGGAGAGGTTAATGATCAATCTCTCTTCCCCCGTGTCTGGCTCCTGGTCTCCACTGAACGAGCTGGTTGTTCCTGCCATTGTACTCTTTTTTGCCCTCTTCTGTGCCCTCTTCCTCTGCCCCAGCCTCTGTCTAAAAAAGGGGGCTCAGTCCCATGCTGGAAGAAGGGTGGAGGGCCTTGATGGTACATCGGATATTGCCAGAATTGGGGTCCTCGGTACGGTGGCATATTGTAGGGTTGATACATTGGACGTTGGAAAGGTCTTGCATTTTTGGAGTTCCAGCTACCATTGCTGGAGTCACTGTTGGATGAGGAACCTCTTCTTGTGAGGTTAGAGCTCTCATCTGATGAGTAGCCTGTCCCTGGTGCAGTATAATCTGCTTTGAGATACGGATAGACCTTCTCTGTGGAGAATTTTTGAATGTCTTTTTGAAGCTTCGCGATTTTTTGTTTCATCAGATATTCCCTATTGTCCGCAATTTCTGCATTGATCTCAGCTAGTCTCGTTTTAAATGCAGCTGTTTGGACAATAACTTTAATTGCGCCTTCCGCTGTCTGTATCCTTATCAATAGTGCATCTGCGATTCTTTTCGCAGTATTGATTATAAGGATGAGCCAGTCCCTAGTGCACTTCCATGCCACTAAGGACCACTCTTTCTTAAAGACTGCATCCTCCAAAAATAAGCGTGGAAAGTTGTTAACAATAAGACCGTTTGGGGCTATATTAGCCCGTAGATACTCGGTCATCATGGCTCCATGTAATGTAACCTTGAGCCACTCGCGTTTCATAGTAGAAAGAGAAGTCCAGTCTTCAGACTGGCTGCCGGAGGCTGAACTGCCATCAGGCCCCAGCAATGATGGTGCTCTAAGAATTTCTGCTGCTGCTTCGTCGCCAAAGCTAAGTCCCTGGTTGTCCTCCATACTGTTAGTAGGGGATACTCATAGACTTGTAAGAGATATTCCGGAATGAGTTATTTCCTATATCTTAGATATGGGCCAGGAGTACTATTCAGTAACTTCCTGGTAACCTCACGTAATTGTTCCCGCGGGTAAAAACCCGTGCATACAATGTTTCCAAAGAGGGGGAACCTAGGGCCTTTTAATCTAGGTCCAGCATACAGGCCCGTAACTAAGTATAAACCAAAGTGGTATGCAGTTCCTTTTGAGAATAGCAGGTCGTTGTATATGTTTAGAAAGTACACACGGTGGTGTTCAAACAAAGAACAGGAGAATGATTTCCTTCTTTCGGAAAAAGACCCTCACACACCCAGCCAGCTAGGTGTCTTGCTTCATCATCGGGTCTGCTCCTTATCGGGTCGGCGCTGCAATACCCGATCGGCACCCGAGATGGGGCCTTCTTGGCAGAGATCTTTATTCCTTTATGCCGTAGGGTGTAGTGCATGTGAGGGCCCTTCATCAGTGTAGGTGTAGTGTGAAGGGGTGTGAGATTAAAACAGGAAGTAGTGGTCCACACAAGACAATTTTAATGAAATGTGGCCACTAGCCTGGTTAAAAATGAAAAGGCGCGCACAACCGCTCTAATGTTGCGGGATTATACGCTTGTGATTCGGGTCAACATGTTTCTTGCCTTTTATCAATTTGATGGCAATTCCTCAGGAACTAAGTGAGATCTACCTACACTCTTTGGTGGTGGTCCGAGCTACGTGGAAAAGAAGTCGTGACCACCCATACAGCACCCTAAAAAGTGGTACCTGTAGATCTACAACATAGCCTGCAACAAGAGAGATTCATACAAGTTAGTTTGTCATAATACAACGGTTTTTCATATATTGATGTTTGTGCACCAATTATCCTAAGGTGCAGCAAACGCATGCTTCACACTCAAGTGATTGTGATCATGCGTCAGATGGAAAACAGATACATTAAAAAACATTAAAGAGCAGCAGCAGTGATAAAAAGTACCTTGTGAGTCAGGCACAACAGTGTAACTCACCCTATTTGGGTCAACTATGCGCGGCATCGTGTACCGGCAGGTGTAAACACTAAAGGTGTAGTGTCCTATTTGAATGGAAGAAATCAGAAAAGTTAAAATATGGACATCCAGGCACAGTTTCCTGTAGACAGTTATCTGATCAGTGGTTAAATCACAGCAATGATGGCCCCCAAGTGTGTAGGTCATCACACAGAGGCTCCCACGCCTAGACTAGGAACCTTGCGTCCACCGATTTGCTGTAAAAAAAGAGAAGACACGCCCCAGGCAACTCCCCCCAGCGCGAACCGATGGCCCCACAGAGGCCAACCAAGGCTGGTATCTGGTCTGCCACAGGCTGGCGCCGAGGTTGAGAACCCGAGGCACGTCCCCAAATCAACAGAAAAGTGCCCACAATGATTAATCACCGCTCGTAAATGCGCCATCAACCCACAAGGGTTGTTCGAGTCACATGTACCCGCCTACAATAACTCGATCGTACTGAGAGGGAACGGGACATGCCTATGGGTAATCGACTCGTACAGGGCACTGACAAATGGAAGGGAACCTCTCCCGTCCGGTACATGCAGCACAAACCTACTGCGGGCATAATAGGAGTACATGCAACCCCCTACCTTACACGTGTCCCCAGCTGGGATCGAGTTGGCCACAAAGATACAATCGAGTTATTGTAGGCGGGTACATTTCCAGTTGTATATATAAGGATGCAGAGGATCCGCAACCCCTTCCGATTGCGTGCTGAGATCTGATTGGCTGTCAACACTTCAAACCAGGAAGTGTTGGCAGCCACCTTGTGACTCGGTTGAACTGAGTCACAGGAAAAAAACATTAAAAAAAGAAAAGGGGGCAGGGTAGAAACACCCTGACCCCCTAGGTCTTTTGGGGGGATCCCACAGTGACCCCACAGGGCCCAAAAAGCATTTTTTTCAAAAATATTTGGTGGGAGTCATGCTGGATCCGCGTTTCCTGCTGAAAAAAACAAAAACAAAAACAAAACACAGGCTCCTGCGCTTCATTTGTAATCGGCCGCCGGGTGAGGCCAGGTCCCGGGGACATGTTTATAACATATAGGAGGGGGGCGCATGGGCCCTCCCTCCTTGGAGCCCTAAAGCCCCTTACAACTCGATCTGGTCGACTAGTGTGAGCACCTTGATGACTTATTGAAGAAATATAATGCTGCTGTTGTTTACAGCTTTCTATTGAACAAGGGGGGAGATCTAGTGTCTTGAGATTATGTGCACTAGGACCTTCGCGGTCCTCGGCGGACTCAACAGAGGAATTACATAACTGGCTGGGAGGTGTTAAGGTGTGGTTATTAACGGTTATGATGTAATGAGAAGGCAGTATGTGTGTTGTGCGCTGAAGAATTAAGGCATCTGTTAATGAGCTCCGTGTGTGGCGTGTTCATTTGCATATTCCTGGGCTGGGGATTACGCGACACCACGCAGGCACTCATAATGCGGCCATAAAAACTGTGTCCCCACCGCACAATGTCATATCAAAATTGCAGTGAGCTTCAAGCAAGTAAACTAGGACTATCTCACCCCTGCTGGACTATTGAAGACAACCATAATTGGGGCACAGTGAGCCATTCACATCCCTTGCCCGGAGCCACTGCTCCGGCTGCACTGTTGATAGAAACACCCATCCTGCTGATCAGGTCACATCTGATGTTCTTAATGGATGTTTTTCTGGGATCAGTATTGTGTTTTCTGGCTTTTATTTTTGGCAATGCTTATATCACACAATATAGTGGCCCAAAGAAATCATTATATGTAATAGTATACTGTGTTGTTTGATAAATTCATTGCATTTGCTGTTTGTAAATAAATGTAGTCATGACCTTTACCACCGACTGTCCTCATTGAAGGCAATCAAGGCCTTGTTTCGCGCCATGCATTCACAGCAGAGTGATGAAGGGAGCCCAGCCAGCATGTGGCGAGGAAAAAAGCGTGCCGCGCAGTTTATGAGACACAAGATTAATGTATGTGATTTTATGTGTTCTGGAAAAAAGTCCTACGAAATAAATGATAAAACATAAGCAATTCAATCAGTGACGTATCCCTCACCGGCAATATATGAAGGTGAGGCACATTTTGTACCTGGCATTTATGCTGCTGGCACAGCCAGGAAAGCATGCAGCCAATTCTTTTTGAGCTAATCCAAAATAAACACTACGGGGCATATTAGCAAGACCCACGTTAAAATTATCGCAGTTTTAGCGGCAGGAAACTGCCGCTAAAACGGCGATAATGGGCTTGCTAATATGCGTTATAGAATTCCAATAGAAGCCCAGGTTAGATGTGCAGGACATCTAACCTGGGCTTCTATTGAATTCCATAACGCATATTAGCAAGCCCATTATCGCCGTTTTAGCGGCAGTTTCCTGCCGCTAAAACGGCGATAATTTTAACGAGGTTCTTGCTAATATGCCCCACCATTCTTTGCTATGATTTAACACCAAATAGATCATTTAAAGAAGTGTAAAATTAACTCACTTAATGCATCAATCCACTCCCTTATTGCTTCAGTGATTTTTTTAACCATGTCTAGCAATGTTGGCGCTGTGAATATGCTGCCATTTTCACAATTGTCTGGGTGATGTTAAAAGCAGAACAGAGAACCCCCAATAGGTAGTGAATGCTATACAAATGCTACCATACAATACAAAGACTCATGTGCAAACAATGCTGCTTTTTTCTACAGTTTTACATCCTCACATTGCATGCTATCTCAAAAGCCTCCTCCCACCACATTTCCGACACCCCACATGAAAAATGCCCTGGAACTTACACTATCAATTGTTCCCCTCTCCTTTCTTTCGATGGAATGGGCCTCTCCTTACATTTCAGCCTCTGCATTACTCCTCTCTCGGAGTATAAGCTACTCAAATTCGCATAATTGTCTGCTTTATTCCCTACTATTGCCAGACTCACTGCAATCATGAAGCAAGGGATAACCAAAGTATGTGGCAGGATGGTCTAAATTAGGCAGCAAGTAAAAGGTGTATTAAGCAATGTAATGTGGTTCATTTTGTTTTAGCATTAGTTGTTTTGTCATTTTTGCACATGTTAACACTGTCTGGACAAAGGGTCTACTCCATTAACACCCGAATACAGCAATAAGCAATAGAAAGGTGACTAGTCAACCTTTGAGAAGGTCCTCCACTGGGCAGCAGCATGTGTTGCAGCATTTTTAGTAACTTTTGATCAGTTCGAGCTATAAATGGCCACAAAATTGCATAATTTCAGTGGCCCTTATTTTTGTATAACTTCAAATTGCCCACATGAGCTCATGAAGCCCCACTAATAATCACATCTAATTCCTATTAATTTAATCTACCACAAAAAACGGGGGTAAATTAATGGAATGGTTTCCATGAGAGCACAATTCTGATCTCAATCATCACAAATAACCAATAGCCACTGGGCTAACCACTAACCTTGGGTTCTCAAGTAGCATGTTACAAATCATTACAATTTAACAGGGTGTAAACTAAGAAGATACATATTTGACAATTGCAGATACATTGGGAAATGTACATTTTCATATTTTCATGACAAGTGGGGCACAGTGGTAATATTTTGCCATCAGATTAACCGACTTAGGTACTGGAATGGGATATAATTGACATGATGCTTTATTCTGTGAATGCAATGAGCAAAATGAGGGAGACCTTTGTACAAGCAATGGGATTATGGGGATGATGGAGAGCTCCTTTCATCTTCTCCTTGCTTTGCATACCCACCACACCCAATTCTGTACCAAAATGATTTAATAGGAATGGAAAATCAACAGTCTTTGCACCACAACTGGCTTTCTTGCACCATGCAATCAAATGAAAAAGACTGTAGTTAATTGTACTCTTGAATATCGAGTACAAAAGGCATACTAATATGGTGAACCAAATAATGATGGAGTATATATACTCACCTTTTTATATTTTGTTCCCTGATATTTTGTCCACGATATTAGTGTTCCACAATATTTTGGACTCAGTATTCAGAAGCCACACCACTGTGGGTAAAATCCTGCACAGCTATCATGCTTTTTCAAACACATAAAGAACAGTGGCTGTGCACTGTTAAATTCACCTCAGCACCTGTACTCTCTGCAACCCTTCCGATGCATCTCACTGTACCTAATTACCCCTTTGAAATGTTTTCAATTGAGGCAAGCTGCGCATCTCTCCGACCATTCACTTTATAGATTAGGGGCCATATTTACAAGGCCCCAGAGCCACCGGAGCATCACTTTTTGCGACGCTCAAGTGGCGCTGTGTCCTGTTCTATATTTACAAGGCAGCACTACGCCACTTTGTGTGGCTTAGCGCAGCCTTGTAAATATCTTTCCTTTGACACAGTTTTCTGTGTTAAAGGGGCGTGTAATGGGTGTTGCTGAGGGCATTCCCAGCAACACCCATGGCATTTGGACACTGCCCCTGATTTACAAGGAATTGTAAATCTGAGGCCCCAGCAAAAACCTACTCCTCCCCAGGGGAGGGATAAGGGTTACGCAACAAGGAGAAAAACTTTTATTTCTCCTCGTAGTTTGCTCTTTCTATGTGTGCTCCATTTTGCAGCACACATAGAAGGAGCAAAACTTCATTAATGATTGTTTTTATGCAGGACATTGTCTCTTCCTGCACAGCAACAATCATCCATGCAACTCAGTCACCCTTGCACAAGGGTGTCTGCATTGGTGCACGGCTGCTGTTTGTGTGCAAGGACAGGAGTGTGTACTCAAATGCGTTGTATTCTTGTAAATACAGCAAAATTCCTGCACTTAGACAATTATTGCGGCATTGCGCTGCACCATTGTCTTGTAAATATGCCCCTAGATGTGGATGAGCAAATAAAGGCATAAGTTGAGCAACCTAAACTGGCTCTGGCATGGTTTTAGGACCTCCAGAACTCTTTAGCCAAAAACAAACTGAGCCTTTTGTGTCCCCTGCATCCCTACCTCCATTCACTTTAGCACAATTTCACAATATTTATCAAGCACACTGGATGCAAGAGAGAAGGGGCTGGCTGGACTTCAGGCTCTGTGTATTTTGATTATTGAGTACTCCAAATGCAAAAACCCCACAGAGGTGTTTCTGCCTATTGCCCTGTAAGTCTTACAATGTTTGAAATGCTGCATCTAAAGCAGGAAGAAGCAATGTAGGGAACATTTCGTGTTTTAGAGAAAAGACTTGATTGTTCCCATGGGGAGCAGGGTCAAGACTGATTTGCATGTGGCTGGGTTTAAACCGGAAAGGCATGGGGAGCAAAAACGATGGATATAGGCCCAGCTGTCTGTACAGAGGTGCATGTTTTACATTGCTCAGCATTCTGTCCATCAATTGTTCTTCTTGCATTTGTCACCTCGAGTGAGACAGGTATGCTCAGACATGGGTCCCATGCTCTCTATGCTACTGGAGTAAAGCTAGCGTGGCTGATGAGGGGTGATACCCTGAGCCTGTACCAGGATGCTTGTTTCCGGTCCAGGGAGGACCTGGTCTGGCAGTTCGGGCTGAACTATTCCCATGGGGAGCAGGGTCAAGGCTTATTTTCATATGGCTGGGTTTAAACTGGAATGGCATGGGGAGCCACAAAAAGGATGGATTTAGGCCCAGATCTCTGTACTGGGGTAAATGTTTGACATTGTCCAGCGTTCTGTTCATCAATTGTTCTCTTTGCATTAGACAAAATGTTGTCATGCTAAAGGCTGTAGCCAATACACAGGATTTTTCTATCATCTCAAAGCTCCTAGGTGAGAGAGATAGAGGGTGGTGACAATAGAAAGAAATAATGGTAGAGGAAAAGACCAGGAAAGAGACAGAAAGTAAGAGAAAGAGAGACCTAGAGTGGCAAAGTGTGTAACAGGTAAAATGGGGGCACTATAAAATCAGAAGAGAAAAGAGAAAAAGAGATAAAGACCAAAACAAAAATAAAGGGTTAGGGTGAATGAGAGAGAGAGAGAGAGAGAGAGAATGATTGAGAGAGTGAGTGAGTGAATAAGTGAGTTAGTGAATGAGAGCCTAAGTGAAAATTGAGTCAGGTGGTGGGTTAGAGAGAGTGAGTGAAAATCAGGGAGTGAGTGAGAGGGGAGAGTGAGTGGGTGAGAGTGAGTTTGTGTGAGAGAGCAATAGAGAGTGAAAAAGAGAACTAGTGCAAATGAGGAAATAAGGGAGAGGAGCTGAGTGAGACAGTGGCTGAGAGACTGGCTGAGAGAAAGACTAAGAGAGTGAGTGAGATGGGATGATTGAAAGAGAGTGATGGGATGAGTGAGAGTGATTGAGTGAATGAGAAAGATAGTGAAGGTGAAAGTGAGGGAGTGAGTGAGGGCCAGTGGATGAGTGAAAGAGTGAGTGAATGACTGAGTGATTGAGTGTGAAAGTGAGGGAAAGAATGAGAGGGGTGTGAGAGTGTGTGTGTGTCTGTCTACCTGTATGTGTGTATGTGGTTCTCTGTGAACAGAAGGAAATTGTTGTAATGTTTGTAGTAATACATCCATGAAAAAAGTTGGTGTTTTGCTGGCTATGCTCGCTTTCAGGCTATTACGGACAATGTGGACCTCCAGCTATCCTCTGGCTTAGTTCTTTAAATTAATTCTCAGGCTTGCCCTTCTCTACCATAGACAAGAAACAACCTGTGGCACACTGCATTCCATTGTCATCTGATGACACCAAAGTGGTGGGGAGTAAGTGTTAGGGATGGCTTTTAAGAAGCTAGCAAGAGAACACTGCATTTTCTTTTATCTCCGCCTTAAATAATACCATGTGCCCCCATCCTTCCCATTTGCACAGAACCATGATTTCAACTGGAATACATGACCTCTCCCTGTGCACTCTGCAGAGAGGCCAAGGAATGGATGGACACGTTTTCTGAGCAACTTTTGACCCACTGAGAATTTCGCTGTGTCTTCAGACTCAGCTCCAGAGCTCTCAATAGTGACTTGTTATAACAACGTGGTGCGACTAAGTTCAAAGTATGCACTGTACAAAAGTAGTGCGCTACATAACCAAAAACACAGAAACAACATTCTGGAGATAGCTAACACTTTTAGGGAATACGACTATGCAAGATTAACACATGCAATATACTCAGGAACCAAATAACTAACCTTAAAATTTTGAAGTAACAATTAAATGTTAAAAATTCTAACATTTACTTACCTCAACGCAGCCGCATGTGGTGCACCCTGAGTTTGTCATCATTTGTCTCCTCCAGTCCAAGATGTGAGACCTTGGCTCCAAGCATGGGGTCCTAGAGCAGAGCCAACTAACGTAACCAATCCAGGAGCTGCTCTCATGCTGTTTATAATAGTAATCAGCATGGGAGAAGCACTAGGATTGGTGGTTGAAGCCTGCCAACCCTGTGCTCTATTTGAGACTTGGGGCATGTGTCTGCGCTCCACCTGGCTGTCTAACACAGCTCGGGTTGGAGTGGTCAGAAGTGCAAATGTTGGGGTGGCCGTCACAAGACAGCAGGCCAATCTGACATGCGCACTTTCAACTTTAGGCTGAGTCATCCCTGCTGTCAAATAGCAGGAATGACCCCACCCCTGCCCTCACACTTGGGCTGTGAACTGCACCTACGTGCTTTAATAATAAAATGTTAATAAGACCATTTTATTTTCTCTCTTCTGCCCTGAAAGAGGAGCCACCACTGGACAAGACGTTGGCTCTTGGCCATGAACAGGGGAAGAACATGAATGATGAAATACCCCTGCATTCAAATGAGCCACTGAACCCACCACAAAAAGGGAATGAAGTGGTGACAGGTGAACCTGAGCACTTTGCTAAAAAGAGGCTATGCACAGTGAGAAAACGGAGCCCTCCGACAGCCATGCTGCCTGCCACACCTAGATTTGAAGCAACCACCTAAAGCGATGAGCAGAGCAAATACGAGTGGTGGGGTCACAGCATTAATGATGGTAAAGCAGGCAGTAGCGCGCAGAGGTAGCTCTGTAACCCACAGTAAACTAGTAAACTATTGAGAAGATGGGGGGTTATCAAGCCATGACCCCTCAACGAAAATTAGAGGTTGTTGCAGGTTAGGAAAAACAGAGACTGGGAGAAAGAAAACATATACAGTCCCATGGAGTGCTTTACGTTCAATTAAATAAGGACCTTGAGGTAGGCAATTAAAGGATGCAACTCATTCAATCAAGACAATATGAGACCAAAATGCCCCTAGGTAGGACAAGCACAACAATAGGGAGGAAAGCCATTGAATCAGGATCAAGGAAGTGAGATTGATTACAAAGCCACTGAATCATGAGCAAGGGGCTAAGCCAATGCCCCCTCTCTCTATGGGGCAGATTTACAAGCCCCCTGCGCCACCAGTACGTCACTTTTCGTGGCGCAGGGGGCTCCTCTATATTTACAAGGAGAGAAAAAGCCACCATGCGTGACTTTTCCTCTCCTTGTAAATACGGTCCCTTCACACGCAGCACTTTGCGGTGAAGGGCGTTTATGGGTGTTGCAGTGGGTGTTCCCACGCAACACTCATGGAACAGGACTCAACTCCAGAATTACGTGAAATCGTAACTCTGGAGATGCGTCAGTATGCTACGCCACCCTAGAGGTGGCGTAGCGAGGTGCAATGAGAGAGAAATGTTTTCATTTCTCCTCGTTTTTCTCTTTCAATGCGTGCTGCATTCTACAGCACGCATTGGAAGAGAGAAAATACCTGTAGTGATTGTTTTGTGCAGGAAGGTGCCCTTCCTGCACAAAAACTAATCTCCCCACGACGTAGGCATCCTTGCACCATGGTGCAAGGGTGCCTGCGCCGGCGCATGACAGCAGTTTGTGCACCAGCGCAGGGGAAGCACAGAGATGCGACATATTCTTGTAAATATGTCGCATCCCTGTGCTTTCCAGACTAACGCAGCACGGCGCAGCAAAATGACTTGCTGCACCGTGCTGCGTTAGTTTAACGTAAATCTGCCCCTTAATTGCTAACAATCGGTCTGGAAAACAGGCAGCTAGAGCTCTCTGTATTCAAGAGCTAAAACTAGGAGGTTCTGCATTCATTCAGCCAGATATTCTTCTTCTCTTTAAGAATTGTTGGATAATTGGACAATTTGGGCAGGGTCTTTGGAAGGGGGTGACTTGTGAACTTGAAAAATAATTGTTTGAAAGGGAACTTGTTGGCCCTATTTGATGAGCCTTCCGATCTATGAAGATTATCTCAAAATCTGCACGTATCACTAATTTTATGTACTCAAATTGAATGTAAAGCAAGGTGTTTCATGTTCATGGCTTAGACCTTGAATCCTTTGAAATTTTCAGCCTGTGGATCTAAAGCAGGAAAGTTCAAACTTTGTCTGTTTCTTTTAAAAAGCAGCCGCATTTTAATGACATTCAAAAGAGCCCCAAGGGCACCATCACTGGCATGCCTCCCCTCAGGTAAAACCAGCCCCACAGAACCAAAGACTGAACCAAAGCATCTCACTCGCCCTGTCTCCTCCTCTACCACTCTAACCTTGCTCAGTGCCATATGTCCTTGTTCTACATCCATTACACCATAAACACTGTAAGGATTCCAATCACCTAATGTAAATGCCCCAAATTTGTTACTGTGCCCTCGTTTTAGATTTCGGAGGCTTGTACATTTGCCTCACCTGCTGTGCGAACCTTTTTAAATAGACAAGAAATTTCAACTCAATACAAGCACCCCAGTAGCAAAGGTAGCAGAAGTGCCCCCTAACATTTTGTGTGAAAGTTTTGGATAATAAACGGGTGTAGGAAAGTAGATTTGCTTTTATGGTTACCCCCACTTTTTGCCTGGTGCTATGCTGTCTCTGACTAGTCTGACTGGGATCCTGCTAACCAGGACCCCAGTCTCTGTGCTCTCACCTAAAGTGGTTATGGTAAGTACTTAGGTACATCCCAGATTGGATACTGGTGAACCCTTATAAGTCCCTAGTATATGGTACTGAGGTGCCCAGGGCATTGGAACACCAAGGGTCCCCCATGGGCTGAAGCATGTATTATGCCACTCATGGGAGACCACTCAAACTGTAACTACAGGCCTGCCATTGCAGCCTGTGTAAGCTGGTGCTAGCACCACTTACGAAAGATATAGGTTTCCCTATATCTATGGTCACTGCACTTAAAACTAACCCAGGGCGGAGTTCGCGTTGTCGCGCTATGCGGAATTCCACAAAGTCGCAAAAAAACTCTGGGAGCTACGCGGAGTTCCGCAAGCACGCGAAGTTGCTTGTTCCGCCCGTTCGCGATGCGTTTTTCCTGTTCGGGAATGCGTATTGAGTGTTCGGGGATGCTTTTCGCATGCTCGGGGGAAAATATCATGCAAATTTCACCACGCGGGTCCCAATGGGCGCGGCCATCTTGTTTTTTCACTTTTTGCTATGGTTTTGGGCCTGTTTTTCTATCCTCCCTATATCTTTTCAATCATTTGTTTCTAGAAACTTTTTTGTGATCTTTTTTATTTATTATATATCCCTCTCTATTCCTGATTGTATATTTTGCATTTTTTCCTACTTTTAGTGTGTTTTTTAGTGTGTTTTTCACTCTTTTTCTATTACTTGCTTTTTTCCTTTCTTTTACTTACTTTCTTACTTCCTACCTTTTCTTTTCCGACCCCCCCGCCTACCCAGAACCATGGCAAAGAGCCTTAAGAAAACCAAGGGCCAGAGGAAGAGGAGTGAGAACCGTGACCGCCTTCCTTGCGGAAGGCGGCACCCACAAGGGGTGCAGCCACAGGCCATATTCACTGAGGTAGAGGTGGCACCACTGTTTTTTTTGTCCAGCGCCACCTCCCCTTAACCCTGGCAGCAGGCGGCAAGCCTGGGTCCAGGTCCGGACTCCGGGAGTGTCACCAGCGGTGGGAGAGGGTGTGCTGGGCAGTGTTTCGCTGCTCTGGGGTCCGGCGCACCCTTAACCAATTGACGCACGGTGGTCCGACATCCTGGACCAGGAGCAGGACCTGCTGGACCTGCTAAGTGTTGAGGTCCCGGGGCTTGGTGAGTAGCTAATCATATTACTAATGTGTTCTTCTGTTCTGTGCTATTGCGAATATTATTTTTTTCGCAAATAGCTAACATGCTGCTGCTGCTGCTTACATGCAGGTAACTTATGTTTAAAAATCTTATTATTATGTGATTGTTACTTCCAGGCAGGTGCTCATGCTCGGCGCTAATAACTAATCGTGCTTGTTTGCAACATTGCGCTCTCTTGGGCTGGTTATGTAAGAGAGGTTAGAGAATTTAAGTTAGGTATTGCATATAGGAAAGACTCCAGTCCTTTCCTTTGTCCTGTCAGGCTGTCCTGTCTCTTACCACTAAGATAGTGGTAGTAGTTAGTATTATTTGGTAATTTAGCGGCCTGCGTGACACGTCCTCTCACATGACTTCAGTCCTAGTAGATCCTTTTGTAGTTCGTTCAGTATAGTGAGTGAATAGAATAGCAACCAACCAATGGTGTATGCAATATGCATGCGTCCATCTATGAATTAAGAAGAATAAAAATGCAGACTTAGTAATTGGCCCGTCAAAGGGGTTTGAGTTGGAGACAGAGATGATTGGGAATGAGATCGGAACTAAGTAGAAGCAAATATAATTTTTTTCCAATTCATTCCAAAGTCTGGAATAGGCGGGCTAGGTGTGTTTAGGATTTAAGAATTGTAATTGAACTGTGGAATAATAATGATCGGATGGTACTCGACTGCGATACATACTAGTCGACTACTACTAGTCGAATAAGTCGATCTTTAGGATAGGTCAATGTTATTGCAATTGCCATTTCCTCTCTAAAAATATTTTTAGAGCAATTATATTATTTATTTAACACAAATCAATTTTTGTCTCTTTAATTATGTCTTACATGATCAGCATCCAGGGGCAAGAAGAAGAGTGGGTCAGCTGGCAGTGCGGCGGGTGCAGGAGCTGGAGGGGCCTCCCAGGAGCAGCAGGAAGCGGCCTCAGGCGCAGATGGCTCTGCTGCTGGCCCCAGTAAGTCCTCCTGGTGTTGTTATATATTAATATTTCTCTAACTTTTACCGCTCTATTTTTTCCATTTCCTAATTTTAATTTTTCCCAAATCCTCTTCAATCTATCTGTTTTTAAATTCTTGTGTTTTTGCTCCATTACCTACTACTAAGTACTAGTACTAACATTGTTTCTAGTGTCTGTTTTTTTTTTACATCAAATCAAACTGCATCTGACTAACCTCTGCTCTGACTCTGTATTAGTCTGTCTGTAGCTTGCTTTCTTCTGGGTTTCACTCACCTTCCCCTCTCCCCCTTATATGTGGATTGCCTAGTAGTGGTACTGTAAGACTCAGAGAACCCATTGGTCCTAGGCTACTACTAGTACTAGTTCTAGTAAGGACTCCTTACTACTACTAGTACTAGTAGCACTAATCTGCTGTGCAGATTGCATGCCCAAGTAAGGTATTCTCCGCAGGTTTGTGAGATGAGAAGGCTTTAGTTTCTTTTACTGTCTCATCACGCTCAATCAGTAATGGTGGTCACTCACGTTGGACAGGGCACCCCAAAGTGGTGTATATTACTTTTTCGAATCCAGGCCTAGTACTTTTTTTAGTAGCAGCAGTTGATTGTGAACACTGAACAACTGATTACCATGCACCATGGCTGGAAAGAAGTATGAGGAGTATTAGTACAGCACCATTATTTTCCAACTAAGAGAGACCTCATGTCCGCCCAGTTGACCACTCTTTCTTCTTTTCAAAAAATGAGATGCACCAATAGCTCTAGTCACTGAGTCCAGTCCTTTGAGTTGTCCTCTTCTTGAGAGGCTTTTCAAAAATTGCCACCAACAAAATGCCCAACCGGATATTATTTTATTATTTTTGATAGGACAATACTGTCTACTCTACTCTAGTATCCGAATTGTAGATAGTGATGAGTGTGGATTATGTATTATTAATTATGTATTTTCAATCTTGCTAATGAAAAAAATAAATAGGGGAGGTGTATATGGCATCTAAAAAAAATTGAAATGTTTTTTCCAGGAGTACCGACCACCATTGCCGGGGCCAGCGGTGAGGGCCATGCCACTCCAGAGGGAGAGGATGATGTGGCAGCTGCAGGGGGTGAGCCAGCAGCAGTGGCGGGTGGTGGTAAGTCATATTCCTTACTTATTGAGAATGATGAATACACTCGCTGCAAGGGTGTACACTCAGTACTAGTCTAGCACACTGTACTTCTGCTGAAACTAAGTTGTTGTGAACACTGAACAGTTGAAGAAGATACCCTTTACTTAACAACATTAGCATTAGCGGCGGGGGTTGAGTAACTAATGGCCTATTCTATTCTATCTTCAACTCAGCAGAGACAGTTTTATGACGAAGACAAAGAGTCAGACGACATGCATGACTGGCAGAGAAGGATGCATGGGTGAAGGGAAGGGCCACGGGATGCATATAGGTGGCGGATGAAGATGATAGGATGCATGGGTAGTTGAAGGATGGGTGAAAGGTGAAAGAGAAAGCAGAAAGGATGCCTGTCTGGGTGGGTGAAACTATGGGTGAAAGGAATCCTCCGGGGGGTTTGAGGGGTCAAACTCTAAGGCAAGCAAGGACGCATGGGTGGTGGTTGGTTTTATCTATGACAAATGAATGTTGTCGGTGAAAGCCGGTTTATGATAGCCATGTTTGGATGGATGGATGCCTGGAAGGTATCATAGATAGTAGGTGAAAACAGAGTCAGACTGGATGAAGAGAATGTAAAAGAAAATTAAACCATGCCAGAGTTCCAAAGCCAAGGGTGAACATTAAGAATAAAATAATAATAATGCCAAAAGAGCAATGCACTGATAAATGAAAAAAGCCCTGGGAAGAACAAGGACTGTTTTTGCAAGGTTTTTGATTCAAAGGTTTGAGGTTGTACGTGTATTTCAGAATGGAATACTCCCTTGACTCACAGTACTTTACAAGCACAACATATATATTGTGCATGACTATTATTTACCCTACCCACCCATCATTAATCTCCTCCCTCCGACTCCGAGGCCCACTTCCGCTCCAGTCCCTACCCATGTCATTTTTGACTGTGTCAGCCATGGCTGGCCTATTGGCTGCATGGTAACTAGTACCTACAAATCACTCAGTATGTCATCATCATCATCACGTGAGTGACATGATGTCATGCCGCCGTATATGTATCATCATTCATAAGCATGTCATCATTAACCATCATCATGTGCCTTATTGCAGTAGTCAGGGTGAAAGTGAAATTGTATGAGCATTTGCCATTGTTATAACAGAGTATGGCGCTAACGGAAAAATATATAATTGTGTAGTACAGCTGCCACACATGCAGACAGTAGTAAAGTAACATGAGTCTGCGACACGAGTATGTCTGTCTAGGGCACAAGCTGACTGAGCTGGCATGCCTACAAGATTAATTGTGCTAAACAAGAGAGAGAAGAAGAATACTTCTACTCTACTCCATAGTGCCTGAATGTCTAATCATCACATCCAAATCTTAGGGGCAGAGGAAGTGAGGAGGATACCACAACTGCTAGTGCTCCTGTTCCAATATAATTTTTATGTGTGTAATTTAATTTTGTGTTACTGTTTTGCTAAGAGTATTTGTTACAATTGTCTTTTTTTCTTTCTTGTTATAGCTACTCCTTCCCAACCCAACAGGCAGGAGTTGGCGGCCAGGGCCCGGCAAAGAAAGCTGGAGGCCATCTGGGCTGAATATTGCCGGCTGGTTGCCCTGGCGGAGAAGGAGGAGGAGGGGGCAGCTGCATCTTCTTCCTGCAATGCCCCAGGCCCACCCAATAGACTCCAGCTGCATGTGAGGCATTACACCTATTCCTAGGGACCATCCCTTTGCCATCGGGATCTTCCCAGTCGGAGTCTGACTCTGATAGACTCCAGAAGTCAGATAGAGAGAAGAAAACCTCTGGAGGCAACAGTAAAACAGATTTTGATGCCTGTATCTCGGATTGGCTCTGCTCCAAAATCAGACTGCATAGGCTGGTCTTATCGCAAACATTGCCCCCTCAGCCGGGAGCTGCAAGATCAAGCTCCCTGGGGATCGATGTACTTGATATCGCTCAATAACTTAGACTCTTTAAAGGCTATAGCAGGTACATGCCCTGGTAGTGCTCTGAGATGACCCATACCGGCTATGGCTGCACTAGTAGTGGCCACTAGCAGGGTCTTAACTGGCTCTTCATAAGTACTGACTCCCTGCCTTCCTCTGATGGAAGACGTTTCTGATTGTAGAGGGGCAATATACTGGAACAGGGTCTACTGGGAGGAAGAGGCAGAGACTGTAGCAAAAGTAGAGGCAGGTTGGGAGCCCGTTAACTGAGCCTTCCCTGAATTCAAGGAGCCTTCAGAAGCACTCTCAGATCTTTGGATTTGATGTTGCCCTTGGTAGGTCCAGGTGGAAATGCTGGTCCATCTTCGCTTGGAATAGCCACAGTGGTTCCCGTGACAAAGCTCCCCGGCTAGCCATGCTGGCATTCCTTTTGCCGCGTTGAGATATCATTCTTATTGCAGTCTGCAAGGTGCTTGTGTTCAAGGAGGCTTCCCCCAAGAGCAGTTTTTAAAGGCATTACTGGTGAAGTGTAGGGGCGAGAGGGCCACAAGAACCGTAAGAATCCACTAAATTTAGTTATAGTTAGGATGTAGTTTCCATAGGAAGAGCTTTTTTTTGTTTTGCCAATAACTTTGGCGTTGTAGTGACGAATCTTTGCGAAATTTTCAAAACTAGTTTGACGCTTGCTTCTGCTGCTGTCTTGAAAGTTTCATGGTGATCCATCAAGCAGGGGTCGAGAAAAAGGGGGGACCCACAGCACATTTTCCCTATGTTAATTTCCATTGGAAATTTTAAACAAGGCTACAGTCCGAACTTGTGAATGGAATTATACCAAATTTGCCAGAAAGGTAGCTCTTCATCCAGAAAGCGACTTTTTTGTTAAATGGTGTAAATCTATTCAGTAGTTGCTGAGTTATTTAAAGAAATTTCCAGTTGTATATATAAGGATGCAGAGGATCCGCAACCCCTTCCGATTGCGTGCTGAGATCTGATTGGCTGTCAACACTTCAAATCAGGAAGTGTTGGCAGCCACCTTGTGACTCGGTTGAACTGAGTCACAGGAAAAAAACATTAAAAAAAGAAAAGGGGGCAGGGTAGAAACCCCCTGACCCCCTAGGTCTTTTGGGGGGATCCTACAGTGACCCCACAGGACCCAAAAAGCATTTTTTTTTTTTTAAATTTGGTGGGAGTCATGCTGGATCCGCGTATCCTGCTGAAAAAATAAAACAAAAACAAAACACAGGCTCCTGCGCTTCATTTGTAATCGGACCCCGGGTGAGGCCAGGTGCCGGGGACATGTTTATAACATATAGGAGGGGGGCAGATGGGCCCTCCCTCCATGGAGCCATAAAGCCCCTTACAACTCGATCTGTTCGATTAGTGCGAGCACCTTGACGACTTATTGAAGAAATATAATGCTGCTGTTGTTTACAGCTTTCTATTGAACAAGGGAGGAGATCTAGTGTCTTGAGATTATGTGCACTAGGACCTTCGCGGTCCTCGGCGGACTCAACAGAGGAATTACATAACTGGCTGGGAGGTGTTAAGGTGTGGTTATTAACGGTTATGATGTAATGAGAAGGCAGTATGTGTGTTGTGCGCTGAAGAATTAAGGCATCTGTTAATGAGCTCCGTGTTTGGCGTGTTCATTTGCATATTCCTGGGCTGGGGAGGACGCGACACCACGCAGGCACTCATAATGCGGCACTAAAAGCTGTGCCCCCACCGCATAATGTCATATCAAAATTGCAGTGAGCTTCAAGCAAGTAAACTTGGACTATCTCACCCCTGCTGGACTATTGAAGACAACCATAATTGGGGCACAGTGAGCCATTCACATCCCTTGCCCGGAGCCACTGCTCCAGCTGCACTGTTGATAGAAACACCCATCCTGCTGATCAGGTCACATCTGATGTTCTTAATGGATGTTTTTCTGGGATCAGTATTGTGTTTTCTGGCTTTTATTTTTGGCAATGCTTATATCACAAATATAGTGGCCCAAAGAAATCATTATATGTAATAGTATACTGTGTTGTTTGATAAATTCATTGCATTTGCTGTTTGTAAATAAATGTAGTCATGACCTTTACCACTGACTGTCCTCATTGAAGGCAATCAAGGCCTTGTTTCGCGCCATGCATTCACAGCAGAGTGATGAAGGGAGCCCAGCCAGCATGTGGCGAGGAAAAGAGCGTGCCGCGCAGTTTATGAGACACAAAATTAATGTATGTGATTTTATGTGCTCTGGAAAAAAGTCCTACGAAATAAATGATAAAACATAAGCAATTCAATCAGTGATGTATCCCTCACCGGCAATATATGAAGGTGAGGCACATTTTGTACCTGGCATTTATGCAGCTGGCACAGCCAGGAAGTCAAGCAGCCAATTCTTTTTGAGCTAATCCAAAATAAACACATACTTCTTTTTTTTTCTTTTAGACGCAATCTTATCGGTATATTCTATGGGGAAATGCAAAGGTGCTGTTCAGCGTAGCAGTTCCGAGATTTGCCATTTTTCTTACCTGTTAACCCTTCGATTGTCTTTTGTGAAAATCTCTTGAGAAAACCACTTGCAAAGACCCCTCGGATAACGATATTGCACTGGTAAGGCTGTAGTGGTTTTTAACATGCAATCCCAGCGTGTTGTGCCTGGTGTTGTGGTTTGTTGAGTTCGCAAGCCGAGAAGGAATGTTTCAGGTACAACAGCTCTGTGAGTTAAGTCCAAGCTGTAAAGCAATTTTGAGGAGTGCAGGGCTTGGGGGTGCGTGGTTTTCAGCCCCAGAAGGGAAGATACAGGCTTTCATCATTCTGATGTTGATGAAATGGGAACTATTTTGCTTGTTAACGGGAACACGTGTTTATAAGGATGCAAATGAAACATCAATGTGGCAGAATCAGTGCAGTAGCCAGGGTTAAATGTGCCTCAACACGAGAAAAAATGTCCTTCCCTGGTTAATAAAGGACAGCCATAAATGGGGTATGGAGGGGCTTCTCAACCTACACCCTCAGTCGGAAAGAGCATTATAGAATATCGGGGGATATTAGCAACAACTTACAATAATTATCGCAAACCGCGCTTAGCGCGTTTTTTTTATCGCCGCGAATCGCTGGATTTTATCGCGGAGATAACACGCTATTAGCAATGTTTATCTCCAATGCACTAAAATATCCAGCGATTGCGGCGAAATACGTGAATATCGCTGGAAATCCAGCGATATTCACTCATTAACGCCATGGGGGACTTAGCCTGACAATCCACCTCCCATTGAACAAACAGGTAAGTCATGTTTTTAGCAGGTGTTAAATTCTAGCGATAATCGCGCTTAGCGTGAGTTTTTTTATCGCTTCGCCTGCGTTGCTTATAGGGGGAAGTTGTGTTAGCGACTGTTTTCAGTCGCTTTTAGTTGGGAACGCCTACCTTGCATGTCATTAGCGATAATTATCGCTGGCATGCAAGGCGATGGGAAAACCGGCCGCTATTGCCAGAAAGCTGTCGCTAACGCCTGTTAGCGACAGCTTGCTGATAGGGCAATAAAAAAATCGGCGATAAAGCCCTTGCTAATATGCCCCACCGTTCTTTGCTAAGATTTAACTTAACGTCAAATAGATCATTTAAGGAAGTGTAAAATTAACTCACTTACTGCATCAATCCACTCCCTTATTGCTTCAGTGATTTTTTTAACCATGTCTAGCAATGATGGCGCTGTGAATATGCTGCCATTTTCAAAATTGTCTGGGTGATGTTAAAAGCAGAACAGAGAACCCCCAATAGGTAGTGAATGCTATACAAATGCTACCATACAATACAAAGACTCATGTGCAAACAATGCTGCTTTTTTCTACAGTTTTACATCCTCACATTGCATGCTATCTCAAAAAGCCTCCTCTCACCACATTTCCGACACCCCACATGAAAAATGCCCTGGAACTTACACTATCAATTGGTCCTCGCTCCTTTCTTTCGATGGAATGGCCCTCTCCTTGCATTTCAGCCTCTGCATTACTCCTCTCTCGGAGTATAAGCTACTCAAATTCGCATAATTGTCTGCTTTATTCCCTACTATTGCCAGACTCACTGCAATCATGCAGCAAGGGATAACCAAAGTATGTGGCAGGATGGTCTAAATTAGGCAGCAAGTAAAGGCGCATTATGCAATGTATTGTGGTTCATTTTGTTTTAGCATTAGTTGTTTTGTCATTTTTGCACATGTTAAAACTGTCTGGACAAAGGGTCTACTCCATTAACACCCGAATACAGCAATAAGCAATAGAAAGGTGACTAGTCAACCTTTGAGAAGGTCCTCCACTGGGCAGCAGCATCTGTTGCTGGATTTTTAGTAACTTTTGAACAGTTCGAGCTATAAATGGCCACAAAATTGCATAATTTCAGTGGCCCTTATTATTGTATAACATCAAATTGCCCACATGAGCTCATGAAGCCCCACTAATAATCAAATCTAATTCCTATTAATTTAATCTACCACATAAAAACTGGAGTAAGTTCATGGAATGGTTTCCATGAGAGCACAATTCTGATCCCAATCATCACAAATAACCAATAGCCACTGGGCTAACCACTAACCTTGGGTTCCCAAGTAGCATGTTACAAATCAATACAATTTAACCCGTTCGCTGCTTCTGTCGGCCAATGGCCATCGCGAGCACTACCTCCGTAGTGCTGCGCACGTCCGTTGGCCGACGCGGCCCCGCCCACTTTTCAAAGCCGCAGCACCGCAGCGGAATTTCGGCCGCGGTAAAGGGGTTAACAGGGAGTAAACTAAGAAGATACATATTTGGCAACTGCAGATAAAATGGGAAATGTACATTTTCATATTTTCATGACAAGTGGGGCACAGTGGTAATATTTTGCCATCAGATTAACCGATTTAGGTACTGGAATGGAATATAATTGACATGATGCTTTATTCTGTGAATGCAATGAGCAAAATGAGGAGACCTTTGTACAAGCAATGGGAATATGGGGATGATGGAGAGCTCCTTTCATCTTCTCCTTGCTTTGCATACCCACCACACCCAATTCTGTACCAAAATGATTTAATAGGAATGGAAAATCAACAGTCTTTGCACCACAACTGGCTTTCTTGCACCATGCAATCAAATGAAAAAGACTGTAGTTAATTGTACTCTTGAATATCGAGTACAAAAGGCATACTAATATCGCGAACCAAATATTTAGGGAGTATATATACTCACCTTTTTATATTTTGTTCCTTGATATTTTGTCCACGATATTAGTGTTCCACAATATTTTGGACTCAATATTCAGAAGCCACACCACTGTGGGTAAAATCCTGCACAGCTAGCATGCTTTTTCGAACAAGTAAAGAACAGTGGCTGTGCACTGTTAAATTCACCTCGGCACCTGTACTCTCTGCAACCCTTCCGATGCATCTCACTGTACCTAATTACCCCTTTGAAATGTTTTCAATTGAGGCAAGCTGCGCATCTCTCCGACCATTCACTTTATAGATTAGGGGCCATATTTACAAGGCCCCAGAGCCACCGGAGCATCACTTTTTGCGACGCTCCAGTGGCGCTGTGTCCTGTTCTATATTTACAAGGCAGCACTACGCCACTTTGTGTGGCTTAGCGCAGCCTTGTAAATATCTTTCTTTTGACACAGTTTTCTGTGTTAAAGGGGCGTGTAATGGGTGTTGCTGAGGGCATTCCCAGCAACACCCATGGCGTTTGGACACTGCCCCTGATTTACAAGGAATTGTAAATCTGAGGCACCAGCAAAAACCTACTCCTCCCCAGGGGAGGGATAAGGGTTACGCAACAAGGAGAAATACTTTTATTTCTCCTCGTTGTTTGCTCTTTCTATGTGTGCTCCATTCTGCAGCCCACATAGAAGGAGCAAAACATCATTAATGATTGTTTTTATGCAGGACATTGTCTCTTCCTGTACACCAACAATCAGCCATGCAACTCAGGCACCCTTGCACAAGGGTGTCTGCATTGGCGCACAAATGCTGTTTGTGTGCAATGACAGGAGTGTGTACTCAAATGCGTTGTATTCTTGTAAATACAGTGAAATTCCTGCACTTAGCAATTATTGCGGCACTGCGCTGCGCCATTGTCTTGTAAATATGCCCCTAGATATGGATGAGCAAATAAAGGCATAAGTCGAGCAACCTAAACTGGCTCTGGCATGGTTTTAGGACCTCCAGAACTCTTTAGCCAAAAACAAACTGAGCCTTTTGTGTCCCCTGCATCCCTACCTCCATTCACTTTAGCACAATTTCACAATATTTATCAAGCACACTGGATGCAAGAGAGAAGGGGCTGGCTGGACCTCAGGCTCTGTGTATTTTGATTATTGAGTACTCCAAATGCAAAAAACCCCTACTCCAAATGCAAAAACCCCACAGAGGGGTTTCTGCCTATTGCCCTGTAAGTCTTACAATGCTTGAAATGCTGCATCTAAGCAGGATGAAGCAATGTAGGGAACATTTCGTGTTTTAGAGAAAAGACTGGATTGTTCCCATGGGGAGCAGGGTCAAGGCTGATTTGCATGTGGCTGGGTTTAAACCGGAATGGCATAGGGAGCAAAAAACGATGGATATAGGCCAAGCTCTCTGTACAGAGGTGCAGGTTTGACATTGCTCAGCATTCTGTCCATCAATTGTTCTTCTTGCATTTGCCACCCAGAGTGAGACAGGTATGCCCAGACATGGGTCCCATGCTCTCTATGCCACTGGAGTCAAGCTAGCCTGGCTGATGAGGGGTGATACTCTGAAACTGTCCCAGGATGCTTGTTTCCGGTCCAGGGAGGACCTGGTCTGGCAGTTCGGGCTGAACTATTCCCATGGGGAGCAGAGTCAAGGCTTATTTGCATATGGCTGGGTTTAAACTGTAATGGCATGGGGAGCCACAAAAAGGATGGATTTATGCCCAGATCTCTGTACTGGGGTAAATGTTTGACATTGTCCAGCATTCTGTTCATCAATTGTTCTCTTTGCATTAGACACAATGTTGTCATGCTAAAGGCTGCAGCCAATCCACAGGATTTTTCTAACATCTCAGAGCTCCTAGGTGAGAGAGATAGAGGGTGGTGACAATAGAAAGAAATAAGGGGAGAGGGTAAGACCAGGAAAGAGACAGAAAGTAAGAGAAAGAGAGACCTAGAGTGGCAAAGTGTGTAACATGTAAAATGGGGGCATTATAAAATCAGAAGAGAAAGAGAGAAAAGAGATAAAGAGATAAAGACCAAAACAAAAATGAAGGGTGAGGGTGAATGAGTGAGAGTGAATGATTGAGAGAGTGAGTGAGTGAAAAAGTGAGTTAGTGAATGAGAGCCTGAGTGAAAGTGAGTCAGGTGGTGGGTTAGAGAGAGTGAGTGAAAATCAGGGAGTGAGTGAGAAGGGAGAGTGAGTGGGTGAGAGTGAGTTTGTGTGGGAGAGCAATAGAGAGTGAAAAAGAGAACTAGTGCAAATGAGGGAATAAGTGAGAGGAGCTGAGTGAGACAGTGGCTGAGAGAAAGACTGGGAGAGTGAGTGAGATGGGTTGATTGAAAGAGAGTGATGGGATGAGTGAGAGTGATTGAGTGAATGAGAAAGATAGTGAAAGTGAGGGAGTGAGTGAGAGCCAGTGGATGAGTGAAAGAGTGAGTAAATGACTGAGTGATTGAGTGTGAAAGTGGGGGAAAGAATGAGAGGGTGTGAGAGAGTGTGTGTGTCTGTCTACTTGTATGTGTGTATATGGTTCTCTGTGAACAGAAGGAAATTGTTGTAATGTTTG
This sequence comes from Calotriton arnoldi, assembly GCA_963921515.1. Taxonomy (NCBI): domain Eukaryota; kingdom Metazoa; phylum Chordata; class Amphibia; order Caudata; family Salamandridae; genus Calotriton; species Calotriton arnoldi. Next base: position 319,216 of record CAWUFW010011987.1, read on the forward strand.
TAGCAATACATCAATGAAAAAAGTTGGTGTTTTGCTGGCTATGCTCGCTTTCAGGCTATTACAGACAATTTGGACCTCCAGCTCTCCTCTGGCTAAGTTCTTTCAATTAATTCTCAGGCTTGCTCTTCTCTACCATAGACAAGAAACAACCTGTGGCACACTGCATTCCATTGTCAGCTGATGACACCAAAGTGGTGGGGAGTAAGTGTTAGGGATGGCTTTTAAGTAGCTAGCAAGAGAACACTGCATTTTCTTTTATTTCCGCCTTAAAATAATACCATGTTCCCCCATCCTTCCCATTTGCACAGAACCACGATTTCAACTAGAATACATGACCTCTCCCTGTGGACTCTGCATAGATGCCAAGGAATGGATGGACATGTATTCTGAGCCCCTTTTTGACCCACTGTGAGAAATTTGCTGTGTCTTCAGACTCAGCTCCAGAACTCTCAATAGTGACTCATTATAACCACATGGTGCGACTAAGTTCAAAGTATGCACTGTACAAAAGTAGTGCGCTACATAACAAACACACAGAAACAACATTCTGGAGATAGCTAACACTTTTAGGGAATGCGACTATTAACACATGCAATATACTCAGGAACCAAATCACTAACCTTATCATTTTGAAGTAACAATTAAATGTTAAAAATTCTAACATTTACTTACCTCAACGCAGCCGCATGTGGTGCACCCTCAGTTTGTCATCACTTGTCTCCTCCAGTCCAAGATGTGAGCCCTTGGCTCCAAGCATGGGGTCCTAGAGCAGAGCCAACTAACGTAACCAATCCAGGAGCTGCTCTCATGCTGTTTATAATAGTAATCAGCATGAGAGAAGCACCAGGATTGGTTGAAGCCTGCCAACCCAGTGCTCTATTTGAGACTTGGGGCCTGTGTCTGCGCTCCACCTGGCTGTCTAACACAGCTCGGGTTGGAGTGGTCTGAAGTGCAAATGTTGGGGTGGCCGTCACAAGACAGCCGGCCAATCTGACATGCGCACTTTCAACTTTAGGCTGAGTCATCCCTGCTGTCAAATAGCAGGAATGACCCCACCCTTGCCCTCACACTTGGCTGTGAACTGCACCTACGTGCTTTATAATAAAATGGTAATAAGACCATTTTATTTTCTCTCTTCTGCCCTGAAAGAGGAGCCACCACTTGACAAGACGTTGGCTCTTGGCCATGAACAGGGGAAAGAACATGAATGATGTAACACCCCTACATTCAAATGAGGCACTGAACCCACCACAAAAAGGGGATGAAGTGGTGACGGGTGAACCTGAGCACTTTGCTAAAAATAGGCTATGCACAGTGAGAAAACGGAGCCCTCCGACAGCCATGCTGCCTGCCACACCGAGATTTGAACCATCCACCTAAAGCGATGAGCAGAGCAAATACGAGTGGCTGGGATCACAGCATTAATGAGGGAAAAGCAGGCAGTAGCACGCAGAGGTAGCTCTGTAACCCACAGTAAACTAGAAAAACTAGTAAACTAGTGAGAAGATGGGGGTTATCAAGCCATGACCCCTCAACGAAAATTAGAGGTTGTTGCAGGTTAGGAAAAACAGAGACTTGTAGAAAGAAAACACATGCAGTCCCATTGAGTGCTTTACGTTCAATTAAATATGGACCTTGAGGTAGGCAATTAAAGCATGCAACTCATTCAATCAAGACAATATGAGACCAAAATGCCCCTAGGTAGGACAAGCACAACAATAGGGAGGAAAGCCATCGAATCAGGATCAAGGAAGTGAGATAGATTACAAAGCCACTGAATCATGAGCAAGGGGCTAAGCCAATGCCCCCCTCTCTATATTGCAAACAATCGGTCTGGAAAACAGGCAGCTAGAGCTCTCTGTATTCAAGAGCTAAAACTAGGAGGTTCTGCATTCATTCAGCCAGATATTCCTCTTCTCTTTAAGAAATGTTGGATAATTGGAAGATTTGGGCAGGGTCTTTGGAAGGGGGTGACGTGTGAACTTGAAAAATAAATGTTTGAAAGGGAACTTGTTGGCCCTATTTGATGAGCCTTCCGATCTATGAAGATTATCTCAAAATCCACACGTATCACGGATTTTATGTACTCAAATTGAACGTAAAGCAAGGTGTTTCATGTTCATGGCTTAGACCTTGAATCCTTTGAAATTTTAAGCCTGTGGATCTAAAGCAGGAAAGTTCAAACTTTGTCTGTTTCTTTTAAAAAGCAACCGCATTTTAATGACATTTAAAAGAGCCCCAAGGGCACCATCACTGGCATGCCACCCCTCAGGTAAAACCAGCCCCACAGAACCAAAGGCTGAACCAAAACATCTCACTCACCCTGTCTCATCCTCTACCACTCTAACCTTGCTCGGTGCCATATGTACTTGTTCTTCATCCATTACACCATAAACACTGTAAGGATTCTAATGACCGAATGTAAACGCCCCAAATTTGTTACTGTGCCCTCGTTTTAGATTTCGGAGGCTTGTACATTTGCCTCCTCACCTGTTGTGCAAACCTTTTTAAATAGACAAGACATTTCAACTCAATACAAGCACCCCAGTAGCAAAGGTCGCAGAAGTGCCCCCTAACATTCTGTGTGATGGTTTTGGACAATAAACGGGTGTAGGAAAGTAGATCTGCTTTTATGGTTACCCCCACTTTTTGCCTGGTGCTATGCTGTCTCTGACTAGTCTGACTGGGATCCTGCTAACCAGGACCCCAGTCTCTGTGCTCTCCCCTAAAGTGGTTATGGTAAGTACTTAGGTACATCCCAGATTGGATACTGGTGTACCCTTATAAGTCCCTAGTATATGGTACTGAGGTGCCCAGGGCATTGGAACACCAGGGGACCCCCATGGGCTGAAGCATTTATTATGCCACTCATGGGAGACCACTCAAACTGTAACTACCGGCCTGCCATTGCAGCCTGTGTAAGCTGGTGCTAGCACCACTTATGAAAGATATAGGTTTCCCTATATCTAAGGTCACTGCACTTAAAACCTATAAGTCACCCCTAAAGCAGGCCTTTCAATCCTAAAGGCAGGGTGCTTGGTTCTAAGTGTGAGGGTGCCCCTGCATGAGCAGGACACCCCTACAACCTTCGGAGTCCATTCTCCCGGGTTGTAAGTTCCTCCTTATTATGATACATAGAGAGAGTGGCCATGCATGATTACACGATGACCATCCCTAAACTGGCTGTAACGAACCCTGTCATGTTTGTATCAAACATGTTGGAATCATATCCCCACACCATAAACGGTGTGGGAAGTATGATTCCTTGCACTGTAAAGCTCCTTCGGGAGGCCCTCAGTGATCCCGGTACCAGTCTTCTAGATCCGGACATCACAACAAGTCTTCCTTCCTGCACATAAACAATTGCCCCTACAGCGCAGGCACCCTTGCAACGTGGCACAAGGGTGCCTGCACTGGCGCTAGACAGATTTTTTAGCGCCATCGCTAGGGGAAATGCTGGAGCGCAGCGTTGCCAAATTTGGCGTTACACTGTGCTCCAACATTTTTGTGAAAATATGCCCCTGGATGTGTTTCAGAGTTATACAATGCATTTGTTGTCACAGGGAGCGTAAGCCCCGCATCTGGAAACACCTATGACATACCACTAAGACAGCACAGCCTGAAGATGGAACTGCTTGAATCATTGTGAACCTTGCCTACTTACTCATGGAGTACTCTGATCTGTTGTTTCTTAGTGTGTTTTATTCATTAAGGAAAGGATAGACTATATGTCTAAATGAACAGTGTAGCTAAAGCTCCTAAGCCACATCTAGGCCCAGATTTATTATGATTTTGCGCTGGGTTGCTTCTTTTTTGTAGCACAGGCCGACGCAAAATCCTTTATTGTATTTACTAACCCACGCAAAGCTACTTTCCATGGTTTGCGTGGTTCAGTAAATACAAAGTTACACAATGCAGGCCATTGCCCTGTCTTGCATTACTTTGCATCCAGTTTGCGTTACATTTATTTTGGCGCACACCCATATTTGCAAAGACCCGTAAACCTGGGTTATCACCAAAATGGTGCACCTACTTGTCAGAAGGGTAATTGGGAGAAATATCTTTAATTCTACTTGTTACTTCATCCTTCTATGTGTGGTGCTTTTTGCAGCACGCACAGAAAGATGAATATCCATTCTGGTGGATGCCCTGCCTGTAATTGTAAGGAAGAGACAGAGCTATATGTTCTCTTCTTCTGCCCCGCTTATACCCTACCTCGGCAGCGTTGGCTTATCCAACTATGCAGGACTTAGGCTTTGTACATTGCGCTGTGGCATTTAGAGTCTTAAAAGTATGACACTCATGCTCCCATTGTTTTCGCCGTATCTCGTTTTTTAAACTCAATGTGGCACGTACGGCGGACCTTCTTAAATTAGCAATTACGGTTGTAGCATTTCACACTTATTTCCATTCGTTTTACCCTGGTTTTATTGCCTCAATCTCAATTGTTTTTATTGGTAATGGATTTTTTGAACATGCTTTTTTTAACAGATGACTGTACTGTATCTTACTACCGGATCAGGACTAGGTCCTGGAAGAACCTAATATGCACTTTACTACGGTTAATAGGCTTTTAAATGTACAGCTTTTTTTATCGGTATATGAATTAATTGTATGGCTACGTATTACCCACTACTCAATTGTATATATTCTTGTGTTTTTTATGATAATGTACTTTTATGGTCCTTGAGACCGAAATAAAGTTATCGAATGGAATGGAATCGAATATGCATAAACGGCATACCTCCTGCACAAAAACAATCCTGCCCTTAACACTTGCACCATCGCACTATGGTGCAATGGTGCCTGCATTGGCACTAAGCAGCACACAGTGTGCCAGCACAAGGAGAGAGCAGAAATGTTCCATATCTCTGTAAATATGGAGCATTTCTGCTCTCTCCCTTTCACGCTATGTAGTGCAGCAAAATCCTTTGCAGTGTCATGTTGCATGAAATAATAGTATATGTGCCATCTAATCTGCAGGGATTCAGAAACAACTTCACATCCCCTTCTACATTACAGGTTCTCATCAGCTTTGCCCCTTTAGCACTGTGGTTTAAGATTCAAAGTTGGACGTATCCATGCCATTGCCATTTAGGGTGACTCTTTTAGCAAACACAATAAGATAATGGACGGAGCGCTGAAACTTTTCAGACACTCACCCCCAGTCACAGACTTGGGTTGAATCCATCATCGTTCTTTAGATCACTAAGCCACCCCAGTTTGGACCCAGCCATACACAAATCAGTCTTTACCCTGATCCTCATGGGAACAGTCCAGCCAGAACTGCAAGGTCAGGTCCTCCCTGGACCAGAAACAAGCATCCTGGGACTGGTTTCAGGGTATCACCCTCAACAGTCAGGCTAGCTTGAATCAAGTGGCAAAGTTAGCAAGGGACCCACACCTGGGCATACCCAGGACACTTAGGGGGAACATAGCAAACACAGTAAGGTGTTGCTTTTCAGACACTCACCCCTAGTCACAGAATTTGAAGAATAGAAACTCTTGAAGCAATCTGAACTAGTAGTAACTGCTCAGAATGCATTCCAATTAATAATTTTCAGTTTGCAATAACAGACTAGCAGGGCCGGACGGGCCTTTCATTCCACCAGGCAATTCCCAATTGGGCTGGTATCCTTGCATGGAACCTTCTTTGTGCAGGAATTGCATTCAACAATACACATGAAGGTGATACATATTCGAAGAGACAGGGCTAATAGTGTCAAGCGGACGAGGTCATACCAATGTTCACTGCCTGTAGCACAGTGCATGGTTAGCTCATTGCCTTGACCCACTAATGATCGTTCCTCTGATATAGCATGGGCAGGAAACTAAGAAAGTGGGTAATCCTGACAGGAAATAAAGGTATTTTCTATTTTGGAATTGATATGAAGTGTGCTGGGAGAACTTGGAATCCTCAAACTAATCCTCACAAGATTTGGGGGCTCTAGGATCAGTAACTACAAAGCTTGAAAATTACATTAAAATAATTTGTGCTTTATATTTTCAAATGAAACGTTGAGGCTACTGAACATCATAGCCATTTTGTTTTGGGAAGAAATTTCTTACTACAGGCATTAGAATGCTGAGAACCACCTTTTACCCTTGTGCTTAAGTCCTGCTCGACTGAACATTCCCACCAAACGTGGGAAAGCCAGTTTCCTGACCAACTCATTAGGATAAGGGCGTACTCTTTCTGCTGCTGGTACCATGACAGACATAAAGAGCCACTTTCCAGTGGGTTGATGGCCTGGTAGCTCTGGATCCCAGTAGAACAGAGGAGTCTGCAAGACATGCAATGGAATGTCCTTGAATCTTAGAGAACCCTTGATCTTGGTCATGTGCTTTCTGTGCACAGGATGAGTCTGATAGACATTGGTGCCTACTTGCTGTGTGGTCCCTGGGTTGGTTATCCGATCATTAAAGGGGATCAGAATATTCAGCTTGGAGAAAGAAAACTAGTGCTTAATTTGTGCCTGCGTTCTCCGGTGTTCGCACTGGTACTTATTTCTAAACATTGGCACATTTGTATGAGTGGCCATCACTTGTTGGTCATGTATATATATTTTTTAGCAGTGTTCACTAATGGAGTGTTTGATAATGTAATATATATATTTGTCTAATTAGAAAACTATCATTTTCAGGCCATCCTTACAGTTAGAAGTGACCTGGAATACTACAGCATGCCACACTTCTTTGAGTGTGATCATTAATAGCTAGTGGTGTCTTTGGCATTCAGCGACAGTGGAAGGAGCTGTCGATAGTGCCAGTTGCGGTGGACTCATGAAATATATTGGGCCCTCGCACTAAATATTTTTTACAAATTAAACCTTAGAAAGGCTATATTCTTGAAGTGAACTGTGACTAGGGTCCTAACAATCCCAGATAATCTTCCCCACAATGGTAAACTAATTTCTGTGATGATAACCTGGCTCACCCATGACAGTTTTGCAGAAGTTGCTAGACCTTCCTCTGTAAAAATACATGTGGTAAATGTGCAGTTTACTGACAAAATATCGAGGTAAAAAATATAGAAGTAAAAAATATCGATGAAAAAATATAGAATGCAAAAATATCGACTCCCTATACTTAAATAGGTAAGTACAAAACTATCGGAAAAAAATATCGATGTAAAAAATATAGTTGGACAAAATATCGAATTTTATATATATATAAATAAAATAATAAATATTACCTATGTTAAATAATAAAATTTATATAAAAAAATAAAATATATTTGATATAAATTAAAAAACAATATAATAAATAAACTTAATTAAAAAAGTTAAACATATTGATTCATATATATTTATTTTAAAACAATTAATAAACTATTAGTTTTAATTTATTTTATAATTTTTAACTTATATAAAAATTTACAAATATATATATATATATATTCACTGAAAAAACCATAGGTTTTAGGGACAGTTATGGTTAGTTGGACATTTCACTCATACAAAACCATAGAAATTCCCCGTTATAGTTAGTTCAGCTAACTATAACTCGCGCCCCGCAATGCACTGCTGATGACGTCACATATTACATCACTCATGACATGGTCAGTGACATCACTGATGACATCACTGATGACATCATCCAGTGACTCTGTGTTTCTGTAAAGTTTAAATATGTTTAATATATATAGGGAAAGGTGTATTGAAGAATGAGTGGGTGTATAAGTGTCTGAATGGATGATTTAGTACTTGAGTGACTGACTCTACAAGTGAGTGATTAAACGTATCTTACTGAATGCATGGGTTAGTGACTAAACTGTGTGAATGTCTGTATCCGTCTGTTTGTTGGTGTGTAAGTGGATGCATGGATTTGCGAATAGCTACATGAGTGTCTATATGGGTTATTGATTGGTTCTCTGAGTATCTGTATGGCTGCCTGAGTGTTTGTGTGGGTGGGGTGTGTGTGACTCTGTACATAGATGTGTGCGTGGGTGATTCACTGGGTGCATGATTTCAAGAGTGCATCTGTGATGGACTGCTTGGGTGGGTGAGTGTGTGTATGGGTGTGTTAGTGAGTGAATGTATATCTCAGTGGTACATGTGCGAGTAACTACATATGTAAAAGGCAGTATATATGTGTGTTAGAGTATTTAAATGGCTATAAGCGAGAGTGTGTGATTGTGAGAGTGGCTGTATGGATGCGTGTGTGCTTGTATCAGTTATTGTATAAGAGCGTAAGAATGTGCTAGTATTTGTATGAGTAAGTGAGCTGGTGTGTGTATAACTGTATAGGTGAGAAAATGGGTGTGTGATTAATTTTTTGCATGACTGACTAGGTGTGTGAGTACCTCTATGGATGAGTGGCGGTGTGTGAGTGTTTATATAGGTGTATGAGTGCATATGATAGTCCTGTACTGAGTGACTAAGTATGAGTGACTGTACGGGTGAGTGAGTGGATGTGTGTGTAGACCTAAGAATCAGTGAGTGGGTATGTAGTTTTTGGTGTTGGAGTGTCTATGGTTTTGAGAATGGCAGTCTGTAATTTAGAGTGGGTGTATCAAAAGTTATATTAGGGTGTGAGAAGATGCATGAAATTATCACATGGATGATGTCATCAGTGATGTCATTTGAGATGTCATCAGTGATGTCATCAGTGATGTCACTGACCATGTCATGAGTGATGTAATATGTGACGTCATCAGCAGTGCATTGCGGGGCGCGAGTTATAGTTAGCTGAATTAACTATAACGGGGGAATTTCTATGGTTTTGTACGAGTGAAATGTCCAACTAACTATAACTGTCCCTAAAACCTATGGTTTTTTCAGTGAATTTCAAAGGTTTTTTAAATGCTAATTTCTAACTATAATGTGTCTGAAACCTATGGTTTTTTCTGTGAATTTCAAAGGTTTTTGGAAATGCTAATTTCTAACTATAACGTGCCTGAAACCTATGATTTTTTAAGTGAATTTCAAAGGTTTTTTAAATGCTAGTTTCTAACTATACCTACAGAGGTAGGACATGTGAAGAAAGAAGAAAAAACGCACAGAAAGAAGCAAAAGATGTGCAGAAAGAACCAACAGAGGAGCAGAAAGAGGCCTTGTTGCAAAATCATCCTGTGCCCACAACTTTTTCAGACGGGTACTGATGGTAACTGACTCTGACTAACCAGAGCCAGTGCTATGCTAAAAGACACTTAGAATACAGTGAAAACACCTACATACACTAGGGAACACTATGCGTTGGGGTACCCCTGTGATTAGCATGACCTCCTCTGCAAGTCCCTAGTACATAATAGGGCAGGGGGATTAAAACTACCTCTTAAAACGCGCTACAGGGCGCGTTTGCACAGTGGTGAAGGGAGAGAGGACCTGAGGTGGCATGTGTGCAAACGCGCCCCGTGGCACGTTTTAAGTTGCGGGATTAAATCCCCTTGAATCCCGAGGGTCCCTGGGCCCCAACTAGCCCCCCAGGTACCTACAGTTAGGACCACAGAGCTGAGTTGCAGAGAGGCGTTCCGAGGCCATGCACGTTTTTTCACCTCTCTGCAACGCAACTCTGTTGTGCTTACTGAAGGTACCTGGTGGGCTAGTTGGCCCCCAGGGTCCCTCAGGATTCAAAGGGAATTAATTCCCCAACTTAAAACGCACCACAGGGCGTGTTTGCGCTCATGTCACCTGAGGCCCGCCCCTCCCTTCACCACTGTGCAAACGCGCCCCGTGGCGCGTTTTAAGTTGGGGGATTAGGTCACCTTGAATCCTGAGGGTCCCTGGGGCCCAACTAGCCCACCAGGTACTTCCAGTAAGCACCACAGGCCTGCGTTGCAACGCCTGTAACAAATTGTGCAGTTGTGTTTAGGTAGTGAAGAGGGTCGTGCTGGGGGTAGTGTTTTAGGGTTTAGGGTAGTGCAGTGGTGTTTGTGTAGTGTAGGGGGTCATGCTGGGGGTAGATTTAGGGTTTAGGGTAGTGCAGTGGTGTTTGGGTAGTGTAGGGAGTCGTGCTGGGGGAGTGTTTTAGGGTTTAGGGTAGTGCAGTGGTGTTTGGGTAGTGTAGGGGGTCGTACTGGGGGTAGTGTTTTAGGGTTTAGGGTAGTGCAGTGGTGTTTGGGTAGTGTAGGGGGTCGTGCTGGGGATAGTGGTTTAGGGTAGTGCAGTGGTGTTTGGGTAGTGTAGGGGGTACTGCTGGGGGTAGTGTTTTAGGGTTTAGGGTAGTGCAATGGTGTTTGGGTAGTGTAGGGGGTACTGCTGGGGGTAGTGTTTTAGGGTTTAGGGTAGTGCAGTGGTGTTTGGGTAGTGTAGGGGTACTGCTGGGGTAGTGTTTTAGGGTTTAGGGTAGTGCAGTGGTGTTTGGGTAGTGTAGGGGTTCGTGCTGGGGGTAGTTTTTTAGTGTTTAGGGTAGTGCAGTGGTGTTTGTGTAGTGTAGGAGGTCGTGGTTTAGGGTTTAGGGTAGTGCAGTGGTCTTTGGGTAGTGTAGGGAGTCGTGCGGGGGTAGTGTTTTAGGGTTTAGGGTAGTGCAGTGGTCTTTGGGTAGTGTAGGGGTCGTGCGGGGGTAGTGTTTTAGGGATTAAGGTAGTGCATTGGTGTTTGGGTAGTGTAGGGGGTCATGCGAGGGATAGTGTTTTAGGGTTTAGGGCAGTGCAGTGGTGTTTGGGTAGTGTAGGGGGTCGTGCTGGGGGGAGTGTTTTAGGGTTTAGGGCAGTGCAGTGGTGTTCGGGTAGTGTAGGGGGTCGTACTGGGGGAGTGTTTTAGGGTTTAGGGCAGTGCAGTGGTGTTTGGGTAGTGTAGGGGGTCGTGCTGGGGAGTGTTTGAGGGTTTAGGGCAGTGCAGTCGTGTTCGGGTAGTGTAGGGGGTCATGCTGGGGGAGTATTTTAGGGTTTAGGGTAGTGCAGTGGTGTTCGGGTAGTGTAGGGGGTCATGCTGGGGGTAGTGTTCTAGGGTTTAGGGCAGTGCAGTGGTGTTCGGGCAGTGTAGGGGGTCGTGCTGGGGGTGGTGTTTTAGGGTTTAGGGCAGTGCAGTGGTGTTCGGGCAGTGTAGGGGGTCGTGCTGGGGGTGGTGTTTCAGGGTTTAGGGCAGTGCAGTGGTGTTCGGGAAGTATAGGGGGTCGTGCAGGGGGTGGTGTTTCAGGGATTAGGGCAGTGCAGTGGTGTTCGGGCAGTATAGGGGTCGTGCAGGGGGTGGTGTTTCAGGGTTTAGGGCAGTGGTGTTCGGGCAGTGTAGGGGGTCGTGCTGGGGGTAGTGTTTTAGGGTTTAGGGTAGTGCAGTGGTGCTTGTGTAGTGTAGGGGGTCGTGCTGGGGGTAGTGTTTTAGGGTTTAGGGTAGTGCAGTGGTGTTTGTGTAGTTTAGGGGGTCATGTTTTAGGGTAGTGCAGTGGTGTTTGGGTAGTGTAGGGGGTTGTGCTGGGGGTAGTGTTTTAGGATTTAGGTTAGTGCAGTGGTGTTTGGGTAGTGTAGGGGTCGTGCTGGGGGTAGTGTTTTAGGGTTTAGGGCAGTGCAGTGGTGTTCGGGTAGTGTAGGGGGTCGTACTGGGGGAGTGTTTTAGGGTTTAGGGCAGTGCAGTGGTGTTCGGGTAGTGTAGAGGGTCATGCTGGGGGAGTGTTTGAGGGTTTAGGGCAGTGCAGTCGTGTTCGGGTAGTGTAGGGGGTCATGCTGGGGGAGTATTTTAGGGTTTAGGGTAGTGCAGTGGTGTTCGGGTAGTGTAGGGGGTCATGCTGGGGGTAGTGTTCTAGGGTTTAGGGCAGTGCAGTGGTGTTCGGGCAGTGTAGGGGGTCGTGCTGGGGGTGGTGTTTTAGGGTTTAGGGCAGTGCAGTGGTGTTCGGGCAGTGTAGGGGGTCGTGCTGGGGGTGGTGTTTCAGGGTTTAGGGCAGTGCAGTGGTGTTCGGGAAGTGTAGGGGGTCGTGCAGGGGTGGTGTTTCAGGGATTAGGGCAGTGCAGTGGTGTTCGGGCAGTATAGGGGTCGTGCAGGGGTGGTGTTTCAGGGTTTAGGGCAGTGGTGTTCGGGCAGTGTAGGGGGTCGTGCTGGGGGTAGTGTTTTAGGGTTTAGGGTAGTGCAGTGGGGCTTGTGTAGTGTAGGGGGTCGTGCTGGGGGTAGTGTTTTAGGGTTTAGGGTAGTGCAGTGGTGTTTGTGTAGTTTAGGGGGTCATGTTTTAGGGTAGAGCAGTGGTGTTTGGGTAGTGTAGGGGGTTGTGCTGGGGGTAGTGTTTTAGGATTTAGGTTAGTGCAGTGGTGTTTGGGTAGTGTAGGGGTCGTGCTGGGGGTAGTGTTTTAGGGTTTAGGGTAGTGCAGTGGTGTTTGTGTAGTGTAGGGGGTCGTGCTGGGGGTAGTGTTTTAGGGTTTAGGGTAGTGCAGTGGTGCTTGTGTAGTGTAGGGGGTCGTGCTGGGGGTAGTGTTTTAGGGTTTAGGGTAGTGCAGTGGTGTTTGTGTAGTGTAGGGGGTCATGTTTTAGGGTAGTGCAGTGGTGTTTGGGTAGTGTAGGGGGTCGTGCTGGGGGTAGTGTTTTAGGGTTTAGGTTAGTGCAGTGGTGTTTGGGTAGTGTAGGGGTCGTGCTGGGGGTAGTGTTTTAGGATTTAGGGTAGTGCAGTGGTGTTTGTGTAGTGTAGGGGGTCGTGCTGGGGGTAGTGTTTTAGGGTTTAGGGTAGTGCAGTGGTGTTTTTGTAGTGTAGGGGGTCATGTTTTAAGATGCAACGCTCCAATACCTGACCAGTCTGCACTACATAAAACTGCAAAAAAACTAAAAATAAAAAGTGTTTTGCACACTTTTGTCATTGGGCTATATGTGGGCTACATCTGGGTAATATTTGTGCTACATTTGGGCTCTATTTTCACTGGTGGCCATCTTGGAAGATTTCTTTGTTATGAAGTTTCCTAATTTCCTCATTTACTGCAGTCTCCTCAGTAGGAAATGCTTTCAGTTTTTTACTTTGATTCCATCAAGAAGGCATTCAGATGTGTCTCACATTTGCCATAAATTCAGAATGTTAGCACTCTAGTTGCTCATTAGATCACTGTAGTAAAGCTACTGCTCACCAGGGAGTTAACTGGAAGTCTGCTGCTGGTATTGAAAGTGATTGTTTCAGTCTCCATGTCAGAATTTTCTAATGAAATAGAAGAGGATTTGAGATCTCACTTAAAACATGCCCTAATTTTTCTTTCTGCAGCACTAACCATAATTTCTATTTCAAAAAGAACCCCCTCATTTTGTTCCTTTTTAAATTAAATGTTTTAAGTGTTACCGGTTTATTCCAATCAAGATGGCTTCAGGTGTGCCATAATTTTGTCATAAGTAAGACTGTTAGCGCTCTAGTTGTTCTTTAGAACACTCTGGGAAGCTGCAGTAGAACACAAAGGCATCAACTGACAGGCTGCTCCTGTTGAAATATAACAGGAAGATATTTGAGATCACACTTGAAACATGTCCTAATTTTTCTTTCTACAGCACTAACCATAATTTCTATGACAAAATGAACCCCATCATTTTGTTCCTTTTTAAATTAAATGTTTTAAGTATTACCAGTTTATTCCAATCAAGATGGCTTCAGGTGTGCCATACTTTTGTCATAAGTAAGGCTGTTAGCACTCTAGTTGTTCTTTAGAACACTCTGGGAAGCTGCAGTAGAACACAAAGGAATCAACTGACAGTCTCTGCCCTTGTTGGATGTACATGTTTTACTGAGAATGTCAGACTTCATTCTCACATGACTGAGAAAGATAATGTGAATTTACAGAAAATATGCTCTCATTTTAGCTTCTGGAGCACCTTCCAAAACTCTATGGGACAAGCATGTGAAAATAGTTTTCTCTCAAACATGATTCATGATATACCAGCAGAAGGTTTTTCACAGGGTAAAATCACCTTAGAACACACCACAATTCCTGAAATTAGTATGGTACCATCAACAAATGAATTCTAATGTAACTAAAGTCTGTTATCACCCTTTATAGTTCTCCTTTTAGTAACCCTCAAAATCTTCGATTCACTACAATGCATTTCAATGGGGTACTATCATTTATATTGGTCCCAAGATGGCTGCCAGCAATTCCAGGATGAAGTGCTGACAGCCAATCAGATCTCACGATGACATGTGTGGTTAGGCTCCGCCCAGATATATATGTGATTTTACTTTTGATTTTCTCAGGAACTACTGAACGGATTTACACCATTTAAGCAAAAGGCACGACACTGAACCAAGGGCTACCTCTTTGCCAAATTTGGTGTAATTCCGTTCAGCAGTTCGGGCTGTAGCTGCGATGAAAGGTTCCTATGGAAAAATGAATGGGGAAAACACGTTTTGGGACCCCCCTTTTTTCTCGGCCCCCGCTTGACGAATCACACCGAGACTTTCAGGATAGGAGCAGACCGGAGCGCCCCAACAAGTTGGAAACTTTCGCGAAGATTCGTCAACCGGCGCCAACGTTATTTCAAATAGAATGTTGCGGATTTCCTATGGAAAATAGGTCCTAACTATAACTATCTACTGGCGACCGCCAGTAGATAATATATATACATATATATGTATCAATAACATAAAATCTAATAAAAAACGTTCTATTATAAATTAAAACATTAAACTACTTAAAAATCTTCAAAATTGAATTTCCCACTCCAGTGAGTGCAACAGTAGGAAAATGTTGGATAGCAGAGGGGTAAAAATTACTATTCCCACTCCAGTAGGTGTAACAGTAGGGGAAGTGTTGAATAGCGGAGGGGTAAAAATTACTATTCCCACTCCAGTCAGTGCAATAGTAGGGAAAGTGTTGGATAGCAGAGGGGTTAAAATAACTATCCCCACTCCAGTCAGTGCAACAGTAGGGGAAGTGTTGGATAGTGGCAGGATAAAATTTACTATTCCCACTCCAATCATTGCAACAGTAGAGAAAGTGTTGGATAGCAGAGGGGTAAAAATTACTATTCCCACACTAAGCAGTGCAACAGTAGGGAAATTGTTGGATAGCAGAGGTGAAAAATTACTATTCCCACTCCAACAATTGTAAAAGTAGGGAAAGTGATGGATAGCGGAGGGGTAAAAATTACTATTCCCACTCCAGTGAGTGCAACAGTAGGGAAAGGTTTGGATAGCAGAAGGGTAAAAATTACTATTCCCACTGTAGTGAGTGCAACAGAAGGGAAAGTGTTGGATAGAGGAGGGGTAAAAATTACTAGTCCCACTCCAGTGATTGCAACAGTAGAGAAAGTGTTGGATAGTGAAGGGGTAAAAATTGCTATTCCCACACCAGGCAGTGCAACAATAGGGAAAGTGTTGGATAGCGGAGGGGTAAAAATTACTATTCCCACTCCAGTGAGTGCAACAGTAGGGAAAGTGTTAGATAGTGGCAGGATAACATTTACTATTCCCACTCCAATGAGTGCAACAGTAAGGAAAGTGTAGGAAAGGGGAGGGGTAAAAATGACTATTCCCACTCCATTCAGTGCAACAGTAGGGAAAGTGTTGGATCGCAGAGGAGTAACAATTAATATTCTCACTCCAGTCAGTTCAAAATTAAAAACAAACAAAATTTTAACAATAAAAGTAAAAAAATATATAAATATGTTAAAAATTAAAGTACAAATATATTTAATATTAAAAAATAAAAAAATATATTATAATTTTAAATACATATGACAAATACCTACAAATATTATATTAAATAAAATAAAAAATAATTTCCAGACAAATACATATTTTTAATTAGAAATTATTTAGAAACAAAACCATTAATTATTACATACATTTACTTTTTTTTGTTTCCTACCCTATAACACCACACAATTCACAACTCACATCTAAATTTAAAAAAATGTACTTCCTTAATTAACATAATATATTACCAATGAAAGAAATATTATTAATTTAAAAACAAATTAAAACTCATAAAAGTTATTTAACTTCCCACACTTTACCTCTATAATTCCCACAACCCACAGCTAAAATTAAACTGTAAAGAAATTATTTACACAATTAAAACCTATTTTAAATTAAAAAACTAATAGTATTTAACAACTAGTTACTGAAGTAACTAAAATTAATTTACTTCCCACACTGTACCCCTATAACAATAAAACCCACGCACAAAAAATATAAACAAATACCCTAATTAAATTTAAATTAATTAATTAATGTTAATGATCAACTAATTAGCAAGTAATTAAACAAAAATTACTTTCCACCCTTTACCCCATAAACCCCACCACCCACACCTAATCACACGATTACCATAATTAATTACCAATTAATTAGTTAATATAAATTAACAACTAATTAGTAATTAATTTAACATAAATTACTTCCCACACTTTACCCCTATAAACCCCCACCTAAAAGTAATTACACAAGTTCTATAATTAATTTTCAATCAATTAATTAATATTAATTAAGAACAAATTATTAATTAATTAAAAATAAATTACTTCCCAGCCTTTACTCCATAAACCCCACAACCAACAACTAAAACAAATCACACAATTACCATAATTATTTATCAATTAATTAATTATTATTAATTAACAACCAATTAATAATTAATTACAAATAAATTACTTCCCACAATTAACACTATAAAATCTAAATTAAATAAATAAAAATAATCATTAATTTATTATAATTACACTACTTCCCACCATATTCCCCTATAAACCCACAACCCGCTGCAGAACAAAAAAGTCCAAAATTTTATTAAAATAAAATTCATAGCCACTAAAAATTTAGCACATATATTAAAAAACATAAACAATACTTATACAAAAAACATACATCACATACATTTAAAATGTAAACTAAAATACATAACACTAATTAAAAAATCAATATTTTAAACAACTATATTTTTGCAAACAATATCAATGACTTCTATATTTTTAAAAATGATATTTCTTACCTTAAATTCGATATTCTTGACCACGATATTCTTGGTGTCGATATTTCTGAATCACGATATTTCCAACTCGATATTCTGTCTCAACACCAAACGTGCAACAGCTAGCGAAAAAAAAATTATACAAGCAGATAAAAAACTTTAAAATATACCAACTTATTTTGCTAATGTTGATCCTCCTGCAGCTGAGTTTGAATGAACCTCATTGCAAACAATTGCTATACAGCCAAAAGCTATGGGCAAAATAGACAAACTTGAGATAGCTGGGCTTCACAGCGGGTGTAAGCCTCAATTTGATTACGTACTACTATATAAGAATTGACATGCAGCATTCATATGCTCATTCCCAGTGCAATGTACTTAAGATCTGCAGAAGGAAGAGTAGCCCTGTTTACATCATCTAAAGGAATACAATAATGATTAAATATTGCTTTGAAATGCATTAAAGAACATTTGGAACCTACAAGCAGTTGACTCATAAGGCCCCATTATCCATTCCATGTTAACACCATGGGAGAAATACAAGGGTTGGAATTATGATTCCGGGCCGTGCCTCCCAATGAGTTAATGGGAATCAGCACTTAAACTTCCCAGAATGGGGAGGAACCTACCAGATCTCAAATTACCGGATCATATTAGAGAGGATGTGAAAGATTCTGGGGATTTTACAGCTGCCTCAATGGGGTGGGAAGTTAGTGGGGATTGGAGTTGGGTGGTGGGGCAAGGCACCTGTGCATGGCTATGTTATGCTGTTGCATGGCTGGGGGTGCATTGCCCCTCCCGCCTTAGTCCTGGAAGGGGAGGGCAGGTCGGGGCTGTGCCTCTGCCAGCAGTCCTGCCCCTCTCCAGCCATGGTTTTACTACGTGTGGATCAGCAGATTAAAACAGGTCAAGTGTTTACAGACCTGGTAATTTAAACTTTGGAAAAACGGAACTGCTTGTAGTTGCCTGGCGCTATATTACTGACTCCCAGCAACTTGTAATGGGTCAGGAGAGTTCCTAATATTTGTTTGAGAAACAGATATCCCAAAGCTCTGAAACATATATAAGGGACAAAGTACCCCTTGCTCTACATTATAAGGATACAGCAAGCCTTCAAGGAGTTCATTTATAAGGTTATGGAACTCTGAGATGACTTGAAATATCCTTATCATGTACAGTAGAGGGTAATGCATCCCATATAATACATGGTCACATCATCACCTTTCCCACAAACCACTTAAAATCTTAGTGTGAAGCTCTTTCATATGAAACAGAAAGCATGTTTACAAACATGAAAAATAGAACCTTTAGTGCAAAATTGAACGCCGTCAAAAACCTATTGGATATTTCTTATAAAAAGGTATTAGAAACAGTTCAATACAAGTCATTTCTGTTTTTCTGAAAAACAGCTGCTGTAGTTCTGAATGTGTAGAAACATGCAGAAAGATTCTAACTTTCCTATAATTATCTAAGGCATGCAAAAACTAATCAAGTTCTTTCTGCTAGTCACTTAAAGGTAGAAAAATAGAGCAGAAGAAAGAAAAGCAACATTTCATTTCCCTTGCTTTAAACAACTGCTCCGTGACTTGCCTTTCACCTCAGCTTTTGGCAGCAGGTATTGTGATGTCAGAACTCGACTGCAATAACTTATTACAGTCGAGTTCTGACGTTTTATCTTTATAATCGGCGACTGAGTGTATCACAAGTCACCAATTAAAAACAAATTAGAGACAGTCATTTATACAGGGATTGCAGAATCTCATGTATTATATGAATAATAAAAAGTGTATTGCTTTACTTATGTTAGCTACAATCTTTATGTCAATGTTGTATTTGTCAGAATATTTCTAAAGAAAGCCAATTGATATGTGTAAGAAATTGGGTTATTGGTTGAGAAGGGTGGAAGCCCCACTCAGTCAACAACCACAACCCTTGCCAGGGTGAACCACAAAAGTCACTAAATGAACCTGTGCTAATCTATTTGGTAGCTTGGCACAAAGCAATTAGGCTTCACTTAGAGGGAATGTGTAATAATGTATGCAGTACACAAGAAGTAATAAAGTGAACATACAACACAAGAAAATCCCAAAACAATTTAGACAAATGGAGCAGATATAATTAAATAAAATGAAATAAAAATGACAAAAATCCAATCATTTGAACCAGAGATATTCAATTTTAACGTTTTAAGTGAAAATAGTCCCTAAAAGCATAAAGCGTCACAAGCAGGCAGATCTCAATGGAGTAGTTAGTCCTACTAAAACATTATCTTCTCAAGTCTGGCGTAGAGAGTTCCGTTCACATTGGAGGAGGCTGTAAGGTGGAGGCTGAGTGTCACAGATGGTCATTGCTGTAGCAACAAGAGCAGGTCAGGCATCACAGTTTGGGCTGGACTGTTCCCATTGGGCGCAGGGTCAAGACTGATTTGCATATGGCTGGGTCCAAACTGGAATGACATGGGAAGCAAAAAAACGATGGATTTAGGCCCAGATCTCTGTACTGGGGTGAATGTATGACATTGTTCTGCATTCTCTTCATCAATTGTTTTTTTGCAACTTTCTAAAAGTGGAATTTTCAAAATTGTAACTCAAGATCCAACTTCACCATTAAAGAGGTTTTTAAATTACAATTCATTTGAGGTAAACATCATATCTCTGTCTGCTACATGTCTAAAGTTAAAAACAACATGATGATGGATGGAATGCTTGAATTTTTCCTAACCACTGGCAGTCGTTCGGGCTGCATCCCATACTGTCCTTTTTCGGTCACCATGCCACCTCAGCTTGGACCCTGCTATATGTAAATCAGTCTTGACCACAATCCTCACTGGTACAGTCCAGCCCAAACTGCCAGGCCTATGTGAGAAGTTGGCCTGGTATATGCTGTCCACTAATTATAGTGGGCACCTTGCACCAGTCCAAACAACCCCTTATTGGAGATAGGTTAAAGACAACCTTTATTGAAAGCTATCCTAGTGGTAGCTATGGAGAGCAGCCTTCAGGCTAAGTCTTGAAGGAATGTAAAGCAGCTTGTTTTACCAGTCTATAATCTCTTGAGTGACCAAATGAAAGAGGACCACACCAGGTATATATTTAAAATATATGTATTTAGTCTTAAACACACCCCTCTAGTCTCTTTATGAGGCTAGAGTTCGAAGTACATAAGTTACAAGTAGAATATCAACAGTAATAGCACAAATACACGTTTGAGCCCTAGGGGCGTACCAAACCATATACCAATAAAGTTGTATAAGAACCATGACTGAGCTAGACACAAGGCCTAGAGCCTGTAGAAGTGCTTGGCCCTCAAGGAACCACCCAAGGTAGTGACACAGGGGACCCACGGGAGACGCGTGCGGTGTGAGAACACAGCCGCGAGCCGCCGTTGACTTCTATGGGGAATGTCGCGGTTGGAGTTTTAAAGAAAAAGGACACTTAGAGGAGGACTTGGAGCAAACCCCTTTAGAACTAGGTTGTTCTAGAGTCTATACCCACGGGAGCACCAGAGTACTCGAGTTACCTCACCCAGGGAAGCCGGGTGCATAGGTGTCTTTCGGGGTCGGGTTTCGTCGTCGTTTTCAATGGCGATCTGCTGCAAAGTGCTGCTGGCGACCAAGTCGAAAGTGTTCGGGTGGATCCAAGGGTGGATCGAAGATCTGAAGAACCTGAAAGCAGAGGGGACAGAGTCTGGGTCACTAGCCAGTGACCAGGAAGGCGATGAGCAGATGCCCACCGATGTCGGGTGCTTCAGGTAGGTTGACAGTCGTCTTGACTCTTCAGCCACGAGGTCCAGGAGGCATCGACGACAACCAGGAGCTGGATTCGAGCTGTCGCACGACGTCTGTCGATTGCAGGGGTGTCGGCGACCAGATTGGACCCAACAAGCCTTGGCAACAGCAAGTCTTGTGGAAATAGAAGAAGGACGGTGGTACAGACCAGCAAGGTCTGAAGGACTCACCCAGCAAGAGTAAGTCAGGGCACGTCTGGAGCAACCAGGAAAGCCCAAGCAGGAGAAGAGTTGCCTTCGGGAGGGCCCACTAGCCAACAGACTAGCGACCGCAAAGGAGCCTCGAGTGGACGCACTTGGAGCTGGCTCACAGGACACTCATGGAGTGGAGGCCAGTGATCTTCGGTGCAGTCGGTGCTGGAGGTGGGGGCTATTTGGAGTCCAAAGCACAATTTCGTGGAAGACCAAGAAGAGGATGCACTTGCAAATGTGCTCGGTGTCCAGGGGTCACGGTTCCACATTACCCACGACAGCTACGGGCCTCAGCTTTGCTGGGAACTCAAGGCAGCCTCGGGGAAGTCTGGAAATCCACCTCTAGTGATGCAAAGACTTCGGCGTCTGGCGGGAGCTTCAGCGATGCAGACCGGACAATTGCTTCTTTGGTGCCTGCCAAGCAGGGGAGTCACTCCTTGACCCCAAGGGAGATTCTTCAGTCCTCTAGTCTTTAAGTAGAGCGTCGAAGGTCCAGGATTCAGTGTCAGAGTTTCGTCCAGGTTAATCTAAAGTCCTAAGGACTGGGGTCCCATACTTATACAAAGTTAGGGGTTGGACATACTCTGGGGACCCACCTATGGGAGGGTCAGGGAAGAGGGGTGGTTACACCCCTTCCCTTTGTCCAGTTTCACGCCAGAGCAGGGGCAGGTAGCCCCTGCAACCGGTTTGAACTGGCATATGCACAGGGACACCAAATGTGCCCCCAGTGCAGGACTTCAAAGCACCAGAGGGTGCTCCCGCCCAGCCCCAATACACATTATCCTGTCTAGGGAGGTGGTTACACCTCCTTGGGACAGGAAACCTATTGTCCAGGCCTCCCCTGCCGGAGTTTCAGTCAGCAGCAGGAGGCCAGACCCGTGTCTGTGGGAGCGGCATCCATTTTGTGATGCCAGGGCTCTGGAAAGAAGTTACCGGGTAGCCCGGTGTGTACATGTCTCTCCCTCTAAAAGGGTGGAATGCTACCCCCGCCGCCAGAATTGGTGGGGGGGTAGTATTCCAAGATGTTTGACACCAAACACGACATGTTTCTGTGCAGCCATCCCAAAGTTAGCATTTACCGCGAGGATATAAAGTACTTAAGAGTATATGGTCAGGCTGCACCACAAACAGCATCAGAGGATTGACTCCGAACGCTGCAGAGGGGCCCTGCTCATTCAGGGGCACCCTCTCACATAAAAACCAAGCACTCTGCCTTCAGGATTGTTAAGGCCTGCCATAGGAGTGACTTATAGGTTTATATGTGTGTGCAATTGTAGTGATATAGGTAGCCTATATCACAGTAAGGAGTGCATGCACCACCTTACCCAGGCTGCAGTAGCAGACATGTGGTGTCATTTTGGATGGCCTTCGAGGGGTGGCACAATACATGCTGCAGCCCCTGGTAGGCCTCTGAGGTACCTATGCCCTGGGTACATAGTATACCATATACTAGGGACTTATAAGGGCACTCCAGATTCCAATCAGAGAAACCATGGAAACCATGGAAACCATTTTAGAGAGGAAGCAGCTAGGCTGGGGTTCTGATTAGCAGGGCCCCAGCCAGACTAAAGTCGAAAAACAGTGAAGCATCAGCAAAAAGTGGGGGTACCCATGTGAAGCAGATCCTACTCTCCTACACAACCCCCCCCCAAATGTAGGGACATTAAACTAACCTTGACCAGTTGAGTCTTCATGTTCTAAGTGGAAGTACCTAGAGAGTCCATCTGCATTGGCATGGTTACTCCCAGGTCTATGTTCCACTGTAAAGTCCATCCCCTGTAGGGAAATGGACCACCTAAGCAGTTTGGGGTTTTCACCCTTCATTTGTTTTAGCCATAGGAGGGGCTTGTGGTCTGTTTGAACAAGGAAGTGAGTACCAAACAAGTATGGCCTCAACTTCTTCAGATCCCAAACCACAGCAAAGGCCTCCTCTCTATGACTGACCAACGTTTCTCTCTAGGGGTCAGCCTTCTGCTAATAAAAGCTACTGGCTGATCCTGACCTTCATCATTCAATTGTGACAGTACAGCCCCTACCCCCAATTCAGATGCATCTGTTTGGACAATGAACTTCTTGGAGTAATCAGGACTCTGGAGAATGGGAGCAGTGCACATGGCCTGCTTCAGGTCATCAAATGCCTTTTGACAGCTAGCTGTCCACTGAACCTTTTTGGGCATTTTCTTGGAAGTTAAGTCATTCAGGGGTGTCACTATTGATCCATACCCCTTGACAAATCTCCTATAGTACCCAGTCAGGCCTAAGAAGGCTCTCACCTGAGTCTGGGTAATTGGAGCAGCCCAGTCCATGATGGTCTGGATTTTGCTCTGCAATGGTTGAACCTGGCCTCCACCCACAAGGTGGCCCAGGTACACAACCTGACTCTGCCCTATCTGGCACTTGGTGGCCTTGATAGTGAGGCCTGCCTTTGCAGGGCCTCCAAAACATTTCTGAGGTGGACCAGGTGATCCTCCCAGGTGGAGCTAAAGACAGCAATATCATCTAGATATGCTGCACTGTAGGCCTCCAGACCTGTAAGGACTGTATTCACCAACCTCTGAAAAGTGGCAGGTGCATTCTTCAGACCAAAGGGCATTACCACAAATTGATAATGTCCACTAGGGGTTGAGAATGCTGTTTTTGGCTTTGCATCATCAGCTAGTCTGATCTGCCAGTAGCCAGCTGTCAGGTCAAATGTGCTTAGATACTTGGCTGAGGCCAAAGTGTCTATTAGCTCATCTGCCTTAGGTATTGGATGGGCATCAGTCCTAGTGACTGCATTGAGACCCCTGTAGTCCACACAAAACCTCATCTCTCTTTTCCCACCACTGGTGTGAGGTTTTGGCACAAGGACCACTGGACTAGCCCAAGGGCTATCTGAGGGTTCAATAACTCCCAAATCCAACATTTTCTGGACTTCTGTCCTGATACAGTCCCTGACATGGTCAGGTTGCCTATAAATCTTATTTTTAATAGGCAGACTGTCCCCAGTGTCCACTTCATGAGTGCACCAGGTGGTCTGACTTGGAGTCAGAGAGAACATATGTCTGTACTGATTGAGCACTTGTCTACAATCAGTTTGCTGCTGAGCAGTGAGGCTGCCTGCCAAGGCTACACCATTCACTGACCCATCATCAGGGTTCTGTGCGAGCAGGTCAGGGAATGGGTCACTCTCATCCTCCTGTCCCTCATCAGTAGCCATGAGCAAGCCCATGTCTGCCCTGTCCACATATGGTTTCAATCTGTTGACATGGAGAACCCTGTGGGGACTCCTGGGTGTTCCTAGGTCTACTAAATAGGTAACCTCACCCTTCTGTTCAACAATGGTATGGGGTCCACTCCACTTGTCTTGGAGAGCTGCTGGGGCCACTGGCTCCAGCACCCACACCTTCTGTCCTGGCTGGTAAACAGTTAGTACAGCCTTTTGGTCATGCCAGGCTTTTTGCAGTTCCTGGCTAGCCTCAAGGTTTTTAGTTGCCTTTTTCATGTACTCAGCCATCCGGGAGTGGAGACCAAGTACATAGTCCACTTTGTCTTGCTTTGGGGGCTTGAGAGGTAACTCCCATCCTTCCTTCACAGGCACAAGGGACCCCTGACAGGGTGACCAAACAAAAGTTCAAAAGGGCTGTAGCCAACCCCCTTTTGAGGCACCTCCCTGTATGCAAATACAAGGCAGGGCAAGAGTAAGTCCCATCTTCGCCTAAGCTTCTCTGGGAGCCCTTTAATCATGCCCTTCAAGGTTTTGTTGAATTTCTCAACTAAACCATTGCATTGTGGGTGATAGGGTGTGGTGAACTTGTAAGTCACTCCACACTCCTTCCACATTGCTTTCAAGTATCCAGACATAAAGTTTGCACCCCTGTCTGATACAACCTCCTTAGGGAAGCCCACTCTTGAGAAAATTCCCAGGAGGGCCCTTGCCACCACAGGTGCTGTAGTGGTCCTAAGGGGAATAGCCTCTGGGTACCTGGTGGCATGATCCACTACCACCAGGATAAACCTGTGCCCAGATGCTGTTTGGGGATCCATGGGACCAACAATGTCAATCCCCACCCTTTCAAAGGGCACCCCCACCACAGGTAGTGGTATCAGGGGGGCCTTTGTAGTGCCACCTGCCTTGCCACTGGCCTGGCAGGTTACACAGGAGCGACAAAACTCCTTGGGGTCTTCAGACATGTGGGGCCAGTGAAAGTGAGGGGCAAGTCTGTCCCAAGTCTTGTTCTGGCCCAGGTGACCTGCTAGGGGAATATCATGGGCTAGGGTCAATAGGAAGCCCCTGAACTTCAGAGGTATAACCAACCTCCTGGTGGCACCGGGCTTGGGGTCTCTACACTCTGAGTACAAGAGTCCATCATCCCAATATACTTTATGGGGACCGCTAGCATTCCCAGCAGCCTCAGCAGCACTTTGCTGTCTGAGGGGTTCAAGAGAGGGGCAGCTCTGCTGCTCCTGGCTCAGATCTGCCCTGGAAGGGCCCCCTGTCCCCAAGAACTCAACCTGGTCAGGTTCAAGCTCCTCTGGGACAGTTCCTTCCTCAGGACTGAGATCATCCCCCTCAAGAGACTGATCTTCCTTCTGAGCCAAGGGGAAGGCACTGCCTTAACCCTACTACTCCTCCTCTTGGATGGCACTTGGTCCATGGTTCCAGGATCCAAGGCCTGTTCAGTGTTAGACATTTTGCTCTGTGACCTGGTCACAGCAAACACATCTGCAGGGATCCCCAGCATTTCTGCATGGGTCCTGAGCTCCACTTCTGCCCAAGCTGAAGTTTCAAGATCATTGCCAAGCAAGCATTCCACTGGTAGGTTTGCACTCACCACAACCTTCTTAAGGCCAGTTACCCCTCCCCAGGAGAAGTTAACAACTGCCAGAGTATGGTCTGTTCTGACATTGCTAGCATTGGTCACTTGTTAAATTTCACCAAGTATAATCTGCCCAGGATCCACAAGGTCGTGTGTCACCATGGTGACACTTGCCCCTGTGTCCCTAAATGCCAAAGCCTCTTTTCCATTGATTAAGGGCTGTTGCCTGTACTTGCCCAGATTACTGGGACTCACAGAGGAGGTCACATCCATGCCTCCATCACAGACTAGGACAGCCTGAGTGAGTTCTCTGACTAGGCCAGAGCTCATCTCATTACCCAGGGTCAACCCTACTAAACCCTTGGCCTGTGTACTCCCACCACCAATTGTAACTGCACTAGGGGGAACAGGTGCCTTAGGGGCATTGGTGGGGGCTGGAATAGAGTCTTTGGCTTGGTGCAATCACTGGTCCAGTGTGTCTTTTGCTTACAGACTTTGCACCATGGTTTCTTTTGGCCTTTTCCCTTGGTAGACTGTGAATCCCCACCTGAAGAAGATTTTTGGGGGCCTTGTGAAGACTTCTGGTCTTTACCCTTCTCCCCACCCTTATCAGAGTTTTTAGAATCTTGCTTCTTAGGGTCACCACCTTGGTTCTGTACCTTCTGCCTCACCCTGGTTCTGACCCATTTGTCTGCCTTCTTTCCCAATTCTTGGGGAGAGGTCAGATCAGAGTCCACCAGGTACTGATGCAACAGCTGATTTTGACAGTTATTAAGAATCTGCTCCCTCATGATAAGATTGTACAATCCTGTGAAGTCACATACCTTACTGCCCATCAACCAACCTTCCAGAGCCTTAGCAGAACAATCCACATAGTCCACCCAGTCTTGAGTCTGTGCTTTTGGGTATCTCTGAACTTTAACCTGTATTGTTCAGTTGTTAGGCCAAACCCCTCAATCAGAGCACTCTTCAAGACTTTGTAATTGTCAGCATCCTCCTCTCTAACAGTGAGGAGCTTATCTCTACCTTTGTCTGCAAAGGAGAGCCACAAGATTGCTGCCCACTGCTCCTGAGGGACCCTCTGTACTTTACAGGCCCTCTCCAGTGCAGTTATCCATTTGTGGATGTCATCCCCACTCTGGTAGGGAGGGACAATCTTGCTCAGGTTTCTATGGTCATAAGACCTTTCCCTATCTCTGGGGAAATTGCTGCTACCATGGGACTCTAGTCCCATCTTTTTTATCTGTCTATAGAGATCTAGGGACTCCCTGTCTATAGCCAACTGCTGTTTTCTGAGCTCAAGCTGGGCTTGCTCATACTGAATCAGTCTCTTTCTCCTCTCATGAGAGGATTCCCTTCCATGAGAGGAGACAGAGGTCCCTACTGAGGTGTCAGAGTGGTTAGACTCCTGAGAAGGAGATCTAGTCCTTCTGGGCACACTCTCAACTCTTCCTGGGGGACAGAGGGGAGGTCATTCTGGGCCTCCTCCTCTTCCTCAGGAGTAGCTGCACTTTCCAGGTCAGGATCATTGTCATCCCCCTGGCCAGTTTCAGAGGTTGGGTCCTGGGTATTTTCATCCCTGGACTCTCCCTCTTCTTCTGCCCCACCCTCTCTGCCTACCCTTTCAGACCTTATGGGTCTTCTAAAGTCATCTAGCAGAAGCATCTCTAGGAGACGTTGGGTGTTGGCACTTTTGCCTGTCTTCAACTTCCTAACTTTGCACAACTCCCTCAATTCCAAGAATGTGAGGGTGTCATATCTGGATGGCAGGAGCTCACTGGTTCCTGGCAGTGAAGACATTACTAGTGTGGTGTGGTGTATGCACTACCTACTCTAGTGTGGCCTACTAAACTCTCTTGAGTTGTAGAAAGGGTGTGCTATCCCTTAACACACAACTCTAAATTCAGTAGAACTTACTGTATCCTAAGCTTGATTTATATATACCTAAGGTACCCTTAGTGGTTTTCAGTTGATCAATTCAATTGAAATTATCTGGTAAAACAATAGCAAGCTGGAATCCCACACGCTGCACACCAATGTGAGAAGTTGGCCTGGTATATGCTGTCCACTAATTATAGTGGGCACCTTGCACCAGTCCAAACAACCCCTTATTGGAGATAGGTTAAAAATAACCTTTATTGAAAGCTATCCTAGTGGAAGCTATGGAGAGCAGCCTTCAGGCTTAGTCTTGAAGGAATGTAAAGCAGCTTGTTTTACCAGTCTATAATCTCTTGAGTGACCAAATGAAAGAGGACCACACCAGGTATATATTTAAAATATATGTATTTAGTCCTAAACACACCCCTCTAGTCTCTTTATGAGGCTAGAGTTCGAAGTACATAAGTTACAAGTCGAATATCAACAGTAATAGCACACATACACGTTTGAGCCCTAGGGGCGTACCAAACCATATACCAATAAAGTGGTATAAGAACCACGACTGAGCTAGACACAAGGCCTAGAGCCTGTAGAAGTGCTTGGCCCTCAAGGAACCACCCAAGGTAGTGACACAGGGGACCCACGGGGGACGCGTGCAGTGTGAGAACACAGCCGCGAGCAGCCGTTGACTTCTATGGGGAATGTCGCGGTTGGAGTTTTAAAGAAAAAGGACACTTAGAGGAGGACTTGGAGCAAACCCCTTTAGAACTAGGTTGTTCTAGAGTCTATACCCACGGGAGCACCGGAGTACTCGAGTTACCTCACCCAGGGAAGCCGGGTGCATAGGTGTCTTTCGGGGTCGGGTTTCGTCGTCGTTTTCAATGGCGATCTGATGCAAAGTGCTGCTGGCGACCAAGTCGAAAGTGTTCGGGTGGATCCAAGGGTGGATCGAAGATCTGAAGAACCTGAAAGCAGAGGGGACAGAGTCTGGGTCACTAGCCAGTGACCAGGAAGGCGATGAGCAGATGCCCACCGATGTCGGGTGCTTCAGGTAGGTTGACGGTCGTCTTGACTCTTCAGCTACGAGGTCCAGGAGGCATCGACGACAACCAGGAGCTGGATTCGAGCTGTCCCACAACGTCTGTCGATTGCAGGGGTATTGGCGACCGGATTGGACCCAACAAGCCTTGGCAACGGCAAGTCTCGTGGAAATAGAAGAAGGACGGTGGTACAGACCAGCAAGGTCTGAGGGACTCACCCAGCAAAGGTAAGTCAGGGCACGTCTGGAGCAACCAGGAAACCCCAAGCAGAAGAAGAGTTGCCTTCGGGAGGGCCCACTAGCCAATGGACTAGCGACCGCAAAGGAGCCTCGAGTGGACGCACTTGGAGCTGGCTCACAGGACACTCGTAGAGTGGAGGCCAGTGATCTTCAGTGCAGTCGGTGCTGGAGGCGGGTGCTACTCAGAGCCCAAAGCACAATTTCATGGGAGACCAAGAAGAGGATGCCCTTGCAAATGTGCTCGGTGTCCAGGGGTCATGGTTCCACGTTACCCACGACAGCTACGGGCCTCAGCTTTGCTGGGGTCTCAGGGCAGCCTCGGGGAAGTCTGGAAATCTACCTCTGGTGATGCAAAGACTTCGGCGTCTGGCGGGAGCTTCAGCGATGCAGACCGGACAATTGCTTCCTTGGTGCCTGCCAAGCAGGGGAGTCACTCCTTGACTCCAAGGGAGATTCTTCAGTCCTCTAGTCTTTAAGTAGAGCGTCGAAGGTCCAGGATTCAGTGTCAGCGTTTCGTCCAGGTTAATCTAAAGTCCTAAGGACTGGGGTCCCATACTTATACAAAGTTAGGGGGATGGACATACTCTGGGGACCCACCTATGGGAGGGTCAGGGAAGAGGGGTGGTTACACCCCTTCCCTTTGTCCAGTTTCACGCCAGAGCAGGGGCAGGTAGCCCCTGCAACCGGTTTGAACTGGCATATGCACAGGGACACCAAATGTGCCCCCAGTGCAGGACTTCAAAGCACCAGAGGCTGCTCCCGCCCAGCCCCAATACACATTATCCTGTCTGGGGAGGTGGTTACACCTCCTTGGGACAGGAAACCTATTGTCCAGGCCTCCCCTGCCGGAGTTTCAGTCAGCATCAGGAGGCCAAACCTGTGTCTGTGGCAGCGGCATCCATTTTGTGATGCCAGGGCTCTGGAAAGAAGTTACCGGGTAGCCCGGTGTGTACATGTCTCTCCCTCTAGAAGGGTGGAATGCTACTGCTACCCCCGCCGCCAGAATTGGCGGGGGGTAGTATTCCAAGATGTTTGACACCAAACACGACATGTTTCTGTGCAGCCATCCCAAAGTTAGCATTTACCGCGAGGATATAATGTACTTAAGAGTATATGGTCAGGCTGCACCACAAACAGCATCAGAGGATTGACTCGAACGCTGCAGAGGGGCCCTGCTCATGCAGGGGCACCCTCTCACATAAAAACCAAGCACTCTGCCTTCAGGATTGTTAAGGCCTGCCATAGGAGTGACTTATAGGTTTATATGTGTGTGCAATTGTAGTGATATAGGTAGCCTATATCACAGTAAGGGGTGCATGCACCACCTTACCCAGGCTGCAGTAGCAGACCTGTGGTGTCATTTTGGATGGCCTTCCAGGTGTGGCAATACATGCTGCAGGCCCTGGGAGGCCTCTGAGGTACCTATGCCCTGGGTACATAGTATACCATATACTAGGGACTTATAAGGGCACTCCAGATTCCAATCAGAGATGTGCCTAAGGCACATGGAAACCATTTTAGAGAGGAAGCAGCTAGGCTGGGGTTCTGATTAGCAGGGCCCCAGCCAGACTAAAGTCGAAAAACAGTGAAGCATCAGCAAAAAGTGGGGGTACCCATGTGAAGCAGATCCTACTCTCCTACAGGCCTGTCCACCCTGAACTGGAACACAAGCACCCCAGGACCAGCCTTGCTCTTATTAGGGCTCTTCAGCCAGGTATAGCTTGGTTCCAGTGGCACAGTGATTCAGGACCCATGTCTGGGCATACTCTGTGCACTAAGGGCATCAAATGCAAAAACAACAAGGTGATGGATAGAATACTTGAATTAATCTCAGCCACTGGCAATCCCATTGGGGCCGCATCCCAAACCATTTTTTTACCCACCATGCCACCCCAGTTTGGGCCCAGCTATATCCAAATTAGTCTTGACCCCGCTCTTCATGGGAGCAGTCCAGTCTGAACTACTAGGCCAGGTTCTCCTTGAACCAAAACACAAGCAACCCAGGACAGGTTTTACCCTTATGAGGGCTCTTCAGCTAGATATGTCTTTGACTCAGTGGCACAGTGAGCATGGGACCCACATCTGGGCATACCTGGCTCATTTAGGACATTGAATGCAAAAACAAAAAGGTGATGTATGGAATGCTTGTATTGATCTCAACCACCAGAAATTGTTCGGGCCACATCCTGAACCATTGTTTTTCGCCCACCATGCCACCTCAGTTTCGACCCAGTCATAGGCTGATTAGTCTTGAAGTATATTCTTCCCCTTTAATGGCACTCCACCTCTGTTCCCTGGGAAGTAGCCTCCTACTCAATTTAATTTACAGGCCCTGGGTACATAGAGTACAATTTACTATGGACTTACAAGTAAATTAAATGTGCAATTAGGTGTAGGACAATTTTACCATGTTTGAAGAAGTGGTTGACAGGGATAAAGAGTCATATAATCAACAAACGAAACTCCGCAAACAGGAGTGGTGAAGGCAAAACGTCTTGGGTAATACAACACCAAGGATTTCAGGGATAACAATTGGCATTCAAATTTTTTAGGCCACTCTCTTAGAAACATATCCTACATCAAGTCAAGTATTTCCTTATTTGGTCAATATTTACCATAAAAGCACATATAAAAACAACAGACTAAAACAAAAATAAAATTCATACGTCTTCAAACATTTAATGATGTAAAGTGCAAAACAGCAAATTCCAAACACGACTCAAGTAAAAATAACAGTATACGGACAGGGGGTTCTCTCTTGACATATACCTGACAACAAAAACCTCAGAAAGGATCACCTATATCAGCAGGAAAGATCGGGGCTACCACACCATCAAAAAACTGACACTCCACCTAGGCTGCGAAGAAGAAATAATAGTAAAAACAATCTAAGAATGAGAAAACAGAAAATTTTCTAAATCATTATCAAGACCCAGCGAGGTTGTAGGAGACATATGGTCCCAAAAATGAGTATATAAAAACATGCTAAAATTTCGACCTAAGGTCCTAACAGTCTGTGCATATCAAGGTGCAATAAGTAACTAGGGTTTCAATTTATTTTAGCAAATTAAAAGCCGAAGGGTGAGCTGAATAAATATCAAAAACATAACCTAGATCTTTGATATTGCCCCTATAATTCATAGGCTAGACCCAATACTTCTGATTTGAGCCTTCCAATAAAAATTATTCATCCCACAAAAAGTACAACTAAAATAAGATTGAGCTAAGAGGTTTGCACATTTACCCATGATTTTTTGCTCTGCATTGTATAAAATATTTTTCTGTTGACTGGTGTTAGCAAACGGATTACTCTATGCCTTTATTGCCAATACTTTTAGCAACAAGACCTACCTCAATCATACTTCCCATTCTTTACCCTGTCTTCCTTTGTCTCCAACTCAAGTTTTATATACCATTCCTAAAAGGGCTCCCATGGGTAGAAAACGCAACACTTGCCAACATGTGGATAAAAGCCAGTCAGCATGAGATACAGTGACTGTACCTGCAGACTGAAACAAATAAATGGGTACTGGCTGCTCTTGGGGGTGGAGGCGAATGCAATGCAGAGCTGGGTTGGCAACTTCTGGGGGTTAGATAGATCTTGGAAAAAGCTAAATTCAGCACTCCCCTGGATCCATGTCCTCCGGTGATCTCAGCTCTACTCTCCCACCAGATTGCACCAGCTATCTGTGCACTGTTCCATTTCTCTGTTGACATTGCAAAGATTCCCCTTGCTGGAAATCAGCACCAGTTGTACCTATACAAAAGAAAGCTAATGTTGACCCTTGTAACCTAGCAAATTACCATCCTATCTCGTTGCTCCATCCCCTTGGCAAGTCTCTGGAAGGTTTAATAAATACCCAACACTCAGTTTATCTTCAGGAAAACCAGCTCTTGGATGCATCTCAATCTGGTTTTAGATCTTCCTACAGTATGGATACCACCTTAGTTGCAGTGACTGATTCCATAAGACTCTCCCTGGACAAAGAATTTACATCAGTGCTGGTACTGACAGATTTATCTGCAGCCTTTGATACTGTGCCTCATACTAGGATGATTCAAAGGCTGCATGAGATCTGCATTTTTGGTACAGCTCTCCAGTGATTTTAGGATTTCTTAAGAAACAGATCTCAGACTATTTATGTTGGGAACTTTCAAGTCATTCACTATGCTGATTGATAAGGGGGTTCCACAGGGCTATTGTTTAAGACCCATGCTGTTTTACATCTATATGGCCCCTCTAGCTACCATCGCTAGAACCTTAGGATTTGAAATAATATCTCATGCTGATACTCAGCTCATCTTTTCATTTGAGGAAGACCTGGACACGGTCAAAGACCAGTTCTGAAATCGGATGAAAGCAATTGCAGACTGAATGGTCCAACACTGCCTGCAATTAATTAAAGAGAAAACAGAGATTATGCTGTTTGGAAAGGCACAACAACTGTGGGCCTCAGATTGGTGGCCTTTAAAAATAGGCCCATCTCCCATACCCAAACAGGCAGTTAGAAATATTGGCTTAAAAATAGATCAGTCTTTGTCTATGAAAGACCTGGTTGAAGCCCCTAGTGGCAGTTGTTTCAACATGATGTGCATTCTGAAGAAAGCTTTTTCCTATCTTCCTCTCTCTATTAGGAAAACCCTTGTTTAGGCTGATTATCAGCAAATTGGACTACAGCAATACTCTACTTGCATATGCAAATGAGACTTTGATGGCAAAATTTGCAAGTAGTCCAAAATACTGCGGCACAACTTGTATGCAATCTCACTTACGGTTCCGCGCCCGAGCCTCTGTTAGGAACCCTACATTGGCTACCTATTAACAAAAGGACAATCTTAAATATATACTGTCTCACTCATAAGTCATTAATGGGCAATGACCCTAGTTATCTATGCCAGAAACATAACTATTATTGTCCAGCTAGGAATTTGCGTTCTGAGGACAAAGCCTTGCTTATTGTCCCTCGTGTTCGCTTGACAAGATGCAGCGGTAGGTCTTTTTCTCCCTCAGCCCCGTCTTATTGAAATGCCTTGCTCTATCACATTCGCACTTGTCCTGACTATGTTAAATTCAGGAAATGTCTTAAAACAGTCTTATTTTAATTTCTCAGTGCTTTGTTTTGCCTCTGCTTATCACTAGCACCAAGATACCTCTTCGGAGGTGATATGTGCGCTACTGTAAGTTATATTAACATAACATAACATAACATACAAGAGAGATTTTTGTACAGTGCACTTCCAGAACTGAATTATTTCAAGCTGCACTCTAAAGTGATGTTCATGAAAAAGGAGGCACAGTAAAGCAAAACAAGTGACTGGGGTCACACCTTGTATCTGTTATCTGAATTTGTATTTCTGAGCTCTTGCCTGCCATTCTACCTGTTGTTGACAGTGTCTCTTTCTGTAGGGTAAGGTAGGCTGCTTCCCTCTGTCATAAGGAAGGATTGTAGGTAGCTTAGTACAGGTACACTGCTCCTCCAGAAGCAAATACAGACTTCAGGTG
Organism: Calotriton arnoldi; assembly: GCA_963921515.1. Classification (NCBI taxonomy): domain Eukaryota; kingdom Metazoa; phylum Chordata; class Amphibia; order Caudata; family Salamandridae; genus Calotriton; species Calotriton arnoldi. The sequence goes on from CAWUFW010011987.1 coordinate 353,454, forward strand.
ATGTCCCCTCACCTCTGAGAGACAGACTGTCAGGCAGACACACCCTGTTACATAGAGGTCCACTGAGTACTATGTGGAGTACTCCCTTCCTTTGTCATAGAGATCTTGGAACTGGAACAAAGTATGGTGTTTGGGTCTCACTTTTATACAAACCTTACAGACAGGGAATGTGAATCCAGACAGGGAATGTGAATCCGCTGTCTCAAACTGTGGGATCGGTTTGAGGTGGTTGTTCTTTCAAGTGTCCATCCCAGGCTGTTCTCCAGTTACAACCCTTGTGTAGACTGATGTTTCTCAGAACAGATAGCACTGTCTCTATCCTGGAGCAACTACAACAGAGGCACAAGGAGGTGCGAGGTTTCTGCACTGTGCTGTCATCAGCCCAACTGAAGGCATAAGCAGGGAAAGACAAATGTGCTGCCTCACGGAGAGACTTCCTTATATTCCACAACAGAGTCTGCAGTTCCACACCTCATCCCTACCATACACACAAATAGCAGTGCTCAGGGAGACTAAATAGCAGTTTCCTGCTAACCTAAAGGTTAAAAGACCTCATCAACTATGTAAAGGAACCCTGTCCACATCCCTAACATAAATCTTGGAAATTAAGTATTGTGACACACAAATATTGTGACGCATAAATATAATTGACAGGAGTATCATCATTTTAGGTAAGTAATATCATTTTGAAGAATATTGATGTTTTTGATATTTTCAGTAAATTAGTTAACATCACTTTTTAAATTATTTTAATGTTTAGTTGAAATATTAATTTTAGTGTTACTAATGTTTATACAAGTGTTATTCTTTTTTTTAAACTATAGTTTGTCATTTTAAGTGATTTTGATTTTTCTATTTAATTATTAATAGTAATTAATACCATCATAGCAGGTTTTGGGGTTTGCAGGGGGATGGGGTGGGAATTAAATAGGTAATAATTGATCATTAAATATTTATTATATTTTATTTAATTTTATGATTGATATTTATTATGTAAATTATGCAATAATGATTTTTGGTTATATGTTATTTGTGGGCTGTAAGGTTTGTAGGAGTATATGGTGGGAAGTTAATTAAGCAATAAGGAATTCTTAATGAATTATTAATTGTTAATTAATTATATAAAAGATTTTGAATTATGAAATTTATGGGATACTTATTTATTTTACTTATATTTTAGTTGAAGGCTGCTAGATTTGTATGGGTCTAGAGAGGAAGTTAATTAAGTAATAATTAATTAACAAATTGAATCATTTAGTTAATTTGTAATTATGTATAAGGATTACTTATTTATTTTACTTATATATTAGTTGCTGGCTGATAGGTTTGTAGTGGTCTTGGGTGGGAAGTTAATTAAGTAATAATGAACAATTAATTATTAATTGTTAATTGTATATTTAATAGATTTTAAACATGTGCATTTTGGAATACTTACTTTTTTAGTTTTATTTTAGGGGCGGGCTGTTAGGTTTGTAGGGGTACTTAACCCTACAGTATAGGAGTATAGGGTGGAAATGTAATTAATTACTAATTGAACAACAATTATTTATTACTTGATAATCAATTAGAGTAGTAATTATGTAAATTGATTAATTGCGTTTCGTTTTTTAATGTATACCTAATTTACATGCTAATTAATCATTTTTACATTAAGAGTCTACATTCATGGGGTTACTCATATTGAAGTGAACTACTTTCCCTACTCTAACTTAGACTGCAGTAGGAAATACTAAAATTAACCTCTTTGCAGTTCAACACATTCCCTACTGTTGCTCTGTTTGGAGTGGGAATAGTAAATTCACCCCTCCAAAATCCAATGCATTCCTTTCTGTTGCAAAGACTGGAGTGGGAATAGTAAATTCTACCCCTCCAATGTCCAACGCTTTCCCTACTGTTGCACTGTTTGATGTGGCAATAGTACATTTTACCCATCCAAAATCCAATGCTTTCCTTAATGTTGCCCTGCTTGGAGTGAGGATAGTAAATTTAACCCCTCCGAAGTCCAATACTTTCCCTACTGTTGTTTAGTCTGGAGTGGGAATAGTAAATTTCATCCCTCCAAAGTCCAACACTTTCACTATTGTTGCTTAGACTGGAGTTGGAACAGTGAATTTAACCCCTCCTATGTCCAACGCTTTCACTACAGTTGTAATTAACTGGAGTAGGCATACCAGTAAATCTAACCCCTCTGTAGTCCAACACTTTCCCTACTATTGTGGTGGCTGGAGTAGGAATAGTAAGCCCAACATTTTCCCTACTGTTGCATAAACTAAAACTAGAGTGGGAAAGTACATTTAATATTCTTAAACTCCAATAGTTTCCATCATATTGGTTAAATAGATTTTATAGCATTAATTGTATGTTTTTTAAATATTTTATACTATTTGTTTTTAATTTTTAAATTTACAATACTGTTTATAGTATTTTTATATATGTATACATATATATATTTATTTTAGACACAAACACGCACACACATATATGTTTGTGTTTTATGTATAGTTTTAAATATTAGTGGAAATTGTTTCATTTATATTATATTAAAATTATATATTCAAATATTTAACATGTACTACTTTAAATTCTATTTCCAATTGAAAAAACATTTTTTCATATATTTTTTAACAATATTAGTGTCAACAATATTTATTTCCATATTTTGATACTTACCATTATAAGTATAGAAGCACAGTATTGTGGTAAACAATATTTTTGAAAAAATATTTTTGTCAACGATATTGTTTACCACAATATTTTGCTAGTGATCCCTTCAGTGTCTGGGTGTCCTCACTTCAGCTGTAGGAATGGACAGTGGCGGCTGCTACAAATAAAGGGTGGTGGTGCAGGAGGGGGAGTGGGGGAGGGGTGGGATTGTGAGAGGGGGTTGTGCGGGGGTAGAAATATTAGAGTTAAAAAAAGTACCTATAGCCACCGGCCCACGGCGGCCTCCAGCGTTGCGTACCATTCTCCGCCTCTCCTCTTCCTGGGTCCCAGCAGCTGCTGGGACAGACTCCCATCCAATCCTTGTGCTGCAGAGCAGCGTGGGGATTGGCCTGAGTGGGCTGAAAAGATGCCCTGCTCATACCAGGGAGTCTGTGCGAGTTTCTCCAGCCCAGCTGCTCAATGCAGCTAGGCTGGAGAAAACCTAAGTGCGCATGTGTGTTTTGGTCGGCCTGAGACAGCCGGCCAAACACATATGAGCACTTAGGGAGCGGAGTGCACGTAGCACTCCTCCTCCCCCTCCCATGCCTAGGCCCCGTCCCTCCCTAAAGCGCTGGCTAAGAGCCGGCAAATGCAAAATAAAACAATGCAAGAATATTGTTTTATTTTACATTTGCTGGCTCTGAGCCAGGCAGTGAGGCGAGGCTCCTCCGCCATTGCAGAGGAGCCGCCACTGTGAATGGAAGCACTTCACATCTACTACTACATGCTTCTACCTCCATCATGTGCTTGGTAAGGCTAAATGTATTTAAAATGGAACCCACTGGCCTACATATTCTGGCTCATTCACACATCATGCAGGTACTTCATGGGCTAAATACACGGCCACACTTCGAACATATTTGTCATGTCATTGCAAAGGTCTAAGCATGTACATAGAAGTAGACCTTTCCACAAAAGGTCCAGTGATCCCGATGGAAAAGTCTTATCATGCTATTTATTATTTTAACCATGGTATTCTATCACCTTTGTTCTCAACACACAACAGAGACAGTAGTCCACTTTCAACCATGATTGCATGCATGGCACCTCCTCCAGGTCACAGGAAAGTCCCAGGACCTCTTATATCCAGGGACTGGCCTGGGAATCTGTGCATACACTTAGATTTGTGTGACAAAAGTACTGAAATAAAGATTCAGATACCAGATTTCCACACTGTCACAGAATTTGTGTTGGGAAACACCCCTTGTGCCTAGCAGGGTTTATACCCATTCCAACACATGTGCACTGAGTTTTAGGTGTGAATTTGGGAATCTTTTTGTTTCTGTTGCATTTCTGTTGTCTGCATACCTGATGTTAGGACATGGTTCCCAGGTTCTTCAGGAAGGTGTACAAGCTGTGAAAGAGAAACATTAAAAATATCATCTTTTTTATAGAAAAGTTCTATATTGATGCATGAAATGTACTTAAGGGCCTGATTTTCTAGGTCTGGCCACAAAATAACTTTAGTTGTTTCGCCAGTTTCATATAATCAAAGATGTTCATAAAGAGAAACTGCATTAATATGTACATGTAGAGGGGCTTTATTTCAGCCCTCTTCATCCACTGGCCTAGTCATATATCACTTGACAATTTGCCCCTGTCCACCAAAGCAAACAGCATGGGGCAATGGGTCAGCCCAGGTCAGCCATTGGTTCACTTACATTGTGTGCAAAGTCATTTTGCCTGATCACATGTGCATATTCACCTAGAAAGAAGTCCAATTCTTTTTAAGGGTTGGTGGTCAATATTTTCTTTTTCTTTCAATTCTTTAGTCCTTTGATTTTTTTGAAGCCATCCTCGTGTATTTAAACTGTCCTCAGATGACAGTAATCAAACCCCTTTCTTTGCACAGCTAAAAATCATATTTTCCTGGAACGTGCATTCAAACTTAAAAGTATTACTGTACCTGTTCTAAATATATCTTCCATCTAAGAAGCACCAGTATTGTTCTATTACCATTATGACTGATTGTTCTTTTTTTAAATTTAAACTTTTACTGCAAACGTGGCCCAACACATAATTACACCTACATGCTTTTGTTTTCCTGTTTCCCCTTTTTGTTGCATATGCTTGCAATGATCTTTTTTTTAAAAATGACCATTGCACCAGCTTGGCAAGGCCAGACCTATTGTGTTTCCAATGCTAATTCTCAGGGGCATATTTACAAGCCCCTTGCGCCACTTTTGCGCCGCCGTTGCATCACGCAAGTGACGCAGCGGCGACGCAAACCATGCGCCGCGTTGCGCTATATTTACAACGTGACGCATCTAGGGAGATGCGTCACGTAGTAAACCCCTGCGCCACATGAAACCTGCGTCAGGTTTCATGTGGGCGTACCGGCGCAGGGGGCGTTCGGCGCAGGTACGCCTCGGAAAGTGACGTAGTGAAATCTACAAGATTTCACGCAGTCACTTTTTCGACGCTGGTGCGCTAAATCCTTACGCCTGCTTCAAGCAGGCGTAAGGATTGACGCACCATGTTAGGGATAGGGAAGGTTGGGACAGTGCTGGAGTTGCGTCGCGCTTGCGACACGACTTCAGCATTGCGCCAACCTTCCGCCGGCAGATGCGTCACGCATCTGCTTATCCTTGCGCCACGATGCGCCGCATTGTAAATGCGGCTCTTCGGACGTGACGCAAGGGTAAACTTGTGTGACGCATTTTCCCTGGCGCATCCCTGCTGATATGCAGGGATGCGCCAGGGAACGTAAATATGCCCCTCAGTTCTTAATTTGAGCTGGTGGTTGCATGTGGGACCCACACTCATTTTTGAGAAGTGGCACTCATTTTACTCATCAGACTTTGATCCAGGATAAGAGACAGAACAAAACAAAAAGCGGAAAGAGCAAGGAAGAAAAAGATGAAAAACAGTGTAAAAGAAAGGAAGCAGGATTGGAAAAGATCCTTAAAGCGTGAGATGAAGGGGCAGGGTTGTCTGGTGATGGGTGAAAGAAGCATATGGTGGAAACAAGTCTAGGCAGCCTTGGGATTCAGCACACCCAACATTCGATAACGCTGGCCACGGATTTAAGGGCAAAGCGTTGGGCTCCGGGGTCGGCAATTATTCTTTTACAGATTAAGCACTGCTTATTTTATATTGCAGGCATTTCTGGTAGACATTCCACTAATATGTGGAACTGCTAACAAGAAACACTTTCCTGGCTCTTACATGCACATCCGCCTCGGGAAATCACCCGCCATATCGAGCAATGTTTGTTTATATTGTTTGACCTCAATGAAGCTTAGGGACGAAAGACGTATTAAGGACTTTGAAAGTGATATGTAAACTTTATTCATCTCTGTTTCCTTTGCGTTGCCAAACGCAGGTCCGGTTTTTCTTGCTGTTGCCCTGCTACCACGATTGATAATCTATGGAGCGTTAAACAGGGATTAACCAAAAAAATACAGCAGCTGACAGCCAAAAAGGTTCAACTAGGGTGCAACTGCAGATTTAAATAAAATTAATCCCATGAAGCTGCAAAACGTCATGGAACACTAAAAGACTTTTTTGGGGGCTCAGATTAGGTGTTGCCGTAAATTAAGTTCAGCGAGTGAGTAAATATATGTTTGACGTCATAAATGTGTTGTTCCTGTTGTCCCAAACTTTATACTTTCATAATTTTGTTTATCATTAGCTAAAGCAGCATGCATTAAAACATATTCACAAAAAAGGCTTTAAGCGGTACTGAAAACATCTTGCATGAGGCTGGTCATCACAGGGAGACCATTGAAAAATGGCCAATTATCAAATGTCTATGTAGATCTGTCCTTCCTGCAAAATGACGCCTACATCATCCTCCACGCAATTTACGATCAATTCATCACTGTGTCCTAGCAGTTCTTTCTTTTCACAGTTCTTCATCTGGGAGTCGCGCTTTCTCAGATTTAGCTCCCAAGATACGGGAGGCAGTGCCATTGGGCATTAAGCTCGTATTCTCTAACATTTTTTTTTTTAAAAGGTTTTTTATTGATTTCAAATTTCAAATAATCACAAACATTGATATGCATACATGTCAGTCTAGTTACATCAGGTATCTATAGTATAACAGTGCACAGGTAGTCAGCCATTCATTGCAGGTGAGTGTCTGTTGTTCCTTGACATTTCCATTTCCACAGTCGGAGATATACATAAGTCCCCTCTATGCGCATTCCACCACTCCATTTTTTATCCCATTTCTTGGGACATCCTCTAGACTTATACACTTCTTTCTCCGCAATCATACACTTATCCAGTTCATTTGCCCAGACCTCAGTTGATGGTTTTTCCGCCGCCCCCCATTTCATTGCTATTGCTCTTTTAACTAGCGTGTATACCAGAGTGGCTAGTTGCTGTTCCACTTCCGTGAGGTCGGTTGCTTCCCATATGTTAAGAAGCCCCAGCGGTGGTGTGAGAGTTATCTGTTTCCCTATTGCATCCTGCATATGTGTCGTTGCTCTTTTCCATATGGGTCATATATACGGACAGTCCCATATAGTGTGGTAGAAGGTTGCCTCTTGGTGACATCCGCGCAAACATAGTGTGTCCTCTCTAGTTCCCATTTTCGCTAATGTGACCCCCGTGAGGTAAGTTCTATGTAGAATTGTTAATTGAATCAGACGAAAACGGAGAGCAATAGCTGCTTCCCTTGGGGACATCAGTGCTGTCTGCCAGTCCTCATCTTCGATGTGTCCTATGTCGGCTTGCCATCTATCTCAGAGAGCTTGAAAGGGATCTGGCAGGTTGTTGCATAGTTTGCGATATGTGAGTGATATGGCTTTATCTGGTATTGGCTCAGAAAGCAGCCGGTCTTCCAAGGGGGACAATTCCGGCAAGTTTCCTATGTCTGGGAGTGCTGCCGTGAGGGCATGGCGGATCTGCAAATAGCGAAAAGCCTCCCCTTGAGCTAACTCATATTTCTCCTGTAATTCATGAAATGTGAGGATTTTTCCCTTCTGCACAAAGTGGCCTATGGTGGAAAGTCCAGTTGTGTCCCATTTATAAAATCCTGGTTGATAACACAGGATTCCTAATTTCTGAGAGGACCACAAGGGCGTGGCCTGGGTCAGTACGCCGGGTTCAGCCTAGACGTTTAATCGCCTGGTGCTAGATTTCCACCGTTTGAGCCCAGGTACCTCCCTTTCCGGACCTTCGTATATAGGGCTCCTAAGCACCCCTCCCTATCCATCTGGTATCTGTCTAGCATACATGCTGGGTCTACCGGAGAACGGTACAGCCAATGATTTATTACCACTAATTGTGAGGCCCAGTAGTAAAGTCGTATGTCCGGGAGTGCAACCCCCCCGTCGTACCACCCTTTAGTCAATTTGTGCAATACTATGCAAGGCGCTCCCCCACTCCACAATAACGATCGGATCTCACTCTCAATACTTTTAAAATAAGAGTTGGGAATTTTGTAGGGGCAGTTTTGGAGGATATACAAAAATCGCGGGAGAGCCAGCATCTTAAACAGGCCAGCTTGGCCTAGCAAAGAAATCGGCAAAGATTTCCAGTGTTTGACATCCTTTCGGAGTCTTTCTAAGGGGATGGCTAAATTTCTGTCATGGAAAAGTTGGGGGTCTGGGGTGATAAAAACCCCCAAGTAGCGGAATCCATCCAGGGCTATTTCAATCTCGCATCCCGGGGAAAGCTTGGGAACTGGACCCCAGAGAGCGAACAGCACCGATTTAGTCCAGTTAATGGCATATCCGGAGTATTTGCCAAAGTTCGTAAAGATATTTAAAAGTCTGTGTATTGACGTAGAGGGGGACGCTAGATATAACAGAATGTCATCTGCGTATAGTGATATCCTGTCCTCATGCCCTTCCGCCCATTTCAGCCCTCTGAGTAGTACGTCCCCTCTCACCCAGGATGCCAGGGGTTCCAAAATTAAGGAGAAAATCAGGGGGGATAGGGGGCAGCCTTATCTGGTGCCTCTACCTAATGTAAATATTCTGGATGTGCGGTTGTTAACCTTTACTTGACCCCGCAACTCCGTATAAAGTAGCCGAATCCAACCCAGAAATTTCGGACCGAACCCTAGGCGTCCCAACACCTCGAAAAGATAAGGCCATTCTATAGAGTCGAATGCCATAGAGGCATCTAGGGAGAGCACCACTGCATCTTCCTCTATATATTTTTGACGCCCCAGGACATTGTGAATGCGGCGGATATTCAGTGCCGTATCCCTCCCCGGCATAAAACCTGATTGGTCAGCATGGACCAGCAATGGGATTATTGACACCAGGTGGGAGGCCAGGAGTTTTGCCAGAATTTTGGCCTCAACATTAATTAAAGAAATCGGACGATAAGAACCACAACTGTCAGCAGGTTTCCCCGGCTTTCGAATGTCTACAATTGTAGCCAGACGTTGGTCTTCTGGCAGAACTCCTTTCTCAAAGCTTTTGTTATACATGTTTTTGAGGTGGGGTGCGACCCGTAGGGCCATTGACTTAAGAAATTCAATAGGGATTCCATTGGGTCCCATTGCCTTCCCTGATTGGATGCTATGGATTGCTCTGCCGATTTCGTCATCTGGGAGATCCTCTTCCATTACCTGCCTATCAGCCTCCGATAGGGTGGGCAGGCGTATATCTGCTAGCAGTTGACGGGAATCCTCAGCTGTATAAGCAGTTGAGGAGGTATAAACCTTCTCTAGATGGTCAGCAAATGCATCCGCGATGGCCTGCGGATCAGAGATCTGCTCTGCATTCTTAAGTGTCAGTTTGGATACCCAGCGTTCCCCTTGTTCCCTTTTCTCCAGCCAGGCAAGCATTCTCCCGGCCCTGTCTCCCATCTCATACACCCTATGTTGTGTTTGAAGTAATCTAGCCCGAGTCCGCTCTCTAGCCAAGGTTTTACATTCCAGCTGCTTGATAGTTAATTGGTGTGTGGTGGCCTCACTGGGTGAGCTGGCATTTTGTGCCTCCAGCTGCTGGAGTTCACTCTCTAGTTGTGACATCTGATGGTTTTTCTGTCTAACATACCCCACTTTTAGCGCCAGTGCTTGCCCTTTCAACACCGCCTTGTAGGCCTCCCATATTATCTGTGCCGTGTCCATGGAGCCGACATTTTCCTCAAAATAGTGGTCTGTCTGAGTAAGCAAGCTCTCTTTTATGTTCGGAATTTTAAGCAGCCAGGGATTGAGGACTATGGTGTTGCGTTGCCGTTTATTGTAATAGGTGAGCTTGACCCACACTGGGGAGTGGTCTGAAATGCCTCTCGGCAGGCCACGCGGATGTCGAAAATGTCCGATATCCGCTAGATCTGTTAGGCCCATGGCCCTTGTAAAGTCCTCCATCTGTGTATTGGGGCGTATTAAGGGGCGTCCTGGATGTCTGTCTCTTTGGTCATCCATGGTCATATTAAAGTCCCCTACCAGAATAAGGGTGCCTATGGGGAGGTCTACTAAAATGTTCCCCAAGTCACTAAGTGCCTCTTTGCCCAGTGCAGGGGGAAGATACACTGAGACCACATTAATCGGCTTCCCTTCCCAGCTGGCCTCCAAAACTGCAAACCTCCCCTGGGGATCCGCCCATGTGCGTGTTGGAGTGAGTGCGAGGTTTTTCCTAACTAGGATACTGGTACCCCTCGAGCCTGACGTATACCCCGCATGGACCAGGAGTTTGTACCCCCACTGTGAGAGGGCCTTACACTTATTACCCACTAAGTGCGTTTCTTGCACCAAAACAAGATTGGGGGCTTGTCTCTTAAGATATTGCAGCACAACACCTCGCTTTATTTTGTCCCCCATCCCGTTTACGTTCCACGTCAGAATGGATAATGAAGTTTCTATTGTACTCCCCGCCATGGATTATGTGAAAAGGTGACACGTAAACCTATGGGCACATCGTGGGGGGCAACAGCTGCCCCAGACAACATCGTAGCCAAGTTTATAAACATGAAATGACATTTGGGCATAAGCTGACTTAGAAACAACATGATTGCATACCTTGCAGTTGAAATGAGAAAAGAGATGAATGAGTCTGACTTTCCGACACTCTATGATTTGGAAACAAACATAGAACCTTAGTGCTCTACTCCCCTCCCATACCTCCCCCCTCCCTGCCCCCCTGCCAGTGGATTTCAAACTATCCACTCCCCAACAAGGCAGATTGCCTGTTGCCCCACCCCCTATTTGAAAGGTGTTTGGTTTACAGCCGAACCCTCCCGCCGTACTTTGAGGATGGCCTCACAGTACACTAAATATTGGGGATAGATCCCTGCCCCATCTCGTGTAACAGGTTTCCCTAACCCAGGCTTATATAACAAGGTCACACACGTCTGCTATGGTCTGGGGGAAATACCCCACTACATTCTACTGATGCCACTTCCATATTTCAAAGTCACTATATGTGGCAAACGTGTCCATACCAGAGCCCAGAGCGCCGTCCGTTCAGCTGCAGGATGTTGAGTCTGTCTCTTTCCTGACAGGATCGCCGCGTTGTCCGGCGTTGTGGTCGGTTCTGCCAACACTGGGTACTCCGTTTCGTTCTTTGTGCGATTTCTCTACGCGGCGCCAACCCTCCAGCCAATCCCACGCATCCTCTAGGGAGGAGAAGAACCATGCCTTGCCCTCTGATTCAATGCGGAGTTTTGCCGGAAAAAGCATGGTGTACTTTACCTCCTTTTCACGCAACGCCCACTTGACTGCCATAAAGCTGCGACACTGGGCTTGGACTTTTGTGGTGAAGTCCGGAAAAAAGGTGACCACACTGTCCTCCAATTTAAGCGGTGGGTTAGCACGTGTAGTCTGAAGTATGATGTCACGATCTCTGAAGTTGAAGACTCGTGCTATAATCGGCCTCGGAGGGGCTCCTGGTTTAGGCCTTCCCACGGGGACACGATGGGCGTGTTCAATGGAGAAGTAATTTGAGAGTCTTTTTGGTTGCAACTGCTTCAGGATTAGCTCCTCGACGAATAAGTCTACCGCAGGGCCTTCCGCCTGCTCCGGGACTGCCAGGATTCTTATATTATTTCTTCGTGCCCTACCTTCATACTCATCGAGCTGCCCCTCCATTTTGGTCTGTTGAGCTTGTAGTTGGCACACTTGTTGTTTTAACAGGGCTGTGTCTTTATTCAGTACCATTGTGACATCTTCTATTTCCTTTACTCTGGAGTCCATTTTTTTAAGGTCAGCTCTTATAAGGGACATCTCAATATTCACAGTATCGATGCGAGTCTCTAGGGAGGGCCGTACTCCCATAATGGCCGCCATAATGTCTTGGAGCATCAATTACTGATTCTCTAACATTTTAAAGAAAATAATTGAAAACCTTTTATCAATTAATTACCTTGCTTCACCATAAATGAAGTGCTCCTACTTTAGTACCATGAGCACTCTGTGCCTTTATTTAAAATAACTTAACTTAACATAATATTTGATTATTCTCAGGGCTGGGGCTGTGATGGAGTGGGGTTTTCTGTACCTCAATTTTCGGGTGTAATCATTAAATAACCCTTGCCACTGGTAGTATGGACCTTTGATGGTCGAGGAAGAGAAATGAGGAGCGATCATCCGCATAACACATTTATTTTGAGTCAATAAAGTGAGTTAGTGTGAGCTAAACGTTTTTATTTTCAAATCTTTTAAAATTTAATCTATTTAATGATTAGACATTAATCTTTAGTTTTCAGCATTAAAAGTTAATATAATCCATCAATTTATATTTGATTATAAAATATAATAGAATGTTCATCAAGATTACAGTCAAAATGATATAATACAACAAGCGTGTTCCATAAAGGAAACTCCCTATTCTAAACAGTATTTGGATTAAGAGAAGTGTCATTTAAAAAACTGATTAAAGAAAGATCAATGCGTAAGCATAAAGACTTTGCATTATAGACTGAAAGTATTCCCAGCTCAGAAAAACAGCAGACAATTCAAGCAATAATCTAAGAAAGCAGCCCCCTACAAAGAAAGAGCTAAAGAATGATGATGGATTAAACCCAGATCAGTTGACTGGGGGTGAGTGTTTGATTTGCTCTAGCGCTCCGTCCATCATCCCCTTTGGTATTGCTTTGTTCGCCCTAAGTTGGCAGGGTATGCCCAGACGTGGGTCCCTTGCTCACTTTGCCACTGGATTCAAGCTAGCCTGGCTCATGACGGCTGAATAGCCAGAAACCGGTCCCAGGATGCTTGTTTCCGGTCCAGGGAAGACATGGCTTGGCAGTTCGGCCTGGACTGTTCCCATGAGGCACAGGGTCAGACTGATTTGCATATGGCCATGTCTGAACTGGGGTGGTGGAGTGAGCTAAAGAATGATGATGGATTAAACCCAGATCAGTTGACTGGGGGTGAGTGTTTGATTTGCTCTAGCGCTCCGTCCATCATCCCCTTTGGTATTGCTTTGTTCGCCCTAAGTTGGCAGGGTATGCCCAGACGTGGGTCCCTTGCTCACTTTGCCACTGGATTCAAGCTAGCCTGGCTGATGACGGCTGAATAGCCAGAAACCGGTCCCAGGATGCTTGTTTCCGGTCCAGGGAAGACATGGCTTGGCAGTTCGGGCTGGACTGTTCCCATGAGGCACAGGGTCAGACTGATTTGCATATGGCCATGTCTGAACTGGGGTGGTGGAGTGAGCTAAAGAATGATGATGGATTAAACCCAGATCAGTTGACTGGGGGTGAGTGTTTGATTTGCTCTAGCGCTCCGTCCTTCATCCCCTTTGGTATTGCTTTGTTCGCCCTAAGTTGGCAGGGTATGCCCAGACGTGGGTCCCTTGCTCACTTTGCCACTGGATTCAAGCTAGCCTCGCTGATGACGGCTGAATAGCCAGAAACCGGTCCCAGGATGCTTGTTTCCGGTCCAGGGAAGACATGGCTTGGCAGTTCGTGCTGGACTGTTCCCATGAGGCACAGGGTCAGACTGATTTGCATATGGCCATGTCTGAACTGGGGTGGTGGAGTGAGCTAAAGAATGATGATGGATTAAACCCAGATCAGTTGACTGGGGGTGAGTGTTTGATTTGCTCTAGCGCTCCGTCCATCATCCCCTTTGGTATTGCTTTGTTCGCCCTAAGTTGGCAGGGTATGCCCAGACGTGGGTCCCTTGCTCACTTTGCCACTGGATTCAAGCTAGCCTGGCTGATGACGGCTGAATAGCCAGAAACCGGTCCCAGGATGCTTGTTTCCGGTCCAGGGAAGACATGGTTTGGCAGTTCGGGCTGGACTGTTCCCATGAGGCACAGGGTCAGACTGATTTGCATATGGCCATGTCTGAACTGGGGTGGTGGAGTGAGCTAAAGAATGATGATGGATTAAACCCAGATCAGTTGACTGGGGGTGAGTGTTTGATTTGCTCTAGCGCTCCGTCCATCATCCCCTTTGGTATTGCTTTGTTCGCCCTAAGTTGGCAGGGTATGCCCAGACGTGGGTCCCTTGCTCACTTTGCCACTGGATTCAAGCTAGCCTGGCTGATGACGGCTGAATAGCCAGAAACCGGTCCCAGGATGCTTGTTTCCGGTCCAGGGAAGACATGGCTTGGCAGTTCGGCCTGGACTGTTCCCATGAGGCACAGGGTCAGACTGATTTGCATATGGCCATGTCTGAACTGGGGTGGTGGAGTGAGCTAAAGAATGATGATGGATTAAACCCAGATCAGTTGACTGGGGGTGAGTGTTTGATTTGCTCTAGCGCTCCGTCCATCATCCCCTTTGGTATTGCTTTGTTCGCCCTAAGTTGGCAGGGTATGCCCAGACGTGGGTCCCTTGCTCACTTTGCCACTGGATTCAAGCTAGCCTGGCTGATGATGGCTGAATAGCCAGAAACCGGTCCCAGGATGCTTGTTTCCGGTCCAGGGAAGACATGGCTTGGCAGTTCAGGCTGGACTGTTCCCATGAGGCACAGGGTCAGACTGATTTGCATATGGCCATGTCTGAACTGGGGTGGTGGAGTGAGCTAAAGAATGATGATGGATTAAACCCAGATCAGTTGACTGGGGGTGAGTGTTTGATTCGCTCTAGCGCTCCGTCCATCATCCCCTTTGGTATTGCCTTTTTCCCCTACAAAGAAAGGCAGCAGAAACCCAAAGGGTGAGTCTCCTGTCAGAAAGTCGGTAAAAGAATTCGTAAGATCTGCCCTGCCTACTCTAGGAACACGCAATATTATAAGCACACAAATTCTATGTTGCAACATTGTTTTCTTTCGTCTTCTTCATCCACCAATACAATATCAGCAGACTCTGGGGAACAGGTTCACTCCCCATGCTCTCACCAGAGCATTATAGACTTTCAGACATTAGTTGCAGGAAGGTTACAACGTTGTTTTCTTGTGGTCCAAACTTCATCCCATGGATCATTCTTCCTGCCGTTATTGACTTCTCCCCATGAGAACCTCACCATCAGTTGTCTGATACAAAACAAATGTCTATTCACTAGCTTCCGAAGTTGCAACATCTGCAGCAAAGAGAAGAAAACATCTTGCACAAACAACAATTCAATGTGAAAAAGGCCTTTCCGTGTTAATGCAGTATTTTCCAGGTTAACATGGCATCAGCAGTTAAGCGAACTTCGTCCAGCGCTTGATTTATGTGCAGGCCTATAATACTTAAGTATTATTACCTACTATAAACTGATTAATTTTAGCATGTATTTCTTTAAACGTAAACGTCTGCACATTATTAATATAAGTGTTTTCAATAGTAGATATAATTCGCTGCAGCAGTTGTAATTTGACTGAGAGCCTTACACCCTCCTTCTGCTCATACTTTTGGTTTCCAATACATCAGCAACATGCATGCCCTTTTCACCCAGGTGCGTAAATCTATATTGCATGACTGCTGTTTATGAATTTAGATAATGGCATATATATTTTTGGTTTATTGCTCTGATGATTCCGAATGCAGAAATATTTCAGCGAAAAAGGCAGTAGACGCAATCTGAAGTGGAAAAGAGGAGATGACCGGTACGTGTCTTCATTTCATGTTTGCGTCTGTACAGAAGTGTAATAAATTCACAAAATATTGTGCATCTGAATTCAACAAAAAAGTTTAAATTTTTCGCTTTTTCATTATTGCGCAAATGTTTGAAAAAATCACCCGGACACATAATTTCGCTAAATGCAAAACCAGTCATTGGCGCTAATGTTTAGTGCAAAATGTGCTCATGTGTCCATTTTAAATGCAGATGCATTTTGTGCTAAAAAAAATAGAGCAATATACGCAAGCACCATGAACAACAGCCACTCACATTCTGTTGCTCGCATTGTTACTATGGGCTTACACTAATGTCTTGATTCACAAAGATAAAGTTAGACCAAAAGTCTAACTTGACTACTTTTCGATATTCACAAAGGGACTTACGAGTAGTATCTTTACGCCTGTGGAGGTTCCACACTCGGGCGGAAAATCCACACTAGAGGCAAGAGTACTCAGTTGCAGGTAAGTACCAGTTTAAAATAGCAATACTTTTCAGGTACAGTAGGAATGTGTTTGCAAAAGAAATAAGAATACTTTACAGTGATGCTGAAAATACTTTGTGGTATCAATCAACAGTAGCAGTAACTTATCAATGTAAAAGATAGACACAGTGCAAATATCAAGAAGTGCAATGCAATCCTACGAGAGAAAAACAGTTATGTACATTTACATGTAAGTACTCGACTTGCACATCCAGTCTTCAGGGTTTTAGACCAACACTGGGCAAGGGTTGGATCAAGGTAGGTACTGCACCACCAGTGGCTCTGGGGGGGCCTTGTGCAGAGGTCACTGAGCCCAATGTTAGTCAATGGAGACTGGGGGCACTCACAGAGGTGCTGGTTGCAGGTAGGTACCCGCAGTTTCAGCGCACAGACCCCGGGAGTTTAGGCAAGCACGGGGGGCCACAAGGCAGCACCAAACATACACCATCAGAGGCACAGGGGCTGCAGAGTGCAGGATGCAAATCAGCGTCAGGTGCCCAATGCAAGTGAATGGGATATCTCGGTCGCACAAAGAGGCTGCAGGCTCGGACCAGGAGGCAGGATAAAGGTGAGCAACAGCTTGACAGGTAAGTATAGGTGGTGGTGGACGCCTGGGCACCATGGGCTGGGCTCCTCAAAGTCAGGGGGCTGAGGATGCAGGAGTGCCTTTGGACTTCAGAATTTATTTACCGGACCTTGTCACGGTCATCAGGGAGACCCTTCGAGATGAGGTTGCAGCTGTCTTCGTGGAGTCCAGGAGAGGTAAGCCACCAATGGTTTTGAGGTCAGGATCACTGGGAGACTTGACTGGAAAGGTGGGATACTCAGACTCGGGCCGTGAGCGTCAGATGTAGAGTGGGCAGGAGTCGCGGTTCCAGCTGGATCTGGAATCCTTGGAGTTGGTTTCTTGTGGACAGAGCCACTGTCCTTGAGAGATCTGGTCTTTGTTGAAGCGCAGGCAGTCTTTCTCAGGTTTCTGGAAATCGCTGGCTGCAGGATAGGCAATGTATTCTTGCAGAGTCTTTAAAGCTGGAGACAGGCGGTAGGGCTGAGGCCAGGTTAGTAGTCGTCTTCAGGCTTTGCTGCATGGCGTCTTTTTCATTCTTCTTCTTCTTAGGTCACAGGAATTTGAAGTTGAAGGTTAAGGGGTTTCCCTAAATACTCCATTTAGGTGTGCTACAGATACTGGCAGGTGGTAGCCATTGGGCTGCTTACCTTTAGGGTGACTACAGCCTTGGTATGCCCCCTCCCTTTGGAGAGGGGGCATCCCTAACCCGATTAGCTAAAATCCTTCCCTCCAATATGGAGTATTTTCTAAGGAGGGGGTCACCTCGGTCCAGGACACCTTAGTGGGGTCCTGGCAGTGAAGGGACCCACCTCTCCTGCTTACTAATTTTCCCACAGACATTGCCGCCAAAAGTTAGGCTTCGTCAGAGAGGCTGGCATCTCCACTAGATGAAGTGGCTCTGGCTGGCATTACAAAGGGCAGGATGCCTTTCAGGCTCACCATCCTGAATGCTGTTCCTGTCAGACCGGTAAAATAGAGCTCCTCAGGACTGGAACGATGCGCAAAATGTTCCACCTCCTGACCTCCCCAACTCTGTTGATATAAAGATACACAGAGTAGTGAAGCGATCAAGCGAGGGATAGGGATATGGGAAAGGTACTACAGGGAATAGGATCTGTGGAGAAACAAAGAAACAATATAAATGAGATATAATTACAATTCTACTCTCCATATGTCTCAATAGAAACCTAGCAAAAACAAGAACAAAAGAATATTATATCTTTATACCTCGGGTGATATACTATTAACATGCACACCTCACACCTCTTACATACCCTATTTTATGTTTCATAGAAAAGGCACATGTAAACTGAAATATATCTGAGATGGGTTAACTTGTAAAAGAAAAGTTATGCTCCTCTGCATATCTCTTTCATTAGAGTCAAAATGCGTATAAAGTAACACCAGGACAAAGTTAAAGTTCGTGTGACCTGCACGTCTTCACGTTCACAATGAACGCCAATACACTGAGGCAATAGTAGCTAAAGTACAGTTGGTGCAATGCAGCTGCAGAAAAAGAACACAAATGAACACCAATATGGAACGAATCCCGGTTCCTCTTCAGAGAAATAACCGCAGTGAACTTCACCTATGCACCTCGCATAGAAAACCAAAAGTTCCTTTGAGAAGCAGCGCTTCTCTGCTAGGCGGGATGCACTCCTGTTAAACCCCGCTCTAGCTCCTAGACCCAGATACCTACATTTCTTTCCTCTGAGAAAACGCTGGTACTCCCTGAATGGCATAGATGCCACGTCTAGCCGCGAGTGCGCGCAGAGCTCTGCACACACCCCGATCTTCCTGGATTCGCGGGGAGAACGAAACCTTGATGCGCCGAAATACCTCCAAAGAACCCTGCTGCAAAACAACTGATCCACAATCACGAGAACAAGGGTAGGAATTACGCACGCTGGCCGATGTGCGCTTGCTTCCTGAAGTACCCATGAGCCTCGACCTTGAGCATCATGGGTACTGTAGTTTCTTGAATGTATGCATCAAACCTGATGTGGTAGACGCTTTGGCCAGCCACACTTGACAGTTCCTGCTTGGGGGTAGGTGAGAAGCAACTCCACCCAAAGCAGACTTCATTCTTGACTCACGAGAGCACAAGGGCTCCCACCTCAGGGGGTCAGAAATATGTTTGAGTCTGGCAGGCTGGTGCAGAGCAGTCAGCTGTACACTAGCGGGCTGGTCGTTTTTCAGGGGGCATCTCTAAGATGCTCTCTAAGTGCATTTAGCAATAAATCCACCACTGGCAACAGTGTGGGCTTATTATGCAGAGAAGTGTGATACCAAACTCCTTAGCATTCTGTAAAGCCATCATGGAGCTGTGGAGTTCATAATGACAAACTCCCTGCCCATGTACTCAATATGGCTTCACCGCACTTACAATGTCTAAGAATGGACTTAGACACTGTAGGGACATATTGCTCATGCAGGTATGCCCTCACCTGTGGTACAGTCCACCCTGCCTGAGGGCTGTGAGGCCTGCTAGAGGCGTGACTTACCCAAGCCACAGGCAGTATTGGTAGCATGGCACACAGGGATGTGTGCCACATCGCATCAAGATTTGTCTGACCAAAACACACAGTCTGCAATGGCAGTTTATATGTGTAACGTGAGGGTTCTCAGAGGGTGGCACAATACATGCTGCAGCCCTTGAGCCCCTCTCCAGTCACAAGGCCCATGGTTCTATTGGTACAGTTTACAAGGGATTTATATGTGGGCCAGAGGTGTGCCAATTGTGGAAACAAGGCTACAGTTTTGGGAACGAACACAGGCACTGGGAACCTGATTAGCAGGGACCTAGTGCACATTCAGTCAAAGTTGCATCAGAGTCAGGCAAGAAGTGGGGGTGCAACAGAAACCCATTTTCCTACAGACAGCACATTCTACAGTGACCTCTGCTCCATGTACGAGTGTGACAAATGGTCAGGCACCACACACTGGGCAGATGGTAGACCCTGGTAATGTCACTTATATATAACTTTATATGAAGCTCAAAGTTTAGTATATTGGATGACATGTTAGCATTATGTGGTGTGTTCCAAATAACCCTGTTGTCACCCATCTCCATATGCTCAGTTACGGCTCACAAGAGTAAACTACTTCATAACATGTTGGCTAATGAAAGTATGACCCTACATTTAGATTGAAATAATAAAGTATGTACCTAATTCCTTATATTATCTCATCTAAAGAGGAGTGATAATAACTGTGTTGAAAGTGTATTCTAATGACACAATAATGTAAAATAATCCACATCATTCTTTGTATTGAAATATGGATATATTTAGTTCATTACAGCTGTTGTCAGGAGTATTTCAGTCCTCCAAAGTACTTCATCTGGGGATTTGGGTGACCTTCTGGCTGCAGCAGTCAGACCCCCTAGCATCCATCTGTCAGGTACGTGTGTCATATAGTGTTGTAAACTATTATTTCCCAAAGAGTTGGCAATAACCAATTCATTGTGAACTTCATTTTGCAGATCTAGTCACTTCTTTTAACCATTTAATGTTGGTGTGTGATATGTTCCCACATAATCAGTGATACCTGGGTTTATTTTGCAAATTCGCTTATTATTTATACTGAACATTAATTAAAGTGCCATTTCCTTCTGAAGCTGCTGGATTGAGGATCGTGTCTTCTGTCATACAATCGAGGAGCCAGGTTCAGCAGCTGGCATCACAGGGGATATCAATACCACACAGATCTGTGGCTGGAGCTGGTGAGTGTGATTTTGTATTGCACATTTTCATTAAACACCTCAATACTACAGTTTGAGCTGTCACGTGTAGGTTTACACAGACCAGATCACATGTGAAACTTCATATAGATGCAAAGAACAATTGTTCAAATGGTTGTGTTGTAGGACATGATATACTATGGTAAATACTTTATATGTTGCAACCTCTGTCTTTCAAGTGCTGGGAACAATGAGTTGCTTGATGAAGCTGAGCCATCCACCAGTGGAGGGTGGTGGGCAATCCGAGGAAAGAACCCAATTCTCCTCCAAGCAACCATCTCAGTGGCTTGCACTGCTCAACAAGACAAAGATGAGGAGGAAGAAGATGAGTAGGTGCTGGTCACGGAGGAGGACATGGATGAGGGGGAGTGCATTGTTGGATTACTGACCAAAAGACTGAAGGCTACAGCTTGTCTGGCCAGCATTGCACCCCTCATTTCCCTTCTGAGGATTGCCCCTTCCCAGAAATCAGCCAATCAGTGACAGAGTGCACCCCCCCAACGCAACCATCACCTCCTCCAAGATCTCACATTCGAGGTTGATGTGTTTCTTCTCCTACACACTCCTCCCATGACAGTGCATCCCAGGCCCTCTTTCAAGCATTTGAAGGACATAACAACCCTGATGAGGAGCAGGTATTCCCTAAGCGTGAATCACCTCTGCACAGCCTCCGAAATGCCACCCCTCCCTGTGCTGGTGGACCCACGGTCAAATCAGATGGCATTCCGTGTAGAGGGGATGGCAGATGCTCATGTTGGCCAGTGGGAGGATGGTTTTTTCCAATAACAGTCTGATGTGAGGCAGGACATTGGTGCAATAGGGACTACTCTGTCCAACATTTCAGACTCACTACAGGAAGTCCCTCAGATGATTGACAGGCAGACCTGTGTCTTGGAAAGATATCATGAAATCTTGCCAAGACATATCGAGGATGCACCATGACCAAATATCAATGTATAGAAAAGAGAGTGCAAGACACAATGTCTTGGCCATGAAGATGATGGAGGGTATTCTGAAAATGTTTCAAAGTCTTCCTTCATGGTCAACACATGGAGGGGACCCAACACACCAACCTGCCCCCCACCCCAACCACCCACCTGTGCCACCACCTGCACAGGTAGCCCCCCCATGATTAGGCCCCTGCCTACCTGTACAGCATACCCCCACCTGTACAGGAACTCCCCTGTACAGGCACCCCCCATACAGGCACCCTTCAACCTGTAAAGGCACTCTCCCCTTACAGCCCCCACCTGTCCAGGCACCCTCCTGTACAGGCACCCCCTGTACAGGCATCTCCTCCCTTTTGATTAGTTTCAAATGGTTACTCTGGTTGTAGGACATATAGGTGACTATAAATGTTTGTGAGTACTACATATTAATTTGTAGGACCATCATGTTAAAAGCATAGAAAAACACATACAGATGTAGACTTCACTACTTTGAATCCAATATAATGGAAAACACAAGACAGAGAGATTAATATTAACAATATGTTATATTGGCTTCAAAATCTCACTTGTAAAATAAATTAGTAAAAATTAAATGATAATAAATACTGTCCAATGGAACGGGACAAAAGAAAAAAACTCTTCAAACAGAAGGGGCAAGGAAACTTGGAGGGGGTTGGGCAACATAATAAAAATGCATCAGGAAATGTCAAGGGAACCAATCTATGTACAAGGGTTAAATGAAACATTGTCCTAACAGAAAAGTCCATGGCCAACGTAAAAAATAATGTCTGCCCATCCCCCCAAGCCACATGTATTTTCCCGACGTGTGCCTGGGCCTGGGAGGACACAGTCACTGGCCATTATCACAGTCCTCTTTGATGACTATATCCAGGTGGTCTGCACTTGTGGACTCACTGTGGCTGGCCGATGCAGGACCAGAAAGGAAGCAGAACACACGTGGGGTTGCAGGGGAAACAGAGAGGGAAGACATACTTGGGGACAGAACAACAGTGGTTAGGTGGGTCTTTGGAACAATGCAAACAATAGGGCTGCACCCAAGAAAGTGTTGGGGGCATTGATGTTTTTTAAAAGTCTGGACTATGACTCTCGGAACAAACAGAGCTCATCTCTGACTCCTGTAAGCCTTGAGAGAACACAGTCTGGACATCATCATATGCCATCATCACTCCCTGGGGTGCAGTCACGGGAGCAAGCAAACGTGGAAGGGTTTGAGTTGAACATAAGGGGTGTGGGGTGTAAGGGCAGATGACTCCCTTTGCTCTTCTTGCCATGCGCTTGGAGGGGGAGTAGAGGCAAGGGGTGCAGCTAGATGCCCCGATGGAATGGGGGCTTCAAGAATTAGGGAGGGGTCGGTGGCAGGCCCAGATTGTGTTGGGGCCTGCTCAGGGGACAGCATCACAATATCTAGTTCTTATGAGCCAGGGGGAGACCCACATTCATCACTCCCCCTGGTTTGTGGTATCCCTCTCAATGCCACCCTTCATGCTCTTCAGCCTCCACCTGGCTGCTGATGTCGATGGTAATGTCTTCGTCTACATTGGCGCATTACCCTTGCTTGTTGACTGGTCTCTTTCTGCCTCCTCATAGGTGTTATCCAGAGGACATGTTAGGTGACAAGCTGAGGGTGTCCTGGTCTGCCCCTGGTCCAGTCCAGATTGTCCTTGGCCAGCCCAGTTCACTGAAGATGAAATCAAAGAATGATGTAGGTGGTGTACAATTTCTAATAAAGGTAGAGACAACATAAAGCAAGTGCTGACATTTTAGTACATTGATCTCACTAATCAATAATATGTGGTTTAATCCAAAAGTAGGTGTAATGTCACTGTAATGTCAAGAAATTAATTTAAGGAAAAAATAAAATTCACTACTTTGGTCAATATAAACTTCAGTATGTACCAACCTCACCTTTAACTTTAGTATAATGTGAGGCTGCTGACATTTTCATATATTAATCTTCCAATGTTATTTTATAATTGGAGATAGTCACAGTCAGGATGGTGATCTCCACACCTAAAAGTGGATCCAGGTTTATCCTTTTATGTGTCAATTTCTCGGCCCCCTACTGTGCAGTTGCAACAGTCTAACACTTACTATCAACTGTCATCTTTTGTGTAGCATAGCAAAACCCACCATGCATGCTAAATTTGTTAAACCTATGCAAACAAGGCCTTGGAGATAATCTTTGCAAAGATGTCATTCAATTTTTTGTATATTTATTGGAAACTTCAGACACTGCATATGGCAAGAGTCTCATCTTGCTTTACAAAACTGCTTAGTTTGTGCTGTACACTGCAATTAATACCTGCTTACTTACTACAGCTACATATAAAATTCAAAAGACATACCCTGTTGAGAGAATGTGCGCATTTAGTACACATTGGCTATGTATGTATCATTTTGATATGGACAAGTGGCATAATGTCAGCATTTACTTTATTTTATAACAAATAGTAGTAATGACAAACACACTCACAAAAAGCATGCATGATACAACATACAACACACAAATACTAACATGCCAACAATGGACATTATCAAATCCATTCATTTTCTATAGCATACCACAGTTAAAAGGTCCCTTGTTCACTAGCATTTATGAAAGTGCATTATTTTGTAAAAATGCAATTAAATGTATATCTACCCATTTTGATCCGAAAAATTACAAGTCCAAGAATTTCTTCAGAAAACAGCATTCTAATAGTTCCACTGATACATAGACCTTATCATTTTTTCAGCCATTACTGAGATAAAGTGAACACATGATGGTACATCTCTCTCACCACTCATATCATACTTCAATACAGATAATGCAACTCATGCGCTTACTAGTTCTCTGCTGCTCAAAGTCCTCCATCTGAGCATGGAGGGTTGGCTAGACTGTCTTCGGGACCCTACTGTACAGTGAGCTCTTGTGGGGCCTTGGTGTGGGCCCAACATCGCAGGTCCTTGCAGCGCTTGCAACACATCTTGCCCTGCCATGGATAAACACCCACTGCAGTCCCGTGCACAGCGATATCACACCAGATTTTAGTACGCGCTGAATTGCTCAACTGACTATCTGTGCCCGCATAAAGCTGAGGGTACTGATCAAACACCTCCTTAGTAAGTACATTCAATTCAGAGTCACTGAAGGGGGGTGCCCTGTTTTCACGTCCCCAGCCATGTTGTGGCAGGATATATGTACAAAACAGCAGGATGGCGGAGGATGTTGCTCTGAGGTGAGGATGGTACAGAATTACAACAAAATGGCTACTTCTGTCATTTGCCCGAGTTAGGCCCCGTAGGAATTAATGCCATTCTAACATGTACATAGTCCTTTCCTACAGTGCCTTCTCTTTGCCACATCAACCTTTGACACATATTTACATTTGTGACTCTTGGACTAGTTTCTTGGAAACACTGGCCTTGCTGACACAAAACACTTCGTCAGTACACTATCACGCTGCCTTGACGTTAAAGACATGGCCCTCATGTGCGTGACACAAATGTTTGTATTATTACGTACATGTGGCGATGCAGCTATCTGTGAAATACAAACAATGGCGGGCCGATCACAGTCTCTGCCCGAGGCAAGGATACAATTTTTTATATATAACCTTTTGTTTCCTAACATAATTAGAGGAAACAATTCTGCTGGCTTTGAGAGGTCGCTGCATGCTGAAGCTTTTGCCTAGTAGCTGACCGACATCTCTGTGAGGGGTGCCCAGTTCACAACCAAGACAGGGTCTTACACTCTTACCCATCAGGTAAGTAGGTTAGATCATCCAGAAGGGGGTTTCTGGCAAAACATACATCTACACCGAAGACACGTAGATTAGGAGTTTATACTGTAGGAGTATGCTACAAAGTTATATTATTGTATATGTACGCATATGTAAGTTGTCTCAACAAAATGGTGGAGCTAATTATCTTGTTCACTGTTCTGACATTCAGTATAACTATTGTCTGCTTCTGTCCATTAATCATCGTAGCCCATTGTTTCTATGCAAGAATCACTATGGTCAATAAATATTGAAAAAGCCTCTCTGTGTATTCTTTGTATATTTCTATGAGCAAAAGAAAGCATGAATGACTGAGTGAAAATTTTGAAGTTTGTCACCACAGTTACTGAGGGAACAGAGCTGTCATTTTCAGTGGTTGCCAGAACTGTTCGATCCCTGTTTAGGTTTGGGGGGCTAACGGTGGCACTGTGAGCTAGTTGGTCCAAGGGACAACATATCCTGCGAGGGTGCATGTAATCAATCTGGCACCATCCTAAGTTTATGTTGCCCCTAAAGCGCAGTTCCTACTAATTGGTGGAAACTACACGACACTTCAACTTCCTGTATGCAATTTCCTGTATGTCACATCCTGTGTATTTTCCAGGTTGCCGGCCCGATCACAGAGTCTCTGCTCTGAGTGCAGGACCTCTGCCCCGAGTGCAGACCCCCACCCTGCGTGCATAGCGGAATCTCCACACACAGGGCAGAGACTCCGCAATCAGTCCAGAAATCAATGACAATAACTCAGGAAATGACATACTGGAAATTACATACAGAATGTGTTAGTTCACCATTTACATCTCAAACATTGCCATTTCCTCCTTGTCAATTATCTATTATGATTCCTGGAAGTATCCATGAGACAGTTACATATAATAATAGGTGCACATATGACTTTGTTAATATGTGTGATGCATTCAGCATCACACACACAAATATAAACAACCTTCTACTTTTTAGTTGGGTGCATGTAGGAGTCCCTTTCTGAGCAAAGACAATCCAGTTCATTACACAGGTACACTTGCACCATGGTGTATGTATAACTGAGATATAGCTACACTGCCACATGGGTAGCAGCAAAAAGACAATATATATTTCCCAACCTGTACATATATGTGTTTAATGTTTCGATTCCTAAACACAACTCCACATAGATACCATTGTGCATTCAGTACTATCCTAGTACATCACATATGCAACATGGAAATTGAATTAGTGTGTAGTATGTTACTGTAGCATTATGCTGCCCATCAAGATACAACATTGGGAACAGTAGATCATGCCCACTAAATATTTAAACATTCCTAGCCTTACCAGGTCAGCATCACAACTATTGTGTCTCCAACACTGGCATTAAGTTCAAAATGTACTTAACAGTATGTATTTTGTTACATTTTGATTAGTAGTTGTCCCTAAATTGTACAGTGAATGGAAAAATAAGTTTTCGTCACTGCCTGTCACCCTCATGTAACATGTTAGTATGGGCCATTGTCCAAAGTAGAGTGTGCCACACAACAAGCCACATATAAACCATGGGAAAGGCATGATTGTTTGTAGTATGTGTAACTCAAAATTCAAAAGATGACAGCCATTTTTAAACTCATCTGTTTCACATATATCAATTGGTTCCCATCGTATACAATATGTCACTCCTCACTGACTCTATGCAGAGACATGATTCATTGTGACACTTGGTGTAGACACATTTTCTGATGTCCACTGTCTGGGGAGATCTTACACATGCAGTGACATGTATTCCCCTAAGGCAATGGAGTCCTTTGACTTTTTGCCCATGTTAATTACTATCATATGCAAGAAATGTGTTGCATGGCCTATCTTTTGACTCTAGACAACAGCTGTTGTTTACATACATTAAGTATGGCTTACAGAGTAGTCTCCAGATGGAATTTATGGACAGAGTGTTAAATGTCCACCAATCATCATTGACAACAGACTGTGAAACCACATAAAGGCCATAACACAACTGGTGATTCAAGAGAAAAAATGTCAACCAGCTGGCTTTGCACCTGCATACCCTGCCCTCTGTTTGGGACAATGCATTGGTTCCCTGGATTTAGTCCTTGGTGAGGGTTCCAAGGTATGTGTAAGCCTTGACATACTGCAATGTTGTGCGGGACACCATAGGCTACTATTATCTTGCACACAACTTCAGGGGAGTACAGCAGCCCCACCCAGTATGGTCAAGACATCTGAATCACGAGTTTAGGAGAGCAAAAGTGCACTCTATGATGGCTTGTGCATGAATGTGTGCCATATTGTACCTACGCTGAGGTACAGTGATTGCACGTCTGTATGGTGCAAGGAGATGAGACAAGAGAGCATATGGTGTATCACCTGAGGGAAAAAATGAAGAAATATTTGTACATATCCCTCTTGCATCTGCAGAGTTCATAAAGTATGAAATTGTACATACAGTGTCTGTTGGGATCATGTATGTGTCATAAGAATTAGTCATTTGTAATGGCTGTGTATATTCAAACAACGTTTATACATATCAGACTTGTATGGTGCTTGAGTACTTACTCAGAAGACACATGTTTCCAAATGTTTCTGCTGCCAGCTGCTGGGCAAGAGGTGACCTGTGGAATGTGTAGTTGTCATTTGTACTGCCTAGGAACACTGCATACACATCAGTAGAACAGCCACTGCATCACACACACCCTGCATACACATCAGTAGAACAGCCACTGCATCACAAACACCCTGCAGGTTGATGAAGAGCCAGCAGTGTCTGTTGTGGAAGATGTGTGCATCATAAAATATTGGCTGAAGTGCTAAATGAATTGCACATACCACATGTGGGAAGTGGGAAAAGAGGTAGAAATCCCTAGCAACTCTTCTGCCTTCCTGCCAGTGTATGTGGCACAACTATGTAGAGATTCACTCTCCTATTTATGCAGCTCAGAATCTGATTCAAGTAGCTGGACTGGCTTGCCTGGGAAATGCCCAGATTGTCACTGGACACCCTCTGGAATGACCCAGTAGCAAAGAAATGTTGAGCTGCAAAGGATCTTGACATAGGGTGAGATGGCGTAGTAGCGGCATGTCTCAGAGTCAAGATCCTACTCCCACTCACAAACCAGTTCCAAGATGAGATGGGGGAAACGGAATCTGGAGGTAAATTCTTGGCTCGACATAAGAGGTTGATCCTTTGTCTGAAGATGCTCTCAGCTATCCTTCTCCTCAAATCATTCTGTCTCGTTTCAAGGGGCAAACCGATAAACACATTCCGCAACATGTTAGGTCTGAAAGGGTTTGTTTGTAGATGTTCATATTTTATGTCTGCAGCCAGGCTGCGATTGGCTGTTGGTCTAACAACATTCTGCTGGAACTAGGTGGGGGATTGTGTGGGTTGTGTTTGGGAGAAACTTTGAAATCTGAGGTTTGATTAGAGGTTTTGACTTGTGTATAACATTCACATTTGAACTGATTATGGAAGACATTACATGATGGATAAGTAATTGTTAAATGTGCAATTGTAGAAGAGATGATGTAACAAATATACTTGTGATGCTCTTGTTGCCACTTGAAGGGTCATATTAATAGGCTTATGGTATTGATTCTTACTTCTGATATCTACACTGTTGTAGAGGTGTGTGTTTTTGCCATCACAATTACCGCTCAAATACACTCCCTTTATAGCTAACTGGTCCTACTCCCATCACATTTGTTCAGCAGCTCTCGTTTTTTCACCTCAAAGTAATGGGTATCCCTCCCTCATTGTGTAATCCAATGTTTAGCAACATGTTTTCATATTCTACTGTTACCTACATGCACATGTCCTACACATACACATATGTAACAGCCCAATAACTACATATAGCTGTTTTCAATTCTAAGTGAGGCACTTTGTTTGCCCTCTTATTTCACTGTGTTGTGGTCTGCCCTGAGTGTGGAGAATCTGCCCAGAGTGTGGAGATCCCACCTGAGTACAGAGAGATTTGGCACTGTGTGTAGAACCTCTGCAGGCATAAAAATACTACTCGTAAGTCCCTTTGTGAATCCTGGAAAATAGTAAAGTTAAAATTTTGGTCTAAGTTAGACTTTGGTCTAACTTTACGTTTGTGAATCGGACTCTCAGTTTTTGCAACAAACGGCCCATAATTACACAATAAGAAGGAAAAGCATAGTTTCAGAAATTTCGCGTAACTAGAGTGTGAGAAATTAGGTTGTTAAATGAGGGATGTGTGCGCCCTTCTGAAGCAACAGGCACAATCCTTGTCAGGGTGAAACAAAGTCACTAATTTAACCTGTGCTTAACTCTCTGGTAGCTTGGCACAAACGTAGTCAGACTTAACTTAGAGGTAATGTGTAAAGTATTTATGTAGCACACAAACCGTAATAAACTGAAAACACAAAACAAGATAAACTCCCCCACACCAATTTAGAAAACTAGAGTAAAATGTAATACATTATTTACCACCAAGGCAGTAAAAATCCAATCAGTAGAACCAGAGTTATGCAATTTCAAAGATTTAAGGTAAATATAGTGCTTAAATGCCCAAAGCTCACCTTCTTGGGTTGCTTCTTGGAAGTCAGGTCAGTTAAGGGTGCAACAATGGTGCTATAGCACTTAACAAGCCAACAATATTATCCAGTAGGTCAGAGTAAAGCCCTTACATTGGTCTGAGTATTAGCGGAACTCTCTTGTCAGAATAGTTTATATCTAGGCTTGGAGGGGCTGTACCTTAACCCCACCCACCGGGAGTCCCAGATACATAACAGTATCTTGCCCTATATAGCACTTGCTGGCCTTGATAGTCAGGCCTACCTGTTGCAGAGTCTGAAGCGCCTTCTGGAAGTGAAACAGGTGTTCCTCCCTGGTGCAGCTGAAGACAGTTATGTCATCCAGGCAGGTGGCACAACATGCCTGCATCCCAGCCATGACCATGTTGACCAGTCTCTGGAAGGTAGCAGAGGCATGTTTCAACCCAAAGGGCACTCCCCTGAATTTGAAGTAGCCCTCTGGTGTAGAACATGCAGACCTTTCTTTAGCCCCTTCAGTTAGGGCAATCTGTCAGTAGCCTGACGTTAAGTCAAAGGTACTCAGGAACTTGGCAGGTCCCAGCCTATCAACAAGTTCATCAACTTGGGGGATGGGATGAGTATCAGTTTTGGTAACTGAATTGAGGCCTCTATCGTCCACGCAGAACCTGAGTTCCAGAGTGGTGCCCAGTGGGGCAGCTTTGGGTATTAGCACCACTCGGCTAGACCAGACACTATTTGGAAGGCTCAATCACCCCCATATCAAGCATCATGGAGACTTACCCCTTAATAGTCGCCCTCACTTTGTCAGACAGTCTGTAAAGTTTGTTCTTAATAAGTATTCTATCACCTATATCAATATTGTGGGTTCACAAACATGTTTGCCCAGGTGTGAGGGAGAACCGGGAGGAAAACTGCCCAAGCAACTGGCAATAGTCCCTCTACTATTTTGGGATCAGGGTAGCGGAGATTATGACATCCTTCACTGACCCATCTTGTTCCTTGGAACATAGAGGTCTGTGAGAGGTTTGCCCTCAAATTCCACTCTGTCATCTTTCACCAGGAGCATGGTGTCTTCGGACCTTTTATGTTGTGGCTTGAGGTAACCAACATGAAGTACCCCTAAGGGGTTACTGGGGGTCCTGAGGTCCACTAAGTAGATGACCTCACCCTTTTTCTCCTCCAAATCATAAGGTCCTGACCAATGGTCTTTGGGGGGCCCGGGGCTTCACGGGCTCCATTACCCATACTTTCTGTGCAGTCCGAAACTTTACCAGAATGGTCTTCTGGTCATACTGCAGTGTCATTACTTCCTGTCTGGCCTCCAGATTCTCTTTTTCCTTCTTCCAGAAGCACTGCATCTGGTTTCAGAGAGCCAGGATGTAGCAGACTACATATTGGGGGGGTTCTTGGGAGCCTGCACCCACCCTTCCTTCACCAAACGGAGAGGTCCTGTATCAAGGTGACCATATAGGAGCTCAAAGGGGCTAAACCCAAATCCTTTCTATGGCATCTCCCTGTAGGCAAACAACAGGCATGGTAAGAGGACATCTACATTCTACAATGGAACCAGGTTGTTCCTCAGCATTCTATGAACAGGATAACAGCGAAAGAGAGGAATTTCACCATAATTTAGATGACTTTATCCAGTCATCTGATTATTCCATGACAAAAATTGCAAAAAAATATTGAAAATACTGTCATTAACATTATGTCTAAGCATATATTGGCCCAGTCTGCAGGGGAAAGCAGAAAACGTAAATTCATATCAGTCAGAGCATCTAATATTGCCAAAGACCCTTCTTCCAAGGTCAAAGAAAGGCCTTGCTGTAAGGCTAAAAGAGCTCTGTTGGTGAGTGAGGTCCCTCACATTAGGTAGAGGACAGCATTTCTGCTAAGCCTCGCGCTAAGGAGGGGATACATACAATTAAAGACATTAATACCAATACCAAAATGATGGTTTCAGATATTAAGGATACCGATGACAATACCTATTATCCTGGTACTGCTGATGGTAATGACAATGGAGACGAATCTGAATTTTGGCTGGGTCTCAAACAACAGAAAAAAAAATGTTTATCTCGCAAAGCTGACCCATTTAAGTCTAAACCTGTGTTGGATTCCGAGGGTCATTCAATGTTTGACCCTAAATTCATTCATCACCCTAACTCCACTGAATGGTTTCCCTCAGAGAATGTGTCAGAATATATTTCTAGTAGTTACGTTTACCTTTGGATAAACAAACTAGGACCAAACTCAAATCTGAATGTCCCAGGCCCTATTTACCATCTAACACCACCTCTGCGTCTACTATTGGCCCAAATATGTTAACTTTCTTTTCCCAATTTGTGAAGGGCACTAAAAAGAGCGTGCATAAGGCTTGGTAAACATGCCAAGACAAATTACTGGACGTTGTCGGTCCTTTACACCGCATCTTTGATTTGACAGAAGCAGCCAGGTTAGACAATACCTCAATCTATGCCGAGGACTTATCTATGTGGATCCAAAGATCCTTTTGTCTCCTAGGGAACACCAATTCAGCCATCACACATGAAAGAAGGAAAGGCCTTCTCTTGAAGCTTGACCAAAAATTATCCGACCTGGCAACCTTGGATCCCGGAATCAAGGCAGACGGTTTACTCTTTGGAGACTTTTTCATTAAGGAGATAAGCAAGTATGTTACCATGTTTGCTATATTAGATAAGGCCCAACAGTCACTAAAGAAAGTCTTTGCTCAACAGGTTTTTGATAGGGCGGGCAGAGGCAGAAGACGCTTTCAGGGCCACGGTTACAGAAACCAGAACTTCAGAGGCTTCAGTAGCTACAGTTTACCAAGAATTCAGACCCAAATTCTATCCCCAAAGGAACTGGGGATCCTGCAATTGTGGACAGGGGAGCATCTGAGGAAAAAACTCAACAGGTAGGTCTTCTTTCTGGTCCTCATTCAGTAGGGGGTCATTTAGGGTACTTCCTTTCCAAATGGTAATATATCACAGAAGAATGAGACCCGTGTTACACCTCAGGGAAATCAATCAATTTGTAGTCTACTGTCACTTCAAGATGGAAACTATTATCCATCTCAGAGATTTTTTTATTGCAAAAGGACGGGATGGTCCTGGTAGATTTACAAGACGCATATTTAACTATTCCAATTCATCACTCCTCCAGAAAGTATCTTCAATTCTAATGGCAAGGGAAAACATATCAAAGTTCTTCTCACCTCTGTGTCTTTAATTAAATTAGGACTGTTAGTCCTGGCATCCTTGGCGTGGTTTTCCCCTGACTTTTTGGCCTCTACCTCCTGTGTTTTTGATGCTGTGCTGGATTTCGTTTTTGCTGGCTTAGATGCTTTGGGCATTTTGCCACTGCTGATCAGTGTCAAAGTGCAAGTGCTCCCTGTGTAAATTGATATTGTAATTGGTTCTCCCTGGTTGGCATATTTGTTTACCAGTAGGTCCCTAGTAAATTGCACTAAGTGTGCCAGGGCAGGTAAATCAAATGCTACTAGTGGGCTTGCAGCACTGATTGTGCCACCCACATGAGTAGCCCTGAAAAGATGTCTCAGGCCTGCCACTGCAGTGCCTGTGCGCAGTTTGTTAACTGCCATGTCGACCTGGCCAGTGCACCCACTTGCCAGGCCTTACCCTTCCCTTTTCTTACACATAGGACACCCCTATGGTAGGCCCAAGGTACCCCCCTGGGGAGGGTGCAGTGTATGTGAAAGGTAGGACATGTACTGGTGTGTGTAACATGTCCTGATAGTGAAATACTGCCAATTTCGTTTTTCACTATTGAAAGGCTATCTTGCCCATAGGACAGAATGGGGAATGCTTTGTAACATTTTACAAGCATATCTTCCCATAGGGATAAGATAGAAAAATGGAGTTTAGTACCCCTGATCTCAGAATTTAATAACACATCTTTTAGTAAAGATGGTTTTTAAATTCTGTGTTTGAAAATACCACTTTTAGAAAGTGGATATTTTCTTGTTCAACCTTCCTGTATGCCTCTGCCTGTTTGTGGATTGACTGTCTGGCTTTGGAGTGACAGGGGCTGGGGTGGCTCCAGGAGTCTGGGTGAGTCAGTACTAGGCTGAATACACCTGATCTGCATTTGGAGTGGTGAGAGGAGTAGCACCTGTACCTGAATAGGGCCGTGCCTGCCTTCCACTATGCTGGCTCCACCCCCCTGCGGGGAGTCTGGAGCCAAGGCTCACACTGACAAAGGAGGCTGTTGTGCACTGGCAGAGTGCCCCCCAGAACTGGTTTGAACTGGGATCAGAGCCCCTTGCACAAAGAGAACAAATACATTTTGGGGTATAAGTATCAGACCTAAAAGCCCTGAACTTTAGATCATTCCTGGAATTCAAGAGGAACCTTTGCCAAGGAGAAGAGCTGGAGAGACTGAGGAGAAGTACTGCCCTTGCTGTGTGTCTGGGGTTGGCCTGCAGTTGCTGTTTCTGCCAAAGAAAGGAGAAGGACTTTGCTGTGTGCTGTATCCCCTGCTTGAAGGAGATCTCCAAGGGCCTGAAGTGAGCTGGCCTCCTGTTCAGAAGTCTCAGGGACACAAAGACTTCACCCCCAGCTCCCCTGAACTCTGCTGTTGTGAGTTCTGACCTGCCTTGAGGTGCCTGTGCCAGTTTTTGGCCTTTTGGAGGTTGTTGCTGCTGTTTGGGAGCTGGAAGAGAGAAGGAACTTAAAGAACTACAGAAATCGACGCATCGCTCTTCTTGCGGCTGTTTTTCTTACCCATCTTCACGGCGCAAGAAGAAATTCCATGCTTCGCCGTGCCGCTGCGAAAGCCGTCGCAGCACCTGTCGTCATGGCAAAAATTGACGCAATGAGGGATCGCGGCTGAAGAGGACCGACGCAGCACCGCGCAATGCCGCCGCATCGATCGTCAACGCATCCCGAAGATCCACGCATCGTACCCGTGAAACACGCTTCCCCGACGCATCACCTGCGGACCGGAACCGGCACGAAGAATCGACGCATCACTCTCGATACAGACTGGACTCGACGCAACTCGTCCACTGCTGTCACAGAGCTGTTGCATCGCCTCCTCAGGGTCTCAGGAAAGTCGCATCTCTTTGTTTTCCGACGCTGCAGCTGTTTGGCTTGGTGAACTTTGATGCAACTACAGGTACTTTGGTGACAAGTCACGCATTCATAGTTTTCTATGGTACAAGTTCTTGAAACCTTTTGAAAGTCATATTTTTAACTGTGGATGTTGGATTTTTTGTTGTTTTGGTCGTGTTTAGTTTAGATAAAGATACTTTATTTTTCTAAACTGGTGTGGTATCCTTTTGTGGTGTTTTCACTGTGTTACTGTGAGTGTTGGTGCAAATACTTTACACATTGCCTTTGGGATAAGCCTGTCTGCTCGTGCCAAGCTACCAAGGGGTGGAGCAGGGGTTATCTAAAGTGTGTATCCCCCTTACCCTGACTAGAAGCAAGGGTCCCTATTTGGACAAAGGTACCTACCTCTGCCAACTAGAGACCCCCATTTCTAACACTGGTGGTCAGCGGTGAGGATTTGAACCTGTATTTGTACTTGACCCACAGTGATTGGTGTACATCACTAGTTTAGTGCAGACCACTACGCAACCACATACTGTGTTTTGTTTTTGGTTCTATTTTTAAGTGACCTTAAAGTATCCATACATCCTGTCTCACAAGGGTAAACCAGCAAGTGGGGTTTGATATTGAAATTTTGCATTCCTACAAAGTAGATCAGCTCAAACAATTTTGCAAGGATTTGGGATGTCCCATGAAGAGCAGCTCCAGGAAGGATGAGCTGCAGAAGGCCTTAAGGGCCTGGTGGGAGGCCAAAGAGGCTGGGGAGACAGGTAATGCAGAGATGGATGAGGATGCACACGGGAATGGTTTCAGGACACAGGATCCGCCTGTGTCAAGAGCAGCCTCCAGGGCTGGCAGCCACCATTCTGCTAGGAGCTTTTCCCCAGAGGAGCTGGAAGAAAACCAGAGGGTCAGAGATCATGAAGTACAGCTCTTAAGCTTAAAAATGAAACAATTAGAATTGGAGAACCAAAAGGCTGCCATAGAGAAAGAGAAGATGGCAGAGGAGAGAAAGAGCGCTCTTGCTCTAGAGGAAAAGAAATTGCTTTTGGCTCATGAGTTGAGTATGAGGGAACTGGACATTAAGGCCAAACAGGTGGAGTCCAGTTCAAATGGTAGCAGCGCACAGCCAGTGCAAGGGGCTAAGGTTTACATATCCAAGGACCTAGTGCAGAATTACCAGAGGAGTGATGATATTTATGCATGGTTTACGGCGTAGGAGGCAGCCTTGAGAATGAATGAGGTTCCTTAGAAGAATTGGGGGGCGGGCCTGTGGAAACCCTTTGAGGCGTTTGGGAGGGACACCCTGACACCTTTGGAGCAAACGGGTATTTTGACCTATCCCCACATGAAGGCGGCTTTATGCCTCAGGTATGGGCTCACACCAGAGCAGTACAGAGAGAAGTTCAGGGGCTTCAAGAAACTTGATTCTCATACTTGGGTTGAATCAGCGAACATGTACAACCGTGCACTGTATGGTTGGATAAAGGGCAGCAAGGTAACTGATTACCAGGGGTTGTACAACTTAATTGGTTGGGAGCACTTGAGTAGTCTGTGTGTTCCAGAGCTGCACCAGCATCTATTGGATAGTAAGCTAACTGATCCCAGGGAGCTTGCTAAGGAGGTGGACCGCTGGACTAGCACCAGGGTCCACAAGGGGATTGTGGGTAACCCCGCCAAGGGTGGGCAGGGTCCCCAGCAGAAGAGTGGGGGAGGACAAGGGTAACCAAAAGGAGTTCTCTAAAGGGCCCCAAAACAGTTCCCAGGGTAAAGAGTCCCGCCCCCCAAGCCTAAGGTGTCCTGGCCCTCTAAGGGTAGGCACGACAACCGGGGCCCCC
Source organism: Calotriton arnoldi (assembly GCA_963921515.1). NCBI lineage: Eukaryota > Metazoa > Chordata > Amphibia > Caudata > Salamandridae > Calotriton > Calotriton arnoldi. The sequence continues at coordinate 389,998 of CAWUFW010011987.1, forward strand.
CAAGTGTTTTTCATGTGGTCACGTGGGCCACATTGCAAGAGATCCCAAGTGCCCCAACGTACCCCCCAGCACCCACTGGTGCTTTGTCACCGGGGATAGTGAGTGTAGCGCTGGGGGAGGAATTGGTTCCTAGTGAAGGGGGGGAGCAAGCAGTTATGACCCTTGTCTCATTAGGAGACAGAGAGATGGTCCAGGAATCCTATCTGCCTGAGAACACTAAGAAATACAGGTAGTGGGTGATCATCAATGGGAGGAGGGTGGAGGCTCTGAGAGACACAGGAGCCAGTGTGACATCTGTCAGGTGTCAATGGGTGTCTGAAGAGCAGGTTATTCCCGATGTACTTCACCCTGTAGTTGCAGAAGACAATTCTGAGCGCTTATGTATGGTGGCGCTAGTTCCCTTTGAGTGGGGGGGGTCTCAGGTTCCTTGAAGTTCGTTGTTAGTACATCCATGCCTGTAGACTGCCTGCTTGGAAATGACCTGAAGAGTTCCCCCTGGAGGGAGGTGGAACGCCAGGCTCATTTGGAGATGTTGGGTCTGCCTGAGTGGGTCTGTGTGACCACTCGGTCAATGGCAGCCAGTAGGGGTAATCAAGAGGACCTGGAGCCTGAAACAGTGGCCCAGGTGCCTGCCAGGAAGAGGAAGGGCAGGGACATGGGAAACCAGCACCAGACGTTTCCGCTGTCCAGGAAGAAGCAGACCTTGAGGAGGATGCCCTGGAGCCCACAGGTGAGCAGGTAGCCGAACTGGGAGACCTACCGCAGCTGACCCATTGGCAGCATGAAGGGGGTCCCTCCAGGGAGGAGTTCTGCAAAGCGCAGATGGAGTGCCCTACTCTTGTTGGCCTGCAGCAGTAGGCTGCAGACCAGGCAGCAGGTGATCAGTCCGGATCACATCTGATTTACTGGGAAGATGGTTTGCTATATAGTGAGCCTAAGGTCGCTGAGCCCGGTGCAGCCCGTGTGCTGCTGGTACCCGAGTGCTTCAGGACCTTCCTCCTGGGTCTGGCTCATGACGTGCCTCTCGCATGACATTTGGGGTGTGACAAGACCTTTCAGAGGCTTGTCACCCACTTTTACTCGCCCCAAATGAGAAGACACGTTGGTACACATTGCAGATCTTGCCCAACTTGCCAGGCGAGTGGCAGGAGTGGAGGGAAGTGTAAGGCTCCCCTCCAACCCTTTCCTGTGGTGAGTTTTGAGCGGGTGGGAATTGACATTGTGGGGCCACTGGAACCCAAGCCAGCCTTAGGCAACAAGTTTATCTTGGTCTTGGTGGACCATGACACCCGGTACCCGGAAGCTGTCCCTCTCCGGACAATCACAGCCCCCGTGGTGGGCCGTGCATTGATGGGGATCTTTTCCCGTGTGGGGTTCCCCAGAGAGGTGGTCTCTGACAGTGGTACAAACTTCATTTCAAAGTACATGACATCTTTGTGGGAAGAGTGCGGTGTGGCATACAAGTTCACCACTCCTTACCCCCTCAAGGGTATGGGTTGGTTGAGAGATTCAACCGAACCCTGAGGGGCATGATCAAGGGTCTTGCAGAACCCATGAGACGGAAGTGGGACGTCTTTTTGCCATGCCTGTTGTTTGCATACAGGGAGGTACCCCAGAAGTCCTTAGGGTTCAGTCCCTTTGAACTACTGTACGGTCACCCTGTTAGAGGACCTCTGAGTCTGGTGAAGGAGGGTTGGGAGAGAACTCCTGGTAAGATCCCACAAAATGTGTTCAGCTACGTGCTGGCCTTCAGAAACCAGAATCAACGCTTCAGGAAACTCACTCAGGCAAACCTAGAAGCTAGCCAGGAAGAAATGAAAAGATGGTACGACCAGAATGCCACTCTGGTCGAATTTTAGCCTGGCCAGAAAGTGTGTGTGATGGCATCAGTGGAGCCCTGTGCGCTCCAAGATAAGTGGACTGGTCCATATGAGGTGGTGGAGCTCAAGAGTGAGGTGACCTATTTGGTTGACTTGCAGACTCCTAGGAACCCTTTGAGGGTCTTGCACATGAACCGCCTCAAACCACACTTTGAGAGGTCTGAAGTAACTACGCTCCTTGCAACAGATGATGGAATGGAAGAGGAGAGTGAGCCTCTTCCTGACTTCCTGTCAGCAAAGGAACTTGATGGGTAAGTGGATGGGGTGAACCTCTCTCCTACCCTGACCCCAGAGCAGCAGAGAGACTGCCGCCAGGTGCTGGGACAGTTCACCTCCCTGTTCTCCCTGACACCAGGAGTCACCAATTGGTGCGTCCATGATGAGGACACTGGGGACAGTCTACCTGTGAAGCAGACATTTTACAGGGTAGCTGACAAAAGTTATGGCCAGCATCAAGGAAGAAGTTTCCAATATGTTGGCGTTAGGGGTGATAGAGCCCTCCAGCAGCCCCTGGGCTAGCCCAGTGGTCTTAGTACCAAAAGCTGCTGCGCCCGGTGCCACTCCAGAACTCCGGTTCTGTGTGGACTACCGTGGGCTCAATGAGGTCACCAAGACTGACGTGCACCCCATCCCCAGAGCTGATGAGCTTGTGGATCAGTTAGGAGCTGCCCGGTACCTCAGTACATTTGATTTAACGTCTGGGTACTGGCAGATTGCCTTAACCGAGGAGGCCAAAGAGAGGTCAGCGTTTTCAACACCTGAGGGGCACTACCAGTTCAGTGTTATGCCCTTTGGGTTGAAGAACGCCCCTGCCACCTTCCAGTCACTGGTCAACCAGGTACTGTCCGGGCTGGAGGAATTCAGCGCTGCCTACCTGGATGACATTGCTGTGTTCAGCTCCAGTTGGGAGGAACATTTGCAACACCTCTGTGAAGTGTTGAAGGCCCTGCAAAGGGCAGGCCTCACTATCATGGCGAGTAAGTGCCAGATAGGGCAGGGATCTGTGGTGTACTTGGGTCACCAGGTAGGGAGCAGCCAGGTGGCGCACCTACAAGTGAAGATTGACACCATTCTGGCTTGGGAGCCCCCAAGACCCAGACAGAGGTGAGAGCCTTTTTAGGTCTCACCGGGTACTACAGACAGTTTGTCAAGGGGTATGGCACCATTGTTGCCCCCTTGACAGAGCTGACTTCAAGGAAGCAGCTCAGGAAGGTGATCTGGACTGATGCCTGCCAGACCGCTTTTGATGCCCTGAAATTTCCCATGTGCACGGCACCCTTGCTTAAGGCACCTGACTTCTCCAAAGAATTTGTTGTGCAGACAGATGCTTCAGAGCATGGTGTGGGAGCAGTAATCTCACAATTGAACGACGAGGGCTTGGACCAACCTGTAGCTTTCATAAGTAGGAGGCTACTTCCCAGGGAACAGAGGTGAAGTGCATTTAAAAGGGAAGCTTTTGCTGTGGTCTGGGCGCTGAAGAAGCTAAAGCCCTACTTGTTTGGGACTCACTTCCGGGTTCAGACAGACCACGGGCCCCTCAGATGGTTGATGCAGATGAGGGGTGAGAATCCAAAACTGTTGAGTTGGTCCATCTCCCTACAGGGAATGGACTTTACGGTGGAACACTGCCCTGGTACAGAACACACCAATGCTGATGGTCTGTCCAGATTCTTCCGCCTTAGTGATGACAACTCCCAAGAGGGTGGGTAGTTCTTCCCACTTTTCAGCTGGAGGGGACACCTGTTAGACCTGGCATCCTTGGCGTGTTTTTCCCTGACTTTTTGGCCTCTGCCTCCTGTGTTTTTGATGCTGTGCTGGATTTCGTTTTTGCTGGCTTAGATGCTTTGGGCACTTTGCCACTGCTGATCAGTGTGAAAGTGCAAGTGCTCCCTGTGTAAATTGATATTGTGATCGGATCACCCTGATTGGCATATTTGTTTTACCAGTAGGTCCCTAGTAAAGTGCACTAACTGTGCCAGGGCGGGTAAATCTAATGCTACTACTGGGCTTGCAGCACTGATTTTGCCACCCATATGAGTAGTCCCGAAAAGATGTCTCAGACCTGCCACTGCAGTGCCTGCTTGCAGTTTGTTAACTGCCATGCCGACCTGGCCAGTGCAGCCACTTGTCAGGCCCTTCCCTTTTCTTACACATAGGATACCCCTATGGTAGGCCCAAGGTACCCCCCCCCCTGCCGGGCAGGGTGCAGTGTCTGTGAAAGGTAGGACATGTCCTGGTGTGTGTAACATGTCCTGATAGGGAAATACTGCCAATTTCGTTGTTCACTATTGAAAGGCTATCTTGCCTATAGGACAGAATGGGGAATGCTTTATAACATTTTACAAGCATATCTTCCCATAGGGATAAGATTGAAAAATGGAGTTTAGTACCCCTGAACTCAGAATTTAATAACACATCTTTTAGTAAAGATGGTTTTTAAATTGTGTGTTTGAAAATACCACTTTTAGAAAGTGGCTATTTTCTTGTTCAACCTTCCTGTGTGCCTCTGCCTGTTTGTGGATTGACTGTCTGGCTTTGGAGTGACAGGGGCTGGGGTGGCTCCAAGAGTCTGGGTGAGTCAGCACTAGGCTGAATAGGCCTGATCTGCATTTTGAGTGGTGGGAGGAGTAGCACCTGTACCTAAATAAGGTTGTGCCTGCCTTCCACAATGCTGGCTCCACCCCCCTGCGGTATGTCTGGAGCCAAGGTTCACACTGACAAAGGAGGCTGTTGTGCACTGGCAGAGTGCCCCCCAGAACTGGTTTGAACTGGGCTCAGAGCCCCTTGCACAAAGAGAACAAAGAAATTTTGGGGTATAAGTATCAGACCTAAAACCCCTGAACTTTAGATCATTCCTGGAATTCAAGAGGAACCTTTGCCAAGGAGAAGAGCTGGAGAGACTGAGGAGAAGTACTGCCCTTGCTGTGTGCCTGGGGTTGGCCTGCAGTTGCTGTTTCTGCCAAGGAAATGAGAAGGACTTTGCTGTGTGCTGTGTCCCCTGCTTGAAGGAGATTTCCAAAGGCCTGAAGTGAGCTGGTCTCCTGTTCAGAAGTCTCAGGGACACAAAGACTTCACCCCCAGCTCCCCTGAACTCTGCTGTTATGAGTTCTGACCTGCCTTGAGGTGCCTGTGCCAGTTTTGGGCCTCTGGAGGTTGTTGTTGCTGTTTGGGAGCTGGAAGAGAGAAGTAAGTCAAAGAACTACGGATATCGACGCATCGCCCTTCTTGCGGCTGTTTTTCCAACGCATCTTCACGGCGTGAGAAGAAATTACGTGTATCGCCGTGCCACCGCAAAAGCCGTTGCAGCACCCGTAGTCGTGGCAAGAATCGACACATCGAGGTATCACGGCTGAAGAGGACCAACGCAGCACTGCGCAATGCCGCTGCATCGATCGCTGATGCATCCCGAAGATCCACGCATCGTACCTGTGCGACACGCTTCCCCGACGCATCACCTGCGGACCAGAACCGGCACGAAGAATCGACGCATCACTCCCCATACAGACCAGACTCGACGCTACTCATCCTCTGCGTGTCGCAGAGCTGTCGCATCGCCTCCTCAGGGTCTCAGGAGTGTCGCATCTCTTTGTTTTCCGACGCTGCAGCTGTTTGGCTTGGTGAACTTTGACGCAACTACAGGTACTTTGGTGAAAAGTCACGCATCCATAGTTTTCTATGGTACAAGTTCTTGAAACCTTTTGAAAGTCATATTTTTAACTGTGTATGTTGGATTTTTTGTCGTTTTGTTTAGATAAAGATACTTTATTTTTCTAAACTTGTGTGGTGTCCTTTTGTGGAGTTTTCACTGTGTTACTGTGAGTGTTGGTACAAATACTTTACACATTGCCTTTGGGATAAGCCTGTCTGCTCGTGCCAAGCTACCAAGGGGGTGATCAGGGGTTATGTATCCCCCTTACCCTGACTAGAAGCAAGGGTCCCTATTTGGACAAAGGTACCTACCTCTGCCAACTAGAAATGAAATATGAAATACCAGCATTTGTAAAGCGCACAGCTACCTCCGGAGAGGTGTCCCGGCGCTGGGGGCGGTCGGGAAGATTAAGCGAGCTATTGTCCAGAGTCACAAGGTGCTGGGCTAACCTGCCGCCAGCCCCGGGGATCGAACCATGAACCCTGTGGTCCGGAGTCAGGCACCCTGGCCGCTGCGCCACACCTCTTCCACCATTTCTAACATGGACTATCCCTAATTATGCAAGGAAAATCTAGACCTTACAAACAATCTGTTACCTATATTATGGAATCTAGCAGAAAAATCAGTGGGATTGGGAAACATTCTCATTGAGTCTGACTGCTGCACCTATCCCTTGATCATATTCCATTGGCAACTCTATTCTGTCTTTGGCATCCGCAATACCATAACTATTGCGTAATCCATAGGCAAAAGTTAATAAAAATGGCATATCAAGACTCTTTAAGCTCATGATAAAGAAATTGTTTAAAAATCACATAATGTCTCCTCAGACGTGAATGGTAGTCGAGACTGCACAGGTTATACTCTGATGAAGAATGAAACGATGTAATGTCCATATAGGACAAGAGCCTTAGAGAGGCCTTTCATAAATTTAGTGCCTTCAAAATACTGCAAGATTGGCACTGAAGCACCTACAAATGACCCCGGGCCAAAATGTCCCTGACTCTGATATGTTGAAGGTGTCAACAGGAAATGGGAGACTGGCAAAGCCCGAACATACAACTATTTTTGCGGCAAATCTGTAGCTTTATCAATTGAGTAAGTGACTACAACTTCACTCCTTCACTCCTTCATCAGCATTAGTGCTTATTCATGAAGACCACACCAACTCAGGAACAACCATACACAGGAAGACTTGGGTAGCAATTGCAAAACTATGGGGCAGATTTACAAGCCCCGTGCGCCACTTTTGCGCTGCCATTGCGTCACTTCTGTGACGCAGCGGCGGCGTAAAGCTAGCGCCATGCTGCGGGGGATTTACAACGTGACGCATCTAGGGAGATGCGTCACGTTGTAAAGCCCTGCGCCACATGAAACCTGCGTCAGGTTTCATGTGGGCGTTCCGGCGCAGGGTGGGCGTTCCGGTGCAGGAACGCCTCGGAAAAGTGCCTGAGTGAAATCTACAAGATTTCACTCAGGCACTTTTCCGACCCGCTGCGTCAAAACCTTGCGCCTGCTTGAAGCAGGCGTAAGGTGTGACGCACCATGTGGAAGATAGGCTGGGTTGGCACAGTGCTGAACTCCAGCACTGCGCCAACCTTACGCCGGCAGATGCGACACGCATCTGCCAATCCTTGCGCCATGGCGCGCCGCATTGTAAATGCGGCGCATCCGTGGTGGCGCAACAATGGCATTGCGTGTCGCACGTTTTTTGGCGCATCCCTGCTGATTTGCAGGGATGCGCCAGGAAACGTAAATATGCCCCTATGTATCCTGAGGAAATGTAAAACTGTGCTATCACCTACACATGAAGAATGGCTGGACTTCATGGCTGTCATAGCAGTTCAAGAGAGACTGATCTACAAATTTAATGATCAACTACATACATTCCAAGATATGTTTGGGCTATTTTTCTTGATGTGATTGATAAAGTGATCTGTTTACTTTGTTCCTGTTGTTTATGATTGACTGAACCCATGGGTAATAATATAGGCAATTCCTCCAAGAAGTAGAATCTCACACAAGACTTACAACTTTTGTATACACACAGAATTATCTGCAGCATAGCTTCTGAATGCTTATCTGATGTCTCTCCTTTATTTCCTTTCTATCTATTATCGACAACTTCTTTCATATTGATGATAAGAACAGCTAATTATTTGAATTATAATACATGGGATTCTGCAATTCTTCTATAATCTCCTGTCTCTAATATATTTGTTATATATGTCTTCACCATTTATTTCTGTTTCCAAATCTGATAATCCACTGCTATGACATAGCAACAGTTGATTACAAAACTAATTGCCCTATGTCAGTGCAGCTCTGCTTGTCTGCTTTGAATGAAAGCAGAAAGCACAGCTGAAGGTGGGTTACGGAAGGCCACGAAGGTGGTCACGGTTCGTTAGGGATTACAGGTAAGGTTTTAAAAAAAAAAAATGGGACACAGGGATGAGAGGATGTGTTATGTATAGCTCCAATAACTACACAAAAGGGTAGCCTTGCCTGCTATCTTCTTTTAGGCCTAAGAGACTAGTCACAGTGTGTTTTAGAAATACAAGTATTTATTTTTAAGGACCGTCACCCACTCTAGTAGTGGCATGCTCCATCATCGGGTCTCATCCTGGTCCCTAAAAACGAGGATGGGCTCGACCGTATTCCAGGGAGAACTTTGAATATTGATTAGCAGCTGGGGTCTACAAAGAATAAAAGTACCTTTAACAACTCAGGTATCTTCTTTATTTGTGGTTGATCAGGTATGGTTAAAATGCTACACAGCGAGTAATGATGGAGAATAATGACCCTATTACCCTATTCATTTGTCATTTGTTGACATGCAGCCTGTAGGAATAAGCCTGAAAGTTTCTGTGGGCTTTCTTCAATATAAAAAAACATGCTCCAGATCTTCCATACTTTTGATTATATCCACTTTTATGGGCAGACACACAATCCACATTTAAGAGCATGCAAAAAGAACAGGCATAGTAACCTCCTTTTTCAAGGAGACCTACTCCTTTCCTTTCCTGTAGAGACAACAAGTCCTATCATTAGAGTCACTCTTTTTCAATCTTTAGATTTTACCTTCCTCTATAACCACGCAAAGCAGCTGTGACCTTAAATTATTTGATATTTTTACTGACATTACAAACTCAAGCAATTGATGTGAGTTTGGTGCATTTAGCTGTGGATGCTGTGACAAACAAAACACAGGCTGTGCCCGGCATTTAATGGTGTATCAATCATGAATGCATTGATTAATTCATGTACAGGTTGTTCTTATCCTAAACTAACAATTTGTTCAGCAACATAGTAGGAGGAGGGGGCGTGCTCCTGTAGTCACACATTAGGTTTTAGGAAGAATAATTGCCATTGTACCAGTCAGAAAGCTTGACAAATCAATGTGCATCATTGTCCCACTCAAAGATGCTCCCGCACTCCCTTCATCAAGGGTGCCACGCTGCCTGTGTATCTACTTAGCTTCGCTTTTGCTGGCTCCATCTGATCATGACTGCCAGCATCCTTTCTGATAAAGTGGTTGCATTTACCAGCATTGCGTGATGGTGTAATTGTGCTGTTATGTGGCGCAAAGGATGATGGGCATTGTAGTTCCTAACTGCCACAATGGGAACTCTAGCATTTTGCTGGATAATGGTTGTCACCATAGCGATTAATGATTCCCACAATGAGCCTAACAAAAGGTCAAAGTTGGGAAAATGTGTAAAGGAATGATGGGAATAAAGTTGATAGTCACGGCTTTGGGAATTATGGCATCTGAGTGGCTCGTGGTATACCACTAGTAATTTAAACATAAACAAAGTGATTTCCACTGTAAGCATACACAGAGCTCAGAATTAAGGTGCTTCCTTAGTGTGATAGTGTTGGTTACCAGTATTGGGCTAAAACCAACAATGCACTGTTCGACCGGTGGAAGTAACCAGGATGGTTCAGTCTTCTAACATATAAAAATTGCCTTATTATTCTAAGTTAATTACAGGCTAGAAGTTTGCTTGAAAAACCACATTTACAGGTTTCTTTTCATAGTGTACCTCAGTGGTTGGAAAAAGATGTTGTAAAGAACCAACTTTATTGGAGGTGTTTCTCCTATCGGAGGGGTGTGTAAAAAACTGTCTGAGGGCATCACCTCTGGGCCTAGATTTATAGATAATTTCTTATGTGGGGGAACAGTGTGGCCATAATGGAAGACATTGGTGATCTCATTTTCAATCAAGGAATGTAATTCAAGTAATTTCAGTGATTTTCATCATTTAGACCATTCCTATTTGTCCTCAGTTTGTAAACCCAATGTTGTTCTCGTTCCAACAGTGTCTTGGACATATTGTTGCTGAAAGTCATCTGCTCAATGATGGTCCAGTGGAGGTCAGTGTCGGTATGCCCAATCTCCAGGTAAAGCTGTGTCAATTTTATGGTGGCCTTCTGCACCTAATCTACTTCTATCTATGTTCGCAGATCCTGATTTCTATCTTTTGTGGTGTCATGTCAACATATCTAAGCTTGCATGGACATTCAATAATGTATATAACATTGTTGGAATCACAATTTGTGTGGTTCTTCTGGATCCATGGAGTTCTCAGATTAAGAGCAATGTTCTGGATCCAGGGAGTTCTTAGATTAAGATTAATGGTGGTGGATTTCTTTCTAAGGGGCATGCTGCGCACTGTCCACACAGGTTATGGCCAATAACTCAGGGGAAGTTCCATAAAATATTCACAGGAGTTGGAGCATTTTTTGGCAGTCTAGTCTGTACCAAAAGGTTTCTAAGACTAGTATTCTTCTTGAAAGAAAAAAAGAGTTCATTGCATGATAGAATGTTCCAGGTCCTTTCAATTATCCTCTTGACTTCATTGAACACATCTCTGCACGTGGTGAAGCAGATCAGTTCCTTGCGATCTTCTTTATTCTGATCCTGAAGGAGTAGGTCTCTGTGATTGTTCCGGGCCCTTTTATTGGCTCTCTGGACCAGCCATTCAGAGAAGTGTCTATCTGAAAGTTGTTTGGCAAGTATAGTGGCTTCTGTTTGCAGTCCTCAACCCTTGAACAGTCCCTCCTGATTCGGAGGAATTATCCGACAGGTAGATTGTCTTTGAGTGCCCTTGGGTGTGCACTCTCAAAATGGAGGAGGCTGTTCTTATCTGTAGATTTGATGTAGAGCTTAGTGACGAGTTCACCTTGTTCTGCCTTGATAATGACATTGAGAAATTGAATTTTGTCATTAGTGGTCTTCACGGTGAACCGCAGGAATCTGTTTATGCTATTGAGCCAGTCCAGGAAGGAGGATGCTTCTTCCTGAGTACCGTGGCAGATGATAAAGACATCATCTTTATATCTGTGCCAGAGACCTAGTTTCTGTTCAAAGGGGTTATTGTTTTAGGATGATTCCTTTGTGCTCTCAGTTTGATGATGACCTTTTGAATCATGCAAGATTGAAACTCCATCTACATTATACCAGCTAGAAAAGATTTGGATTATTACACATAAAATAATGGAGTCATTATGAAATATCAAGCATTGTATGAACATTGTTGAAACTATTATTTCTTTTCGCCATTTCCTCATTTCTCCTTGCGTAACATTTTACGCCGCCTGCACTATGTTTGAGCAAATTCACACACTTTGCACTAGGGATACTTTTTCAATGCTGCCTGAACCTAAAACACTATTAAATATTTAAATATAATGTTACTATAACTTTGGGTCCTACTTCTCTTCTCTTTTTATCATTATGATTATATAAATAATTCCTATATTGTATTGAGTTTATACCTATTCTTTTTAAATGATACCTTTATTTACACCCAGGTCCTTTTCAGGTTGATGGGTGACTCCTGTTGTGTATATGATATTTATCTTAAGGCATACAACCCCACAGACCTCTCACTCTTTCTTGAAACCCTGCAAAATTTTAAAAGTAGATGAGTTTACAACATATGAAACTCAATCCCTTAAAGAGGTAATTTTTCCTAATCTACTCATCAAACGCTACACTCCGAGTCCAAACAAAAACTGACCTAAGTGGAGTATTAGAATGCAAACTGACCATCATTGACAGTGGTAAGTCCCTTGGCTTCTTTCTAGATAAGTGGATTAAATTGCAAACAAAGATCAATGCCAGTCGCGGCTGGCATTAATCGCAGGTAGGGGTGGCAGGGGTTACGCGGGGAGTGAATAATGTTCTAATAAACAACCTGTCCGCCGGCCAGGTCCCGCGTTTTCTCGACGCCTGTCCTGCTCGGCGCCTGCTCCTGCTCTCCTGCCTCCAGCAGGAACAGGAAGCAGGCAGCCTCCCTCTCCTCCCCTAAGCCAATCACAACGCTGCAATGGCAAAACCAAGTGCAGAGATAAAAGCATGTACTGGACGCCAGGTATGGACCAAGCCATAGAGAAAAATGTAAGAGCATGTATGTTGTGCAGCAATTCTGAAATAACCCTGGTTACCATAAAACACCCTCTATGTCCCCTAAGGTGTCCAAATATGCAGTGGGAGAAAATGGGGGTATATATTTTAGGTCCTTAACAGGATGGTATTGATGCGAAGTGCGCTATTGTACTTTTTGATCATTTTTCTAAATGGCCAGATATACAAGTTGTTAACAAAGTGGATGCTCAAGCTGTCGTAGTCTTCCTAGGAGAGGTTTTTGTGAGAGAAGGATTACCTAAAGTTATCCTAACTGACAATGAACCACAATTTGTTTCTCAAGTATTCAATAATTTCCTTAATAGGAATGGTATTGTGCACAAAACCACTTCAATTCATCATTCGGCTGGTAATGGTTCTGTGAAGCACTTTAATAGAGTGCTAAAAATACCATCCAGTTAGCTAAGGAAGCTAAATTGTCAGGGATTAAAGAGATTTTGCTCACAGTTTCAGCTTACAGAGTTGCACCCTCTGGTACTGTGGGGTTTAGTCCATTTAAAAACATGAGGGGCAGAGAACCTGCCATGAAAGATAGTGTTGCTTGGATGCTTCACTCAAGGAAAAGTGAATGGACCCCAAAGTTGGTTAGAAAACATGTGGCTAAGTGTCAGGACAAGAGTAAAAAGTACCATGACAAAAACTATTGTTAAAAATTCATTGAGGTATGTACAGGTGACTGGGTCATAGTAAAAAACCCAGGGGTCAAAAAGAAAGGTGAGGGTTGCTATTTCCGTCCATTACAAGTGATTAAGGTTTTATGCAACTCGGTCAAGTTGAGTGATGGTAAGGTGTGGCATCTAGGTCGTATTTCTCCATACAAAGGAGAGAAGATGTGTATCAGGAGACTGGTGAGTTAGCGGATGATACAGACTCTACAGGTAATAAGAAAGAGTCTCATTGGTTGCTGGATGAATGTCCTAATGTTGCCCTTCCTGATTCGATGATTGCTAATGACTCAGTTGAAGTGGAGTCACATGAAGTAGATTCACACAAACATGTAGAAGTAAAAGAAGGGAGACCTGGGCGTGTTGGTAAAAGATCTTAGGTTTCAGGACTATGGGGCATATTAGCAAGAACCTGCGAAAATTATCGCAAAGCTTGCTTAGCGCGCGTTTTTCTATCGCCGGCTATCGCTGGATATTACCGCGGAGATAACATGCTATTAGCAAGGTTTATCTCCAATGCGATAAAATATCCAGTGATAGCGGCGAAACCCAGCAATAACGCGAGAAATCCAGCGATAGAATCCCAGCGCTAATGCTGGGGACTTAACCTCACAATCCACCTACCATTATCCACCTTAATATTCATACCACCTTTGCTGATGGCATGAAATCCATAGCAGAATGGATGAAATTGAATTTTCTCCAGCTGAACGCAACTAAATCGGAGATTATGCTATTTGGTGATGCCTCCATGAAATGGTCGCCTAGTTGGTGGCCAGAGGAACTGGGTCCCACCCCATGTCCTAAACAAGTTGTGAAAAACCTGGGAGTTCGATTGGACCAAAAACTCAATCTGAGAGAACATGTTTCCTCTACTATTGGTGCATGTTTCCATAATCTGAGTATGCTCAGAAGAGTCTTCCATTTCCTTCCACTTTCCACAAGAAAAACCTTGATTCAGGCATTGATCCTTAGCCGCTTAGATTATTGCAACGCATTGCTGATTTCTGCCAATGAGAGAGACATAAATAGACTACAGGTTGTCCAAAATACTGCAGCTCGTTTGGTAAGTAATGCCCCCTCAAGAACAGCCTCCTTGCCTCTGCTACAAGAACTTCATTGGCTACCCATTCGGAAGAGGATCAATTTTAAAATTTGTTGTATGGCTTACAAAGCCGTATACAGATTAGGCCCGAGTTATCTTAATGACAAATTCATTAAATATGTGCCTTCCAGAACTCTCCGTTCAGGAGACAAAGCCCTGATTATGGGCCCACGCATTAATAAGTCTCGTCAAGGTGGTAAGGCCTTCTATCATCTGGCCCCACGCCTCTGGAATAATCTCACCATCTATTTACGACAATGTACAGACTACCTGAGATTCAGGAAATTATTGAAAACTTCACTTTTCTAACTTAGTCTCCTTATGTTCACTTAGGTGCCTATAGCGCTGAGATACCCTTATGGGGTGATTCGTGCGCTCTATAAGTGAATAAATAAATTGACTATTATTGTTAAGTCATGTTTTTACCAGTTCTAAAAAACCAGCGCTAATCGTGGTTAGCGCGCGTTTTTTTATCGCTTCGCGGGCATTGCTAATAGGCGATAGGTATGTTAGCGACTGTTTTCAGTCGCTTTTAGTTGGGAACGCCTCCTTTGCATGTCATTAGCGATAAATATCGCTGACATGCAAAGCGGCACCCAAACCAGTCGCTATCGCCTAAAAGCTGTCGCTAACACCTGTTAGCGACAGCTTGCTGATAGGGCGATAGAAATATCGCCGCTTTAGCGGCAAAAAGTGGCGCTAAAGCGGCGATAGAGCCCTTGCTAATATGCCCCTATGTTTGTAGTTAATTGTGGGGCATATTAGCAAGACCGGCGATAAAATTATCGCAGTTTTAGCGGCAGGAAACTGCCGCTAAAACGGCGATAATGGGCTTGCTAATATGCGTTATAGAATTCCAATAGAAGCCCAGGTTAGATGTGCAGGACATCTAACCTGGGCTTCTATTGGAATTCTATAACGCATATTAGCAAGCCTATTATCGGCGTTTTAGCGGCAGTTTCCTGTCGCTAAAACGGCGATAATTTTATCGCCGGTCTTGCTAATATGCCCCTGTGTTTATTTTTTAGATCTTTGTTTTTTTAAACAATCCAATTGTTTTATTTTGTTTCATTTTATTGTAAGGGGAAAGATGCGTTGTATTTCGGTTTTGTCTCTTTAATACAAGTTTGTCACTTTTATTTCTCCATAGTGTTAATGGAACTAGAACTAAGAGTGAAGCAATAAAAATGCTATGGGGGATTCTATGTATGGCATTTGACTAAAGCTGCCTATGGTTATGCTGTTCCCCTTGCAGGGGGTTTATGCTGTAACTGAATAAATCTACTGCTTAATACAAACCTGCCTACAGCATTTACTACACCTCCCTGCTCGTAGGGCAGTGTAAAAATATTCCAATTGAATCATGGTTGTTTGCTGGCCCAGGCCAATTTGATCCTCAGCATTTTAAGTGTGGTAAAAAATTGCTTATTGAGGGGGATTGGTATGTTATTGAAGAAATAGAGGAGGTTCGACAAAACAATAATTTACATTGAGGCAATATGGCCATCTATGGATAATGTGAGCCTGATCTAGCAGGCTACCTGGTCCTTCAATTTAGACATGGTAATGCCATAATTTTCAGTAAGTGTAGTCTCTCTATCCCGGCTCACCTAATGCCTAGATAATTAATGGCTGTAGTGCACCACAGCAGTTGATACTTAAGTGGTCGCTACCACATCACAGGGGTAAGTGGAAGCACCGCAGATTTATTCCAATTTATTGCGATGCCAGATAATATTCTATATAATGTAGAATCTTGTATTAGTGGCACAAGGTTGCGACCAGGGTTACAGAAGTATAGAGCAATGTCATCAGCATACATAGAAATAATTAATTTCTGCGGTGCAAAAGCTATACCCTGCTCACCGTGCCCCTGCCTGATGGCACAGGCCAATATCTCTGTCGCTAAAGTGAATAATGTAGGAGAGTAGGATCTGCTTCACATGGGTACCCCCACTTTTTGCTGATGCTTCACTGTTTTTCGACATTAGTCTGGCTGGGGCCCTGCTAATCAGAACCCCAGCCTAGCTGCTTCCTCTCTAAAATGGTTTCCATGTGCCTTAGGCACATCTCTGATTGGGATCTGGAGTGCCCTTATAAGTCCCTAGTATATGGTATACTATGTACCAAGGGCATAGGTACCTCAGAGGCCTGCCAGGGGCTGCAGCATGTATTATGCCACCCCTGGAAGGCCATCCAAACTGACACCACAGGTCTGCTACTGCAGCCTGGGTAAGGTGGTGCATGCACCCCTTACTGTGATATAGGTTACCTATATCACGAAATACATACACACATATAAACCTATAAGTCACTCCTAAGGCAGGCCTTATCAATCCTAAAGGCAGAGTGCGTGGTTCCTATGTGAGAGGGTGCCCCTGCATGAGCAGGGCCCCTCTGCAGCGTTCGGAGACCATCTCTGATGCTGTTTGTAGTGCAGCCTGACCATATACTCTTAAGCGCATTATATCCTCGCGGTAAAATGCTAACTTTGGAATGGCTGCACCTAAACATGTCGTGTTTGGTGTCAAACATCTTGGAATACTACCCCCCGCCAATCCTGGTGGCGGGGGTAGCATTCCACCCTTCTAGAGGGAAAGACATGTTAACTCTGACTAGTCCGGTAACTCCTTTCCAGAGCCCTGGCATCACAAAATGGATGCTGCTGCCACAGACACGAGTCTGGCCTCCTGCTGCTGGATGAAACTCCGGCAGGGGAGGCCTGGACAATAGGTTTCCTGTCCCAGGGAGGTGTGACCACCTCCCCAGACAGGACAATGTGTATTGGGGCTGGGCGGGAGCACTTTCGGGTGCTTTGAAGTCCTGCACTGGGGGCACATTTGGTGTCCCTGTGCATACCCCAGTTCAAACCGGATCAGGGGCTTGCAGCCCCTGCTTTGGCGCGAACTGGACAAAGGGAAAGGGGTGTAGCCACCCCTCTGCCCTGACCCACCCATAGGTGGGGCCACAGAGTAGTCCAACCCCTATTTTTAGAATAAAGGTAGGAACCCAGTCCTTAGGACTTTAGATTATACCTGGACGAAACTCTGAAACTGAATCCTGGACCTTCGACGCTCTACGACAAGATTAGAGGACTGAAGAATCTCCCTTGGGGTCAAGGAGTGACTCCCCTGCTTGGCAGGCACCAAAGAAGCATCTGTCCGGTTCGCATTACTGAAGCTCCCGTCGGACGCCGAAGTCATCGCATCACCAGAGGTGGATTCTCAGACTTCTCCGAGGCTACCCTGAGTCCCCAGCAAAGCTGAGGCCCGTGGCTATCGTGGGTGACTTGAGACCGTGACCCCTGGACACCGAGCACATTTGCAAGTGCATCATCTTCTGGGTCTCCCATGAAGTCGTACTTTGGGCTCCGAGTAGCCCTAGCCTCCAGCACCACCTGCACCGAAGATCACTGGCCCCCACTCCACGAGTGTCCTGTAAGCCAGCTCCACGTGCGGCGTCACGAGGCTCCTTCGCGGTTGCTAGCCCATTGGCTAGTAGCCCTTAACGAAGGCCAATCTTTTCCTTACTTGGCATCCTGGTTGCTCCAGGCCTGCCCTCACTTACCCTTGCTGGGTGAGTTCCACAGACCTTGCTGGTCTGCACCATCGACGATCTACATCTTACTCGAGACTTGCCGTTGCCAAGGCTTGTTGGGTCCAATCCGGTCGCCGACACCTCAGCACTCGACAGACATCGAGCACCAGCCCGAATCCTGCTCCTGGTCGCCGACAACGCCTCCCGGACCTCGTGGCTGAAGAGTCAAGACAACTGTCAACACACCTGAAGCACTCGACATCGGTGGGCATCTGTCCATCGCCTTTCTGGTCACTGGCTAGTGACCCATACTCTGTCCCCTCTGCTTTCAGGTTCACCAGAACTCCGATCCACTCCTGGATCCACCCGGACACTTTTCTCTTGGCCGCCAGCAGCACTTTGCAGCAGATCGCCATTCGAATCGACGACGAAACCCGACCCCGAAAGGCACCTATGCACCCGGCTTCCCTGGGTGAGGTAACACGAGTACTCCGGTGCTCCCGTGGGTAGAGACTCTTCAAAGTCCTAGATCTCAAAGGGTTTTGTCCTAGTCCTCTTTTAAGTGTCCCTTTCCTCTATTTTCCCGATCCCGACTTTCTCCATAGAAGTTAACGGCGTATCGCGGTTGTGTATTTACACTGCACGCGTCTCCCGTGGGTCCCCTGTGTCACTACCTTGGGTGGTTCCTTGTGGTCCAAGCACTTCTAGAGGCTCTAGGCCTAGTGTCTAGTTCAGTCGTGGTTCGCATACCACTTTATTGGTATATGGTTTGGTACGCCCCTAGGGCCCAAACGTGTATTTGTGCTATTACTGTGATTTAAGATCTTATAACCTATGTACTTCGAACTCTAGCCTCATAAAGAGACTAGAGGGGTGTGTTTAGTAATAAATACATATATTTTGAATATATACCTGGTGTGGTGCTCTTTCATTTGGTCACTCAAGAGATTATAGACTGGTAAAACAAGCTGCTTTACATTCCTTCAAGACTTAGCCTGAAGGCTGCTCTCCATAGCTACCACTAGGATAGCTTTCAATAAGGTTGTCTTTAACCTATCTACCATAAGAGTCGATTTGCCCTGGTGCAAGGTGTCCACTTTAATTAGTGAACAGCATATGCCAGGCCAACTTCTCACATTGGTGTGCAGCGTGTGGGATTCCAGCTTGCTATTGTTTTACCAGATAATCTCAATTGAATTGATCAACTGAAAACCACTAAAGGTACCTAAGGTACATATAATTTAAGCTTAGAATAACAGTAAGTTCTACTGAACTTAGAGTTGTGTGTTAAGGGATAGCACAACCCTTTCTACAACTCAAGAGAGTTTAGTAGGCCACACTAGAGTAGGTAGTGCATACACCACACCACACTAGTAATGTCTTTAAGGGCAGGATCCAAAGAATCCTTGCAGGAAGCCATTGAGCTTCCACCCTCCAAGTATGATACACTCCCATTCTTGGAATTGAGAGCTTTATGTAACTTGAGAAAAATAAGGACAGGCCAAAGCCCCACCACCCAACACCTCAAGGAGTTGTTGGTGGCTTATGACCTTAGTAAGACCTGTAGGGACTGAAGGGGTAGGAGCTGAGGGTGGGGCACGAGAAGAGGAGGACGCTAGGGGTACCAGTACCCCCAGCCCCCCTCTGAAACTGGCCAGGAGGGTGACAATGACCCTGACCTGGAAAACCAAATCCCTCCTGTGGATGATGATGAGGATGATCAAAATGATGCCCTCTTTGTCCCCCCAGGAAGGATTAAGAGTGTGCCCAGAAGGTCTAGGTCTCCTTCTCAGGAGTCTAACCACTCTGGCACCTCTATAGGGAGCTCTGTCTCATCTCATAGGAGAGAATCCTCTCATGAGAGAAGAAAGAGGCTAGTCCAGTATGAGGAAACTCAGCTGGAACTCAGAAAAAGCAATTAGCTTTAGATAGAGAATCCCTAGATCTCCTTAGAGAGAGAAGAAAGTTGGGACTAGAGTCCCATGGTGGCAGCCATGTCCCTAGAGACAGGGAAAGGTCCTATGACCATAGGAACCTGAGCAAGATTGTCCCTCCCTACCAGAGTGGGGATGATATCCACAAATGGATAACTGCTTTAGAGAGGGCCTGTAAAGTACAGAAGGTCCCTCAGGAGCAGTGGGCAGCAATCTTGTGGCTCTCCTTTGCTGACAAAGGTAGAGATAAGCTCCTCACTGTTAGAGAGGAGGATGCTGACAATTACAAGGTCTTGAAGAGTGCTCTTATTGATGGGTTTGGCCTAACCACTGAACAGTACAGGTTGAAGTTCAGAGACACCCAAAAGCACAGACTCAAGACTGGGTAGACTATGTGGATTGTTCTGCCAAGGCTCTGGAAGGCTGGTTGATGGGCAGTAAGGTGTGTGACTTCTCAGGATTGTATAATCTGATAATGAGGGAGCAGATTCTTAATAACTGTCAAAATCAGCTGTTGCATCAATACCTGGTAGACTCTGATCTGACCTCTCCCCAAGAATTGGGAAAGAAGGCAGACAAATGGGTCAGGACCAGGGTGAAGCAGAAGGTACAGAACCAAGGTGGGGAAACCAAGAAGCAAGATGCTAAGAACTCTGACAAGGGTGGGGAGAAGGGTAAAGATCAAAAGTCTTCATCAGGCCCCCAAAAATCTTCTTCTGGTGGGGATTCCCAGTCTACCAAGGGTAAAGGCCAAAGAAAACCATGGTGCAAGGTCTGTAAGCAAAAGACCCACTGGACCAGTGATTGCACCAAGTCCAAAGACTCCAGTCCAGCACCCACCAATGCCCCTAAGGCACCTGTTCCCCCTAGTACAGTTGGTGGAAGTGCTCCAGCAAAGGGTTTAGTAGGGTTCACCCTGGGAACTGAGTTGGGCTCTGACTTAGTCAGGGAACTGACTCAGGCTGTGTTAGTCTGTGATGGAGGCATGGATGTGACCTCCACTGTGAGTCCCAGTAATCTGGGCAAGTACAGACAACAGCCTTTAATTAATGGACGTGAGGCTTTGGCATTTAGGGACACAGGGGCAAGTGTCACAATGGTGACACAAGACCTTGTGCTGCCTGGGCAAGTTATGCTTGGTGAGATGTACCAAGTGACCAATGCTAGAAATGTCAGAACAGACCATACTCTGGCAGTTGTTAACTTCTCCTGGGGAGGGGTAACTGGCCTTAAGAAGGTTGTGGTAAGTGCAAACCTACCAGTCGAATGCTTGCTTGGCAATGACTTAGAGACTTCTGCTTGGGCAGAAGTGGAGCTCAGGACCCATGCAGAAATGCTGGGGATCCCTGCAGATGTGTTTGCTGTGACCAGGTCACAAGCCAAAATGTCTAGCACTGAACAGGCCTTGGATTCTGGAAGAATGGACCAAGTGCCTTCCAAGAGGAGGAGTAGTAGGGTTAAGGCAGTGCCTTCCCCTTGGCTCAGGAGGAAGATCAGTCCCTTGAGGGGGATGATCTCAGCCCTGAAGAAGGAACTGTCCCAGAGGAACTTGAACCTGACCAGGTTGAGTTCTTGGGGACAGGGGGATCTTCTAGGGCAGATCTGAGCCAGGAGCAGCAGAGCTGCCCCTCCCTTGAACCCCTCAGACAGCAAGCTGCTGCTGAGGCTGCTGGGAAAGCTAGTGGTCCCCATACAGTGTATTGGGATGATGGACTCCTGTACTCAGAGAGTAGAGACCCCAAGCCTGGTGCTACCAGGAGGTTGGTAATACCTTTGAAGTTCAGGGGCTTCCTATTGACCCTAGCCCATGATATTCCCTTAGCAGGACACCTGGGCCAAAACAAGACTTGGGACAGAATTGTCCCTCACTTTCACTGGCCCCACATGTCTGAAGACAGTAAGGAGTTTTGTCGCTCCTGTGTAACCTGCCAAGCCAGTGGCAAAGCAGGTGGCACTACAAAGGCCCCCTGATACCACTACCTGTGGTGGGGGTGCCCTTTGAGAGGGTAGGGATTGACATTGTTGGTCCCATGGATCCCCAAACAGCCTCTGGGCACAGGTTTATCCTGGTGGTAGTGGATCATGCCACCAGGTACCCAGAAGCTATTCCCCTCAGGACCACTACAGCACCTGTGGTGGCAAGGGCCCTCCTGGGAATCTTCTCAAGAGTGGGCTTTCCTACGGAGGTAGTCTCAGACAGGGGTGCTAACTTCATGTCTGGGTACTTAAAAGCAATGTGGAAGGAGTGTGGAGTGACTTATAAGTTCACCACACCCTATCACCCACAATGCAATGGTTTAGTTGAGAGATTCAACAAAACCTTGAAGGGCATGATTAAAGGGCTCCCAGAAAAGCTTAGGCGTAGATGGGACATACTCTTGCCCTGCCTTTTATTCGCATATAGGGAGGTGCCTCAGAAGGGGTTGGTTACAGCCCTTTTGAACTTCTGTTTGGCCACCCTGTGAGGGGTCCACTGTGCTTGGTGAAGGAAGGATGGGAGTTACCTCTCAAGCCCCCAAAGCAAGATATAGTGGACTATGTACTTGGTCTCCGCTCCAGGATGGATGAGTACATGAAAAAGGCAACCAAAAACCTTGAGGCTAGCCAGGAACTTCAGAAGGCCTGGCATGACCAAAAGGCTGTTCTGACTGTTTACCAGCCAGGACAGAAGGTGTGGGTGTTGGAGCCAGTGGCCCCAGCAGCTCTCGAAGACAAATGGAGTGGACCCCACACTATTGTTGAGCAGAAGGGTGAGGTCACTTATTTAGTAGACCTAGGAACACCCAGGAGTCCCCACAGGGTTCTCCATGTCAACAGGTTAAAACCATATGTGGACAGGGCAGACATGGGCTTGCTCATGGCTACTGATGAAGGGCAGGAGGAAGAGAGTGACCCACTCCCTGACCTGCTCTCACAGAACCCTGACGATGGGTCAGTTGATGGTGTAGCCTTGGCAGGCAGCCTCACTACCCAGCAACAAACTGATTGCAGGCAAGTCCTCAATCAGTTTCGACATATGTTTTCACTGACACCCAGTCAGACCACCTGGTGCACTCATGAAGTGGACACTGGGGACAGTCTGCCTATTAAAAACAAGATTTATAGGCAACCTGACCATGTCAGGGACTGTATCAGGACTGAAGTCCAGAAAATGTTGGAATTGGGAGTAATTGAGCCCTCAGATTGCCCTTGGGCTAGTCCAGTAGTCCTAGTACCGAAACCTCACACCAGTGGTGGAAAAAGAGAGATGAGGTTTTGTGTAGACTACAGGGGTCTCAATGCAGTCACTAGGACTGATGCCCATCCAATACCCAGGGCAGATGAGCTCATAGATACTTTGGCCTCTGCCAAATATCTCAGCACATTTGACCTAACAGCTGGCTACTGGCAGATCAGACTAGCTGATACTGCAAAGCCCAAGACAGCATTCTCAACCCCTAGTGGGCATTATCAATTTGTGGTAATGCCCTTTGGTCTGAAGAATGCACCTGCCACTTTCCAGAGGTTGGTGAACACAGTTCTCACAGGACTGGAAGCCTATAGTGCAGCTTATCTAGATGATATTGCTGTCTTTAGCTCCACCTGGGAGGATCACCTGGTCCACCTCAGGAATGTTTTACAGGCCCTGCAAAAGGCAGGCCTGACTATCAAGGCCACTAAGTGCCAGATAGGGCAGAGTCAGGTTGTGTACCTGGGCCACCTTGTGGGTGGAGGCCAGGTTCAACCTTTGCAGAGCAAGATCCAGACCATCATGGACTGGACTGCTCCCACTACCCAGACTCAGGTGAGAGCCTTCTTAGGCCTGACTGGGTACTATAGGAGATTTGTCAAGGGGTATGGATCAATAGTGACACCCTTGAATGACTTAACTTCTAAGAAAATGCCCAAAAAGGTTCAGTGGACAGTTAGCTGTCAAAAGGCATTTGATGACCTCAAGCAGGCCATGGGCACTGCTCCAATTCTGCAGAGTCCTGATTACTCCAAGAAGTTCATTGTTCAAACAGATGCATCTGAATTGGGGGTAGGGGCTGTACTGTCACAATTGAATGAAGAAGGTCAGGATCAGCCAGTAGCTTTTATTAGCAGAAGGCTGACCCAAAGAGAGAAACGTTGGTCAGCCATAGAGAGGGAGGCCTTTGCTGTGGTCTGGGCTCTGAAGAAGTTGAGGCCATACTTGTTTGGTACACACTTCCTGGTTCAGACAGACCATAAGCCCCTCTTATGGCTAAAACAAATGAAGGGTGAAAACCCCAAACTGCTTAGGTGGTCCATTTCCCTACAGGGGATGGACTTTACAGTGGAACATAGGCCTGGGAGTAACCATGCGAATGCAGATGGACTCTCTAGGTATTTCCACTTAGAACATGAAGACTTAACTGGGCAAGGTTAGTTTAATGTCCCTACGTTTGGGGGGGTTGTGTAGGAGAGTAGGATCTGCTTCACATGGGTACCCCCACTTTTTGCTGATGCTTCACTGTTTTTCGACATTAGTCTGGCTGGGGCCCTGCTAATCAGAACCCCAGCCTAGCTGCTTCCTCTCTAAAATGGTTTCCATGTGCCTTAGGCACATCTCTGATTGGGATCTGGAGTGCCCTTATAAGTCCCTAGTATATGGTATACTATGTACCAAGGGCATAGGTACCTCAGAGGCCTGCCTGGGGCTGCAGCATGTATTATGCCACCCCTGGAAGGCCATCCAAACTGACACCACAGGTCTGCTACTGCAGCCTGGGTAAGGTGGTGCATGCACCCCTTACTGTGATATAGGTTACCTATATCACGAAATACATACACACATATAAACCTATAAGTCACTCCTAAGGCAGGCCTTATCAATCCTAAAGGCAGAGTGCGTGGTTCCTATGTGAGAGGGGGCCCCTGCATGAGCAGGGCCCCTCTGCAGCGTTCGGAGACCATCTCTGATGCTGTTTGTAGTGCAGCCTGACCATATACTCTTAAGCGCATTATATCCTCGCGGTAAAATGCTAACTTTGGAATGGCTGCACCTAAACATGTCGTGATTGGTGTCAAACATCTTGGAATACTACCCCCCGCCAATCCTGGCGGCGGGGGTAGCATTCCACCCTTCTAGAGGGAAAGACATGTTAACTCTGACTAGTCCGGTAACTTCTTTCCAGAGCCCTGGCATCACAAAATGGATGCTGCTGCCACAGACACGAGTCTGGCCTCCTGCTGCTGGACGAAACTCCGGCAGGGGAGGCCTGGACAATAGGTTTCCTGTCCCAGGGAGGTGTGACCACCTCCCCAGACAGGACAATGTGTATTGGGGCTGGGCGGGAACACTTTCGGGTGCTTTGAAGTCCTGCACTGGGGGCACATTTGGTGTCCTCAGTGCATACCCCAGTTCAAACCGGATCAGGGGCTTGCAGCCCCTGCTTTGGCGCGAACTGGACAAAGGGAAAGGGGTGTAGCCACCCCTCTGCCCTGACCCACCCATAGGTGGGGCCACAGAGTAGTCCAACCCCTATTTTTAGAATAAAGGTAGGAACCCAGTCCTTAGGACTTTAGATTATACCTGGACGAAACTCTGAAACTGAATCCTGGACCTTCGACGCTCTACGACAAGATTAGAGGACTGAAGAATCTCCCTTGGGGTCAAGGAGTGACTCCCCTGCTTGGCAGGCACCAAAGAAGCATCTGTCTGGTTCGCATTACTGAAGCTCCCGTCGGACGCCGAAGTCATCGCATCACCAGAGGTGGATTCTCAGACTTCCCGAGGCTACCCTGAGTTCCCAGCAAAGCTGAGGCCCGTGGCTATCGTGGGTGACTTGAGACCGTGACCCCTGGACACCGAACACATTTGCAAGTGCATCCTCTTTTGGGTCTCCCAAGAAGTCGTGCTTTGGGCTCCGAGTAGCCCTAGCCTCCAGCACCACCTGCACCGAAGATCACTGGCCCCCACTCCACGAGTGTCCTGTAAGCCAGCTCCACGTGCGGCGTCACGAGGCTCCTTTGCGGTCGCTAGCCCGTTGGCTAGTAGCCGTTAACGAAGGCCAATCTTTTCCTTACTTGGCATCCTGGTTGCTCCAGGCCTGCCCTCACTTACCCTCGCTGGGTGAGTTCCACAGACCTTGCTGGTTTGCACCATCGACGATCTACATCTTACTCGAGACTTGCCGTTGCCAAGGCTTGTTGGGTCCAATCCGGTCGCCGACACCTCAGCACTCGACAGACATCGAGCACCAGCCCGAATCCTGCTCCTGGTTGCCGACAACGCCTCCCGGACCTCGTGGCTGAAGAGTTAAGACGACTGTCAACGCACCTGAAGCACTCGACATCGGTGGGCATCTGTCCATCGCCTTCCAGGTCACTGGCTAGTGACCCAGACTCTGTCCCCTCTGCTTTCAGGTTCACCAGAACTCCGATCCACTCCTGGATCCACCCGGACACTTTTCTCTTGGCCGCCAGCAGCACTTTGCAGCAGATCGCCATTCGAATCGACGACGAAACCCGACCCCGAAAGGCACCTATGCACCCGGCTTCCCTGGGTGAGGTAACACGAGTACTCCGGTGCTCCCGTGGGTAGAGACTCTTCAAAGTCCTAGATCTCAAAGGGTTTTGTCCTAGTCCTCTTTTAAGTGTCCCTTTCCTCTATTTTCCCGATCCCGACTTTCTCCATAGAAGTTAACGGCGTATCGCGGTTGTGTATTTACACTGCACGCGTCTCCCGTGGGTCCCCTGTGTCACTACCTTGGGTGGTTCCTTGTGGTCCAAGCACTTCTAGAGGCTCTAGGCCTAGTGTCTAGTTCAGTCGTGGTTCGCATACCACTTTATTGGTATATGGTTTGGTACGCCCCTAGGGCCCAAACGTGTATTTGTGCTATTACTGTGATTTAAGATCTTATAACCTATGTACTTCGAACTCTAGCCTCATAAAGAGACTAGAGGGGTGTGTTTAGTAATAAATACATATATTTTGAATATATACCTGGTGTGGTGCTCTTTCATTTGGTCACTCAAGAGATTATAGACTGGTAAAACAAGCTGCTTTACATTCCTTCAAGACTTAGCCTGAAGGCTGCTCTCCATAGCTACCACTAGGATAGCTTTCAATAAGGTTGTCTTTAACCTATCTACCATAAGAGTCGATTTGCCCTGGTGCAAGGTGTCCACTTTAATTAGTGAACAGCATATGCCAGGCCAACTTCTCACAAATAATAAAGGAGATAAGGGGCAGCCCTGTTGGGAGTGCCGGTTGATCTCAAAATAGTCAGACGTCAGGCCATTAACCCTCACACGTGCTTTAGGAGAGGTGAAAAGGAGACGTACTAAGTGCATGAAGTGGGTTTGAAATCCCATACTGTGAGGCTCACCTGGTGTTTCCGCAGGGGCGAAGTGGAAGGAACAGATGCTAGATCCCAACTTCTCTCGCCCACATCTCCGGCCCAACGAAGTCAAAGCCAGAGAGGAAAAGGTGGGGAAGAAGGTAAACAAAACAAGGTAAGGGAGAAGGAGTAGAATCCACTGGCTTGTCTGGTGGGGTGTTGCATACGTTCCTAAATGGTAAAAGCACAAGAGTTAAATACAGTCCTAGAACTACACCAAAGAATGTACTTGGACGTATGTCTAAAGGTAGGTGTGATACCTGTTGGACTTCCTTCTTGTAGTGAATCAGGAGTTATGGACAGATATAGTTTGAGACTAACACAGTATTATCTAAAAGGTAGAAGCATGCGTATTAATCAATAGAACTGCAGAATTTAGGCACTCAATCATGATGAAGGTGAACAATACCAACCTTAACAGAGACTGCCAATTGGATACACAAGACCCACGACAAATATATATCCTATCCTGAAAATAACTTGGAAAAATCCCAAAAACTCATTTTCCTAGTCAGGACAAAAATATAAAATAAATGCACAAAAAGGTGCTGTGTCTGACAGAGAAAATAATCCCCTGAACAGCAACAAGCCAGATAAGTAGTACACACCATAGAATTATGGCATGCAATGATCCTACTGTAATTGCTGGAGGCTAGGATACTTTTTAAAATAAACGTTCTCTGTTACCTCCCTTTCAGGAACAGAGAAAATAAGCAGCAAGGAGATGTTGTCTGAAGAGATGGCTGGGAACGAACAGCCTGCGAAGGAGACGCAGTGCTGTGGGAAGTTCCTGATGAGAAGTCGTGACCGAGAAGTGCAGGAGAACAAAGTTGTCGCGAGAGAAGACAGGATACCCAATCCTACACTCCGACGTGAACTGTACAGGTACTTATCGGGTAAAAACGAGGCTGGGCTATGCGGGAAACCGTGATGGAATGCAAAGCGCGTTCTCGTCATCAGACTTCTCTTTTATGGCTGTAAGTGCCCGCTTATTCTGCTGATGAGTGTCGGCAGGCGGGGCTTACCTGAGCGGGTGCGGGCGGGCTCTGCTGTGAGGCCGTCCGATATGAGAGCTGGCTGATGAAGCTCGCATGGCTGCGGGCGGGCTTCGCAACGAGGGAGCCCAACAGTACACGCCCCTTAAAACCCCAGAACAGGTTTGGGTTTATTGGGATAATGCCTGTGAAATAACCGTACCTGGAGGGGAGCATGAACATGAGAAGCAGATTCCCAATTAAGCTCGTCAGGCCCATAAGACTTCCAATGTATCAAATACTGAAGTCTGCGACGTACTCTATGAGAGTCTACAATATACTCCACCTCGTACTCAGGCTCGTCATCCACCAAAACTGGTGGGGGGGGGGGGGTGAGCAAGAACAAAATTACCAGGAGCTACAGGTTTTAGCAAGGAAACGTGAAAACCGGATGAATTCTCAAGGAGGCAGGTAAGTCTAAATTTATGGCCACAGGGTTTACCATTTTGGAGACAATATAGGGACCAATAAAGTGAGGTTTAAATTTGCTTGTCCCCTTAACCTTAATATGTCTTGTAGACAACCAAACTCTGTGTCCAATCACATAATCAGGAGGTGGGCTTCGATGTTGATCAGCATCCTCTTTATACCTGCTTTTTGCCTCTTCAATAGTTTGTCTAACCTTAGTATGTATGTCCTGGAGATGTGTAGCAAGTTCTAAGGCAGCAGGAGTGGAAGTAGAAACAATAGGTGATATGAGCCCACAACGGGGATGGCAACCAAAATTGCCAAAAAAAGGGGATACACCTATGGAAGAATGCTCCCCGTTATTGTATGCAAACTCTGCAGTCCAAAGAAATGTATCCCATTCCTCATCAGTGTGCAACAATTGGCACCTCAAATATTGTTCAATACACTGATTCACCCTTTCTGTTTGTCCATCTGACTGTGGGTGATGAGCAAAGAAAGTCTTACATCTATTCGTAACATCATAGTCAAACCTTTCCAGAATTTAGACACAAATTGGGGGCCTCGATCTGACACAATAACAGAGGGAAGACCATGAATCTGTACCACTTGCTGGAGAAAAACAGAAGTAAGCTCTTTAGAATCAGGTAAACCTTTCAAAGGTATAAAGTGAGACATCTTTGATAACATATTGACCACCACCAATATAACAGTGTGTCCCTGTTTAGTGGGCAGACGAAGTAAAAGCCAGAGAGAAAAAGGTGGGGGAAGAGGGGAAACAAAACAAGGTAAGGTAGAAGGAGTAGAATCCACTGGCTCGTCTGGTTGGGTGTTGCGTATGTTCCTAAATGGTAAAAGTACAAGATTTAAATACAGTCCTAGAAGTACACCAAAGAATGAACTTGGATGTATGTCTCAAGGTAGGTGTGATACCTGTTGGATGTACTTCTTGTAGTGAATCAGGAGTTATGGACATATATAGTTCGAGACTAACACAGTAGTATCTAAAAGGTAGAAGCATGTGTATTAATCAATAGGGGTGCAGAATTTAGGCACTCAATCATGATGAAGGTGAACAATACCAACCTTAATGGAGACTGCCAATTGGATACACAAGACCCAAGAAAAATATATATACTATCCTGAAAATAACTAGGAAGAAAACAAAAAACTCCTTTTCCTAGACAGGACAAAAATATAAAATAAATACAAAAAAAAGGTGCTGGGTCAGGGTAATATAATATATTGATGTAATAGCCAAAGTAACTAATATCACTCTCTTATTATCAGCATAAGAAATGATACAGACGTCAATACTGACAGAGAAAATAATCTCCTGAAGAGCAACAAGTCAGATAAGTACACACCGTAAAATTATGGCATGCAATGATCCTACCGTAATTGCTGGAGGATTAAAATAAACGTTCTACGTTACCTCTCTTTTAGGAACAGAGAAAATATGCAGCAAGGAGATGCTGTCTGAAGAGGTGGCCGGGAACAAACAGCCTGCAAAGGAGACACTGAGCTGTGAGAAGTTCCTGACGAGAAGTCATGACCCAGAAGTGCAGGAGAACAAAGACGTCGCGAGAGAAGACAGGATATCCGATCCTGCTCTCCGACGTGAAATGTACAGGTACATATTGGGGCAAAAACGAGACGGGGCTATGCGGGAAACCGTGACGGAACGCGAAGTGCGTTCTCGTCATCAGACTTCCCTTTTATGGCTGTCATGGCCGACTTAGTCTGCCGACGAGTGTCGGCAGGTGGGGCTTACCTGAGTGGGTGTGGGCGGGCTCTGCTGGCAAGGCCGCCCGACATGAGAGCCAGCTGGTGAAGCTCGCATGAGCGGCTGCTGGCGGGCTCCACAACGAGGGAGTCAACACATGCGACTCATTACAGCAACCAGATACCCCTATTCTATAGAGTCAAACGCTTTAGTATTGTTCAGTAGCACTGCCACTGCCTCACGCTGCAGGTCTAGTTGTTATAACAACGTAACAATGTACGTAAATTATGTGACTTAGAACACCTAGGTACAATACACGCCTGCTCTGGAAGAACCAGGTTAAGTAACAAGAGAAGGAGCCTTTTAGAGAGCAACTTAGTGTAACCTTTTGCATCCGTATTGAAAAGCGATAAGGGGGGGATAAGAGTCTAGGTATTATGGGTCCTTCACAGTTTTTAATAATGTTATAAGGAGGGCCTCATGGAATTCCTGTGTACCATTCCATCTTTGCTTTGTAACTGTACCACATAAGTAGGTGTCCTACCCTGACTCACCAGGCGGGCAAGAGTTCTTCCCGACCTATCCATCCACCCATAAACTCAGGCATTGGCAAGCAAGAGAGATGCTTTATCTCTCAATCTGCTTCCGCTCTCAACTCCTCAAGAGTGGCCTGGATGTTTGCTAGAGTCTTAGAGGAAGGATTTTTATGGTAATAGAGTTCCAAGTTGGGCAGGGCTGTTTCAAGACAACTAAGTCATTGCTGTATAGCCGATCTCACGCCATGTTGCTTGACTATGCACACCCCTCTGATATAGGCTTTATATGCCTCTCACATTAGCCCTGGGGAAGCAACAGGGCACTCACTGGTAGAAAAATATATCAAAATATCCACCTTTACCTCCTCCAAAAATGCTGTGTCAGTACATGCCAATTAGGGAAGTTGTCACGTGAAAGTGTGATATCTAGAATTGGGTAACCAAATAGTCATATTAACTGGGGAATGATCATAGTATGTTCGTGGTAGATGGTTAATACTGGTGACCCATCCCCTAGTATCCCTGGTACCTAACTAATAATATAATCTGGCCCAAGTGCCCTGTGCTGTAGGGACATGCATTCCTTCCTTGTGGTCTGGGTGCACATCACACCATACGTCAGTTAGGCTGTAAGTCAGCATAAGGTCCCGGATTGCCTGAGCCGCTGCATTATGCGTACGGGCACCTGGATCAGAACAGCCAAGACCTTTGTTGCTTACCAAACTGAAATTACCCCCCCATAATACCATCAGAGGGAACATCATCTCGCATCTCTCCCACACTTGGCGTATAAACCCCGTGTCGTCAGAGTTATGTTCATAAGAACGAACTATTAGAAGATGTTGTGTAGTTATCCAACCTTGAATAATGGCACATCTGCCCTGTGGATCGCAGTCCTCTGTGGTAACAGCAAATGGGACCCCACGACAAACTAAAATAGGCATCCCTCTCACATAGGCTGAGTAGTAGGCAAAAGACCAACTACTGCTTCAGCCTACTGCAAATATTGGACTTTTCTGTGCCACAAGGTGAGTCACCTGTAAAAGCGCTACATCAACATGGTGCCGGTCGAAATAGGCTAAACATTTCCTGGCCTTGCGATGATCCCCTGCACACCTAATGTTGCAAGTTAGGAAGTTGATCATAGAGTGCCTCAGCCCCGGTGCAATGATGAGCTCATTTGCGGTTGAATAGTAACATATAGAGTCCTGTAAGGCAATCACAGCCCACCATAAGACCATATAGTTAGATATGCAGAAGAAGTATGTGCTATCATGTAAGTGACACTGTCCACCTCCCCCACCCACACAGGCCACTCCAACCTTCCAGTGAAGCATACTGTTGGACTTGGCCCTTTTTGCAGGGTCATCCCTGAACTTTTTGCCTTCCTCCTGTATTTTCTCTGACCTGTTTTTGTTGGTTTTATGACTTTGGGCACTTTACCACTGCTGATCAGTGCTAAAGTGCATATGCTCTCCCTATTGTAAATTGATGTATTGATTAGTGACTCCATGATTGGATCATTTGATTTACTTGTCAGACCCTAGTATAGTGCACCAGGTGTGCCCAGGGCCTGTAAATCAAATGCTGCTAGTGGGCTTGCAGCACTGGTTGTGCCACCCACAGAAGCAGCTTGTAAAGTGTGTCTCAGGCCTGCCATTGCAGAGCCTGTGTGCAGTCTGTAACTGCCATGTCGACTTGGCAAGTGCACCCACTTGCCAGTCCCTAAACCTTCCCTTATCTTCATATCAGACACCCCTAAGGTAGGCCCAAAGGCAGGGTGCATTGTAAGTATAAGGTAGGACATGCCCTGGTGTGTGTGGCATGTCCTAATAGTGAATTACAGACATTTTCGTTTTTCACTATTGCAAGGCTACCTGTTCCCCATAGGCCAGAATGGGCAGTTTGATTATAACATCCTATAATCCTAACTGACCCAGGGAACATGGTAGAAAAACGAATTTAGTATGCCTGAACTCAGAATGATAAAATACATCTTTTAGTGAAGTTGGTTTTAACATTCTGTGTTTGAAAATACCACTTTTAGAAAGTAGGTATTTTCTTGCCTAAACCATCCAGCCTGCCTCTGCTAGGTTGTGTATTCTCTGTCTGGTTTGTGAGTGACAGGGGCCGGGGGGATTCCAGGAGACAGGGTGAGTCAGCACAGGGCTGAATAGAGAGATCTGCATGTAGATGGGTGGGAGGAGTTGCACCTGGGACCTGAATAGGGTTGTGCCTTCCCTCCACAATGATGGCTCCACCTCCTGTGGTGCGTCTGATGTCCCTGGCCTACACAGTGAAAGGAAAGAAGGAGTCCTGTAAACAAAGTGCTCCAGGACTGACCAGAACTGGTTTGGACTAGGCACAGGACCCTCTGCCTTCAGAGGACAAAGGATTTTCTGGTATAAATATTGGGGCCCTGACCCCAGAACTTTAGATCACTTCTGGAACAACAAGACGGACCTCTGCCAAGGAGAAGAACCAAAGGAAGCTGTAGGAGTTGGACTGCCCCCCTGCCAGTGTGCTGTGTTGCTGGGTTGGCCTACAGTGGTGTCTTCAGTGCCAAGGAGAGGAGAAGGAACTTTTAAAGAACTTTCATCATCTTGCAGAGTATTACTCCAAGGGCTTGAGTTGAGCTTGCCTCCTGACCGAAGTCTCAGGGATACCAGACTTCACCCCTTCTGTTTGCCTGCTTCTGGGACTTGCTGTTCTAGTTGCTACAGAGGGGATTTTGCAACACTGACGCCAGCGAACGACGCCGTCATCTGCACCGAAGCCGTGAGCGCTGCTCCGACTTGCAACGTGGACCCGACGCCGGCCGCCGTGCCACATCGACGCCAGCAAACGACATCGTAAGCCTGCCATAGCCGTGAGCGCTGCTCCGACTTGCGACGCCGGCCCGATGCCTGCTGCTGTGCCGCATCGACTCCGAAGCCGACATCATCGCGGAGCCGATCGTCAACGTGGGTGGTCAAGAATCCATCGACATCGTGACATTGTACGGAACCGTGGTTTCGGCGCCATCGTGACATCACTGTGAGAAGTTGGCCTGGCATATGCTGTCCACTAATTATAGTGGGCACCTTGCACCAGTCCAAACAACCCCTTATTGGAGATAGGTTAAAGACAACCTTATTGAAAGCTATCCTAGTGGTAGCTATGGAGAGCAGCCTTCAGGCTAAGTCTTGAAGGAATGTAAAGCAGCTTGTTTTACCAGTCTATAATCTCTTGAGTGACCAAATGAAAGAGCACCACACCAGGTATATATTCAAAATATATGTATTTATTGCTAAACACACCCCTCTAGTCTCTTTATGAGGCTAGAGTTCGAAGTACATAAGTTATAAGTTATTAATTCACAGTAATAGCACAAATACACATTTGGGCCCTAGGGGCGTACCAAACCATATACCAATAAAGTGGTATGCGAACCACGACTGAACTAGACACTAGGCCTAGAGCCTCTAGAAGTGCTTGGACCACAAGGAACCACCCAAGGTAGTGACACAGGGGACCTACGGGAGACGCGTGCAGTGTAAATACACAACCGCGATACGCCGTTGACTTCTATGGAGAAAGTCGGGATCGGGAAAATAGAGAAAAGGGACACTTAAAAGAGGACTAGGACAAAACCCTTTGAGATCTAGGACTTTGAAGAGTCTCTACCCACGGGAGCACCGGAGTACTCGTGTTACCTCACCCAGGGAAGCCGGGTGCATAGGTGCCTTTCGGGGTCGGGTTTCGTCGTCGATTCGAATGGCGATCTGCTGCAAAGTGCTGCTGGCGGCCAAGAGAAAAGTGTCCGGGTGGATCCAAGAGTGGATCAGAGTTCTGAAGAACCTGAAAGCAGAGGGGACAGAGTCTGGGTCACTAGCCAGTGACCAGGAAGGCGATGGACAGATGCCCACCGATGTCGAGTGCTTCAGGTGCGTTGATGGTCATCTTGACTCTTCAGCCACGAGGTCCAGGAGGCGTTGTCGGCAACCAGGAGCAGGATTCGGGCTGGTACACGATGTCTGTCGAGTGCTGAGGTGTCGGCGACCGGATTGGACCCAACAAGCCTTGGCAGCGGCAAGTCTTGGTGAAGATGTAGATCGTCGATGGTGCAGACCAGCAAGGTCTGTGGAACTCACCCAGCGAGGGTAAGTGAGGGCAGACCTGGAGCAACGAGGATGCCAAGTAAGAAAAGGATTGGCCTTCGTTAAGGGCTACTAGCCAACGGGCTAGCGACCGCGAAGGAGCCTCGTGACGCCGCACGTGGATCTGGCTTACAGGACACTCGTGGAGTGGGGGCCAGTGATCTTCGGTGCAGGTGGTGCTGGAGGCTAGGGCTACTCGGAGCCCAAAGCACGACTTCTTGGGAGACCCAGAAGAGGATGCACTTGCAAATGTGCTCGGTGTCCAGGGGTCACGGTCTCAAGTCACCCATGATAGCCACGGGCCTCAGCTTTGCTGGGAACTCAGGGTAGCCTCGGGGAAGTCTGAGAATCTACCTCTGGTGATGCGATGACTTCGGCATCCGACGGGAGCTTCAGAAATGCGAACCGGACAGATGCTTCTTTAGTGCCTGCCAAGCAGGGGAGTCACTCCTTGACCCCAAGGGAGATTCTTCAGTCCTCTAATCTTGTCGTAGAGCGTCGAAGGTCCAGGATTCAGTTTCAGAGTTTCGTCCAGGTATAATCTAAAGTCCTAAGGACTGGGTTCCTATCTTTATACTAAAGATAGGGGTTGGACTACTCTGTGGCCCCACCTATGGGTGGGTCAGGGCAGAGGGGTGGCTACACCCCTTTCCCTTTGTCCAGTTCGCGCCAAAGCAGGGACTGCAAGCCCCTGATCCGGTTTGAACTGGGGTATGCACAGGGACACCAAATGTGCCCCCAGTGCAGGACTTCAAAGCACCCGAAAGTGCTCCCGCCCAGCCCCAATACACATTATCCTGTCTGGGGAGGTGGTCACACCTCCCTGGGACAGGAAACCTGTTGTCCAGGCCTCCCCTGCCGGAGTTTCGTCCAGCAGCAGGAGGCCAGACTCGTGTCTGTGGCAGCAGCATCCATTTTGTGATGCCAGGGCTCTGGAAAGAAGTTACCGGACTAGTCAGAGTTAACATGTCTTTCCCTCTAGAAGGGTGGAATGCTACCCCCGCCACCAGGATTGGCGGGGGGTAGTATTCCAAGATGTTTGACACCAAACACGACATGTTTAGGTGCAGCCATTCCAAAGTTAGCATTTTACCGCGAGGATATAATGCGCTTAAGAGTATATGGTCAGGCTGCACTACAAACAGCATCAGAGATGGTCTCCGAATGCTGCAGAGGGGCCCTGCTCAGGCAGGGGCACCCTCTCACATAGGAACCACGCACTCTGCCTTTAGGATTGATAAGGCCTGCCTTAGGAGTGACTTATAGGTTTATATATGTGTATGTATTTTGTGATATAGGTAACCTATATCACAGTAAGGGGTGCATGCACCACCTTACCCAGGCTGCAGTAGCAGACCTGTGGTGTCAGTTTGGATGGCCTTCCAGGGGTGGCATAATACATGCTGCAGCCCCTGGCAGGCCTCTGAGGTACCTATGCCCTTGGTACATAGTATACCATGTACTAGGGACTTATAAGGGCACTCCCGATCCCAATCAGTGATGTGCCTAAGGCACATGGAAACCATTTTAGAGAGGAAGCAGCTAGGCTGGGGTTCTGATTAGCAGGGCCCCAGCCAGACTGATGTCGAAAAACAGTGAAGCATCAGCAAAAAGTGGGGGTACCCATGTGAAGCAGATCCTACTCTCCTACACAACCCCCCCAAACGTAGGGACATTAAACTAACCTTGCCCAGTTAAGTCTTCATGTTCTAAGTGGAAATACCTAGAGAGTCCATCTGCATTCGCATGGTTACTCCCAGGCCTATGTTCCACTGTAAAGTCCATCCCCTGTAGGGAAATGGACCACCTAAGCAGTTTGGGGTTTTCACCCTTCATTTGTTTTAGCCATAAGAGGGGCTTATGGTCTGTCTGAACCAGGAAGTGTGTACCAAACAAGTATGGCCTCAACTTCTTCAGAGCCCAGACCACAGCAAAGGCCTCCCTCTCTATGGCTGACCAACGTTTCTCTCTAGGGGTCAGCCTTCTGCTAATAAAAGCTACTGGCTGATCCTGACCTTCTTCATTCAATTGTGACAGTACAGCCCCTACCCCCAATTCAGATGCATCAGTTTGAACAATGAACTTCTTGGAGTAATCAGGACTCTGCAGAATTGGAGCAGTGCACATGGCCTGCTTCAGGTCATCAAATGCCTTTTGACAGCTAACTGTCCACTGAACCTTTTGGGCATTTTCTTAGAAGTTAAGTCATTCAGGGGTGTCACTATTGATCCATACCCCTTGACAAATCTCCTATAGTACCCAGTCAGGCCTAAGAAGGCTCTCACCTGAGTCTGGGTAGTGGGAGCAGTCCAGTCCATGATGGTCTGGATCTTGCTCTGCAAAGGTTGAACCTGGCCTCCACCCACAAGGTGGCCCAGGTACACAACCTGACTCTGCCCTATCTGGCACTTAGTGGCCTTGATAGTCAGGCCTGCCTTTTGCAGGGCCTGTAAAACATTCCTGAGGTGGACCAGGTGATCCTCCCAGGTGGAGCTAAAGACAGCAATATCATCTAGATATGCTGCACTATAGGCTTCCAGTCCTGTGAGAACTGTATTCACCAACCTCTGGAAAGTGGCAGGTGCATTCTTCAGACCAAAGGGCATTACCACAAATTGATAATGTCCACTAGGGGTTGAGAATGCTGTTTTGGGCTTTGCAGTATCAGCTAGTCTGATCTGCCAGTAGCCAGCTGTTAGGTCAAATGTGCTGAGATATTTGGCAGAGGCCAAAGTATCTATGAGCTCATCTGCCCTGGGTATTGGATGGGCATCAGTCCTAGTGACTGCATTGAGACCCCTGTAGTCTACACAGAACCTCATCTCTCTTTTTCCACCACTGGTGTGAGGTTTCGGTACAAGGACTACTGGACTAGCCCAAGGGCTATCTGAGGGTTCAATAACTCCCAATTCCAACATTTTCTGGACTTC
Organism: Calotriton arnoldi; assembly: GCA_963921515.1. Taxonomy (NCBI): domain Eukaryota; kingdom Metazoa; phylum Chordata; class Amphibia; order Caudata; family Salamandridae; genus Calotriton; species Calotriton arnoldi. The sequence continues at coordinate 427,320 of CAWUFW010011987.1, forward strand.
AGTCCTGATACAGTCCCTGACATGGTCAGGTTGCCTATAAATCTTGTTTTTAATAGGCAGACTGTCCCCAGTGTCCACTTCATGAGTGCACCAGGTGGTCTGACTGGGTGTCAGTGAAAACATATGTCGAAACTGATTGAGGACTTGCCTGCAATCAGTTTGTTGCTGGGTAGTGAGGCTGCCTGCCAAGGCTACACCATCAACTGACCCATCGTCAGGGTTCTGTGAGAGCAGGTCAGGGAGTGGGTCACTCTCTTCCTCCTGCCCTTCATCAGTAGCCATGAGCAAGCCCATGTCTGCCCTGTCCACATATGGTTTTAACCTGTTGACATGGAGAACCCTGTGGGGACTCCTGGGTGTTCCTAGGTCTACCAAATAAGTGACCTCACCCTTCTGCTCAACAATAGTGTGGGGTCCACTCCATTTATCTTGGAGAGCTGCTGGGGCCACTGGCTCCAACACCCACACCTTCTGTCCTGGCTGGTAAACAGTCAGAACAGCCTTTTGGTCATGCCAGGCCTTTTGAAGTTCCTGGCTAGCCTCAAGGTTTTTGGTTGCCTTTTCATGTACTCAGCCATCCTGGAGCGGAGACCAAGTACATAGTCCACTATATCTTGCTTTGGGGGCTTGAGAGGTAACTCCCATCCTTCCTTCACCAAGCACAGTGGACCCCTCACAGGGTGGCCAAACAGAAGTTCAAAAGGGCTGTAACCAACCCCCTTCTGAGGCACCTCCCTATATGCGAATAAAAGGCAGGGCAAGAGTATGTCCCATCTACGCCTAAGCTTTTCTGGGAGCCCTTTAATCATGCCCTTCAAGGTTTTGTTGAATCTCTCAACTAAACCATTGCATTGTGGGTGATAGGGTGTGGTGAACTTATAAGTCACTCCACACTCCTTCCACATTGCTTTTAAGTACCCAGACATGAAGTTAGCACCCCTGTCTGATACTACCTCCTTAGGAAAGCCCACTCTTGAGAAGATTCCCAGGAGGGCCCTTGCCACCACAGGTGCTGTAGTGGTCCTGAGGGGAATAGCTTCTGGGTACCTGGTGGCATGATCCACTACCACCAGGATAAACCTGTGCCCAGAGGCTGTTTGGGGATCCATGGGACCAACAATGTCAATCCCTACCCTTTCAAAGGGCACCCCCACCACAGGTAGTGGTATCAGGGGGCCTTTGTAGTGCCACCTGCTTTGCCACTGGCTTGGCAGGTTACACAGGAGCGACAAAACTCCTTACTGTCTTCAGACATGTGGGGCCAGTGAAAGTGAGGGACAATTCTGTCCCAAGTCTTGTTCTGGCCCAGGTGACCTGCTAAGGGAATATCATGGGCTAGGGTCAATAGGAAGCCCCTGAACTTCAAAGGTATTACCAACCTCCTGGTAGCACCAGGCTTGGGGTCTCTACTCTCTGAGTACAGGAGTCCATCATCCCAATACACTGTATGGGGACCACTAGCTTTCCCAGCAGCCTCAGCAGCAGCTTGCTGTCTGAGGGGTTCAAGGGAGGGGCAGCTCTGCTGCTCCTGGCTCAGATCTGCCCTAGAAGGTCCCCCTGTCCCCAAGAACTCAACCTGGTCAGGTTCAAGTTCCTCTGGGACAGTTCCTTCTTCAGGGCTGAGATCATCCCCCTCAAGGGACTGATCTTCCTCCTGAGCCAAGGGGGAAGGCACTGCCTTAACCCTACTACTCCTCCTCTTGGAAGGCACTTGGTCCATTCTTCCAGAATCCAAGGCCTGTTCAGTGCTAGACATTTTGGCTTGTGACCTGGTCACAGCAAACACATCTGCAGGGATCCCCAGCATTTCTGCATGGGTCCTGAGCTCCACTTCTGCCCAAGCAGAAGTCTCTAAGTCATTGCCAAGCAAGCATTCGACTGGTAGGTTTGCACTTACCACAACCTTCTTAAGGCCAGTTACCCCTCCCCAGGAGAAGTTAACAACTGCCAGAGTATGGTCTGTTCTGACATTGCTAGCATTGGTCACTTGGTACATCTCACCAAGCATAACTTGCCCAGGAAGCACAAGGTCTTGTGTCACCATTGTGACACTTGCCCCTGTGTCCCTAAATGCCAAAGCCTCACGTCCATTGATTAAAGGCTGTTGTCTGTACTTGCCCAGATTACTGGGACTCACAGTGGAGGTCACATCCATGCCTCCATCACAGACTAACACAGCCTGAGTCAGTTCCCTGACTAGGTCAGAGCCCAACTCAGTTCCCAGGGTGAACCCTACTAAACCCTTTGCTGGAGCACTTCCACCAACTGTACTAGGGGGAACAGGTGCCTTAGGGGCATTGGTGGGTGCTGGACTGGAGTCTTTGGACTTGGTGCAATCACTGGTCCAGTGGGTCTTTTGCTTACAGACCTTGCACCATGGTTTTCTTTGGCCTTTCCCTTTGGTAGACTGTGAATCCCCACCAGAAGAAGATTTTTGGGGGCCTGATGAAGACTTTTGATCTTTACCCTTCTCCCCACCCTTGTCAGAGTTCTTAGCATCTTGCTTCTTGGTTTCCCCACCTTGGTTCTGTACCTTCTGCTTCACCCTGGTTCTGACCCATTTGTCTGCCTTCTTTCCCAATTCTTGGGGAGAGGTCAGATCCGAGTCTACCAGGTATTGATGCAACAGCTGATTTTGACAGTTATTAAGAATCTGCTCCCTCATTATCAGATTGTACAATCCTGAGAAGTCACACACCTTACTGCCCATCAACCAGCCTTCCAGAGCCTTGGCAGAACAATCCACATAGTCTACCCAGTCTTGAGTCTGTGCTTTTTGGGTATCTCTGAACTTCAACCTGTACTGTTCAGTGGTTAGGCCAAACCCATCAATAAGAGCACTCTTCAAGACCTTGTAATTATCAGCATCCTCCTCTCTAACAGTGAGGAGCTTATCTCTACCTTTGTCAGCAAAGGAGAGCCACAAGATTGCTGCCCACTGCTCCTGAGGGACCTTCTGTACCTTACAGGCCCTCTCTAGAGCAGTTATCCACTTGTGGATGTCATCCCCATTCTGATAGGGAGGGACAATCTTGCTCAGGTTCCTATGGTCATAGGACCTTTCCCTATCTCTAGGGATCTGGCTGCCACCATGGGACTCTAGTCCCAACTTTCTTTTCTCTCTAAAGAGATCAAGGGACTCCCTGTCTAAGGCTACTTGCTTCCTTCTGAGTTCAAGCTGAGCTTCCTCATATTGAATCAGCCTCTTTCTTCTCTCATGAGAGGATTCCCTCCTATGAGATGAGACAGAGCTCCCTATTGAGGTGCCAGAGTGGTTGGACTCCTGAGAAGGAGACCTAGACCTTCTGGTCACACTCATAATCCTTCCTGGGGGGACAAAGGGTGCATCATTCTGATCCTCCTCTTCCTCTTCCTCAGGAGGGGTTGGATTTTCCAGGCCAGGGTCATTGTCACCCTCCTGGCCAGTTTCAGAGGGGGGGCTGGGGGTATTGGTACCCCTGGTCCCTTCCTCATCTTCTGCCCCACCCTCAGCTCCTACCCCTTCAGTCCCTACAGGGCTTACTAAGGTCATAAGCCACCAACAACTCCTTGAGGTGTTGGGTGGTGGGGCTTTGGCCTGTCCTTATTTTTCTCAAGTTACATAAAGCTCTCAATTCCAAGAATGGGAGTGTATCATACTTGGAGGGTGGAAGCTCAATGGCTTCCTGCAAGGATTCTTTGGATCCTGCCCTTAAAGACATTACTAGTGTGGTGTGGTGTATGCACTACCTACTCTAGTGTGGCCTACTAAACTCTCTTGAGTTGTAGAAAGGGTTGTGCTATCCCTTAACACACAACTCTAAGTTCAGTAGAACTTACTGTATTCTAAGCTTAAATTATATGTACCTTAGGTACCTTTAGTGGTTTTCAGTTGATCAATTCAATTGAGATTATCTGGTAAAACAATAGCAAGCTGGAATCCCACACGCTGCACACCAATGTGAGAAGTTGGCCTGGCATATGCTGTCCACTAATTATAGTGGGCACCTTGCACCAGTCCAAACAACCCCTTATTGGAGATAGGTTAAAGACAACCTTATTGAAAGCTATCCTAGTGGTAGCTATGGAGAGCAGCCTTCAGGCTAAGTCTTGAAGGAATGTAAAGCAGCTTGTTTTACCAGTCTATAATCTCTTGAGTGACCAAATGAAAGAGCACCACACCAGGTATATATTCAAAATATATGTATTTATTGCTAAACACACCCCTCTAGTCTCTTTATGAGGCTAGAGTTTGAAGTACATAAGTTATAAGTTATTAATTCACAGTAATAGCACAAATACACGTTTGGGCCCTAGGGGCGTACCAAACCATATACCAATAAAGTGGTATGCGAACCACGACTGAACTAGACACTAGGCCTAGAGCCTCTAGAAGTGCTTGGACCACAAGAAACCACCCAAGGTAGTGACACAGGGGACCTACGGGAGACGCGTGCAGTGTAAATACACAACCGCGATACGCCGTTGACTTCTATGGAGAAAGTCGGGATCGGGAAAATAGAGAAAAGGGACACTTAAAAGTGGACTAGGACAAAACCCTTTGAGATCTAGGACTTTGAAGAGTCTCTACCCACGGGAGCACCGGAGTACTCGTGTTACCTCACCCAGGGAAGCCGGGTGCATAGGTGCCTTTCGGGGTCGGGTTTCGTCGTCGATTCGAATGGCGATCTGCTGCAAAGTGCTGCTGGCGGCCAAGAGAAAAGTGTCCGGGTGGATCCAAGAGTGGATCGGAGTTCTGAAGAACCTGAAAGCAGAGGGGACAGAGTCTGGGTCACTAGCCAGTGACCAGGAAGGCGATGGACAGATGCCCACCGATGTCGAGTGCTTCAGGTGCGTTGACGGTCGTCTTGACTCTTCAGCCACGAGGTCCAGGAGGCGTTGTCGGTGACCAGGAGCAGGATTCGGGCTGGTACACAATGTTTGTCGAGTGCTGAGGTGTCGGCGACCGGATTGGACCCAACAAGCCTTGGCAGCGGCAAGTCTCGGTGAAGATGTAGATCGTCGATGGTGCAGACCAGCAAGGTCTGTGGAACTCACCCAGCGAGAGTAAGTGAGGGCAGGCCTGGAGCAACCAGGATGCCAAGTAAGAAAAGGATTGGCCTTCGTTAAGGGCTACTAGCCAACGGGCTAGCGACCGCGAAGGAGCCTCGTGATGCCGCACGTGGATCTGGCTTACAGGACACTCGTGGAGTGGGGGCCAGTGATCTTCGGTGCAGGTGGTGCTGGAGGCTAGGGCTACTCGGAGCCCAAAGCACGACTTCTTGGGAGACCCAGAAGAGGATGCACTTGCAAATGTGCTCGGTGTCCAGGGGTCATGGTCTCAAGTCACCCACGATAGCCACGGGCCTCAGCTTTGCTGGGGACTCAGGGTAGCCTCGGGAAGTCTGAGAATCCACCTCTGGTGATGCGATGACTTCGGTGTCCGACGGGAGCTTCAGAAATGCGAACTGGACAGATGCTTCTTTGGTGCCTGCCAAGCAGGGGAGTCACTCCTTGACCCCAAGGGAGATTCTTCAGTCCTCTAATCTTGTCGTAGAGCGTCGAAGGTCCAGGATTCAGTTTCAGAGTTTCGTCCAGGTATAATCTAAAGTCCTAAGGACTGGGTTCCTATCTTTATACTAAAGATAGGGGTTGGACTACTCTGTGGCCCCACCTATGGGTGGGTCAGGGCAGAGGGGTGGCTACACCCCTTTCCTTTGTCCAGTTCGCGCCAAAGCAGGGGCTGCAAGCCCCTGATCCGGTTTGAACTGGGGTATGCACTAGGGACACCAAATGTGCCCCCAGTGCAGGACTTCAAAGCACCCGAACGTGCTCCCGCCCAGCCCCAATACACATTATCCTGTCTGGGGAGGTGGTCACACCTCCCTGGGACAGGAAACCTATTGTCCAGGCCTCCCCTGCCGGAGTTTCGTCCAGCAGCAGGAGGCCAGACTCGTGTCTGTGGCAGCAGCATCCATTTTGTGATGCCAGGGCTCTGGAAAGAAGTTACCGGACTAGTCAGAGTTAACATGTCTTTCCCTCTAGAAGGGTGGAATGCTACCCCCGCCACCAGGATTGGCAGGGGGTAGTATTCCAAGATGTTTGACACCAAACACGACATGTTTAGGTGCAGCCATTCCAAAGTTAGCATTTTACCGCGAGGATATAATGCGCTTAAGAGTATATGGTCAGGCTGCACTACAAACAGCATCAGAGATGGTCTCCGAACGCTGCAGAGGGGCCCTGCTCAGGCAGGGGCACCCTCTCACATAGGAACCACGCACTCTGCCTTTAGGATTGATAAGGCCTGCCTTAGGAGTGACTTATAGGTTTATATGTGTGTATGTATTTTGTGATATAGGTAACCTATATCACAGTAAGGGGTGCATGCACCACCTTACCCAGGCTGCAGTAGCAGACCTGTGGTGTCAGTTTGGATGGCCTTCCAGGGGTGGCATAATACATGCTGCAGCCCCTGGCAGGCCTCTGAGGTACCTATGCCCTTGGTACATAGTATACCATATACTAGGGACTTATAAGGGCACTCCAGATCCCAATCAGTGATGTGCCTAAGGCACATGGAAACCATTTTAGAGAGGAAGCAGCTAGGCTGGGGTTCTGATTAGCAGGGCCCCAGCCAGACTGATGTCGAAAAACAGTGAAGCATCAGCAAAAAGTGGGGGTACCCATGTGAAGCAGATCCTACTCTCCTACAATCACCTCCTCTCCGGTCAGGAACCGATGCCTCCCCTGCCTGCGCAAGCATCCAGGTCCCGACGCATCATCTCCCCTGAAGCAAGGAACCAACGCCGCAACGCGCCAACGACGCTGCACCTCCCCGACGCCGTGAACTGTCTTTGTTTTCGCTTTTCCAAGGTACTGTTCTTTGTGGGTCTGTTTTGACTCCGGGCCCGACGCCGCGCACCTCGCGGTCGGCGCCGTACTTTGGGATTTCTTTGACCTCGACGTCGTGATAACTCCAGTTGGGGTTTTCTGTTGCTAAAGACTGCTTTTAAGTGAATAACCTATTTTTGAACTATCTCTACCATCTTGAAGAATTAGTATTGATTACAGGATTGGGGATTTTTGTCGTTTATGGTCTTGTGATAAGTCTTTATAAAAAATACTTACTTTTATAAAACCTGTGTGGTGTCCATCTGTAGTGTTTTCACTGTATTACTGTATGTGTTCACAAATGCTTAACACACTGCCTCTGAGATAAGCCTGTCTGCTCGTGCCAAGCTACCAAGGGGTGAGCAGGGGTTATCCAGTAGTGTAATCCCTTTCCCTGACTGAGAAGCAAGGGTCCCTATTTGGTCAAAGGTACCTACCTCTGCCAACTAGAGACCCCCAGTTCTAACACATACCTATCCATTTACCATTTCAAATAACTTTATTTCGGCTTAAGTCATAAAAGTAAGTACAATAAAAAAATAAATAGCTTATCGTTCTTAGGCTCGTAGAATTATCGGCATTGTCAGTTCTCATCTATTCACGACCCTGATTTATATTTACATTAATGACTGCACTCAGATTTCATACAAAAAATTAATGTGTACAATAAAACTTGGTAAACACCATTTGTTAAAAATCTGATAAAAATAGATTAATTAAGCATTAAGCATCACTAGGTTCATTGGCAGGGATAATATCCCTTCTTTTGGCCCACATCAACCCAAAACATTTTGCAGTAGCTCAAATGAACAATAAAGATGTATCAGAACGTAATATTCTTAAAGCATACCTATCCAAATTCATCCCGTAACGACATATTGAATGAACATTACATATCTGTACATTCTCACTAATTAGAGCTGTCAGGGGAGCTACCTACGAGGCAACTAGACTGCCTCCCTAAAGCACCACCCTGCTATTAGGGGTGCCTGGCAGGCATATTGCAAAGCATCACTGTCCCATAATTAACAACAAATAGGCGCTGCATTAAGACAAAAGGGGAGAGAGTAACATCAGAAGACAACATAGCACAGACACAGGCAGCCAAAGGCTGCAAAGTAATACAGCAGTGCATACAGAACGTCAGGACAATAAAATTAAAAATAGATAATGTTCAGGGCGGGGATAGATACACCATCCATGTCATATCAGCAATGATGTTCGCCTTTATTCAACGTCACTCAACTCTGCAGGAGAAGGATGTGATGGACTGCCAGATGGGTGTCGTTGTCTTCCTCAAAGTTCATTCAGAAATCGGGCAGCAGTCTTATGAACCAAGAAGATACGTGCCTTATTTTCATAGGTGACCTTAAGGTGGGCAAAGGTACATCATAACATAGGGGACGCCTTCTTGCCTTAACTGTTGCTTGATCAGCAGGTAGATGCATCTGGCCTCCTGGACTTTCTGAACGAGCTGTTGATGCTCCCGTGCCATTCTCAGAGCCACATCCTGGTCACAAGGATCACTTAATATCCAGCAGTTTATCAGTCAAAACCACCAACTGTCTTGTTAGCTGGCAACCTGGGCTTCAGTGCTAGATATGTGCTTGTCCTGCTTTGACAGTGTTGATGTCACTGTGTCGACTCGCTGTGTTAGGTTATCCAGCTTTTTGTCAATTGAGGATAAACTTTGCAACATCTGTAGTAGAAATGACTGAATATCGGTAACAGGAGCATCAGGAGGCGAGTCTGCCTAGTCCACTGACATAGTACTGGTCATCTTAGAAGTTGCAAAATTGAGTTTTGCTTGCTTATAAACCACATGCCCGATTCCGCTGCTGCAGATTCGCAGCCACATAGAACTGCCCTTGAAAGGTGGTACCTGTTGCCAAACAGCGCAATGCACTCCTTACCAGTCCATACCATGCCCCTCAGTGGTTTTGAGGAAAGTTCAAGTAGCCGCAGACAAGCACAGGTTATTGCAGGCACAGGGCAATGCCAATCCAGCATCCTCACAGTAGCAGAATATAGGATAATATGCAGGCCAGATTTCAGGCCGCCTAGACCCTGCCTTCTCACCTCGAAGCCAGCACAGGTAGGCAAACGAAGGTCTCAGGCCCCCCTGTGCAATGTCATATGGGACCCCTCTCCCCTATCGATCATCTGCAGATCTCTACCATTATGGGAGTGCACATTGCGCTCAATAGGCTCCCATTCACAGGCTCTTAGTAGCGCAGGCCTTCAACAGCCTATCTCCTCTGATGCCAGGCGGGCCCAGCTTGTGGAGGTGTTGATCTCTGCTGCGGGCGTGATGGGCACTGACAGCTCCCCCTACAGCTTGTCTCATCGTAGCAGGGGGTGGTTATGGGTAGCCACAATACCCCTCGAGTAGTAGGCTCTGCTTTGCAAATCGGGGCAGACACTCCGGCCTAGGTCCAACAAATCACCAAGCCAGCACTGTCCCGCCACCTGCCTGGAAACAGTGCCGGAAGGCACGAGCAGACCATGGCCACACCCAAGCCACAACCCGAGATTCCCCACTGGCCAGCAGGGTCCACCAGGCTCACCTGGTCTTTCTCAGTAGTATCACAAGCTCTCCGGCAGTCCGCCGATACACTGTTTCACTGTAGGCCCCATAATGCGCTCAACACCTCCCATGCAGGTAGGCCCCAGCAGCATGGATACAGCCGGCTCCTTCTCCGAATCAACGCTTCAGTCACCACAAAATAGTCTGTACCAACTTTAAATGCAGCAGAATTATTGGGATGCCTTGGTAAGGATATTGATTTTATTACAAGACCGGAGGTTCATATTATGCAGTCTTTTCTTGCTCTTTAATTAAAAACAGAACTACATTACCCAAAAACACTGGGTGAAAAACTACAGAAAATGACATTACAATAGAAGCACCAATAGGACATCGAGTTCCCATGATAATTATCCTGACTGAGAGCAACAAATCCTCTTTTTTTGCTGCTCCCAGTCAAGATAAGTGTCAAATTTTCAATTACCACTTCCTTAATTGTAATTGTGTATATATTTTAACATTCAGTATTTCCTCTGTTTTAATTACACTATATTTTTACTGGTTTACCTGTCGTTTGTGCTTGCGTTTGCACTTCTGCAGCACAACTTTCCCTCATGATGCTCATCTGTTTAGTGCGGCGTCAGTTATTTATTTCAAGCACTCCTGCCGACCTTAACATTCCTTGACTACCGACCGTTACGCTCACGTCTTTGCCGACATTCTCCTCAAGGCGGTAACACTCTGCGCCCTCTGCTTTCCTCCAGCAGCCACTCCTTCCCACAAGGCAACTCCTTTCACACACCCACGTTTGGTTAACCACACCCCCAAGCTCTGTTGAATGAATTAACCTTTTTTTGCCCTTACAATTTAAGTCTGTTGTGTTTTTCAGCTGTTTGGACAGCTTTTTGTGCTTTATCTTTGTTTTTTATAATTTTAAATACTTTTCTTTTATCATGTCTGAGGAAGAGGATACTCAAGGATTTAAAGATAATTAAAAATCCTTCATTAAGGATTCTGTGCAACAAGCTGTTGCAGTGTCTATGTTGGATGTATCAAAAAATCTTGAAGCGTTCCTGTCTAAAATGTTTTCTTCCTCTGAGGGCCCAACTAAAAAGGGTAAGAAACGTGCAGCCACCTATGATGTTGCTCATAAAGGCATTTCTCGCACTGCTGGTCCTCCCACCCAAGAGGCTTCTTTTTTGGGGCTCCCTTCATCCTCCCTGATTGTTACCCATCTCAAAGACACTGATGATGATGATGATGTCATGAGTGATAATTTGGATGGATTTTCAGATCCTACAGTTTATGGGCCTCCAGGGAAAAGGTGAAAAATTCCTCCAAGTAACGTGGTGTTGCTCACCTAGTGTCTGTTGATTTAGTGGACCATTTTGGTGAAGCCATGTTTGATCCTTCCCTCATTCACCACCCCAACTCTACTGAGCATGTGGCTGACTATGCTTCCTTTTATCTTCGTCATGCTCTGGATAAATAATTACGTAACAAATTAAGATCTGAATGTACCTTCCCTTCCCTCATAAATAACATAACTTCCACTCCTGTTATTGATCCCAACATGTTAAGGTTTTTCAATAAATATGGAAAAGACCCTTAAAAAGGTGTTGACAGGGCTTGGTCCAGTTGTCAAGATCGCATTTTAGATTTGGTTAGTCCTTCCACCAGGATTTTGGATTTAGCAGAGTAGGCTAAAATGGAAGGCACTCAGTCGATCCAGATACTTTATCCGATTAGGCTACACTGGCTAAAAGTATTTTGGGCAATGCCAACGCCTATATTTCACAGGAAAAGAGAAAGAGCCTTCTACTAAAAATTGATCCCAAGCTCAGTAGTCTGGCCACCAAGGAAGAGGGTCCACTGGCTAATGTCATTTTATTTGGAGATTCTTTTGTAAAAGAACTTGGAAAATATGTCTTCACGTTTGCTACTATGGACAAAACCCAGCTTTCTCTCAAGAAAATGTTCTCCTCTAGGGTTTTTGCCAGTGCCAGCAAAGGCAGGAGTCACTTTGCTGGCAGCTACAACACAAGAGGTCAATCCCTCTCCAGAGACTCCTTCGATCACCAATCCCAAGTTGACATCTATACTGGGTACAAACCCCAGTTCTATCCCCGTCATTCCAGAGGATTCCGTTCTAGGGGATACAAGAACAAGGGAGACCAATATTCAGGTAAGACTTCACTTCTGGCCTACCTCCTGTAGGAGGCTGATTAGGGATTTGTCTAGATCCATGGTTATATCTAACTTCAGATCCATGGGTGCTTCGGACCGTGCAAGGTTATCAAATAGACCTCTATCAAAACCCAATTCAATCCCATCTTCCCTCTTCTCTTCTTTTTCTCAACAGCAATCTCATTTAATTAAAAATTAGATTGGTTCTCTTCTAACCAAGGAAGCCATAGAAGAGACAGATCTCGATCATTCAGGATTTCTTAGACCCATCTTTCTGATGCAGAAGAAGAACAAGAAATTTTGCCTGATGTTAAATCTAAAGATTTTCAACAATTTCATTGTCTATCATCATTTCAAGATGGAAACTATTCTCCATCTTTGAGATATTCTTCTTCAAGACAATTGGCTGGTCAGATTAGATCTTCAGGACGCTTACCTTTCAGTTCCGATTCATCCTTCTCACAGAACGTTTCTTCAGTTCCAATGGGGAGCTTCTATCTTTCGTTTCAAGATTCTTCCCTTCGGTTTTTCCTTAGCCCCTTGGTGTTTTACCAAGATTCTCAAACCAGTTGTAGCCTTTCCCAGAGTGCAAGGTATCAGACTCATTGTCTACCTAGATGACTTCTTGATAATGGCACAAGATAAGAAAGTTCTAATAACTCATTTATAATTTTGCCAAGACCTACTTCTTCGCCTCTGCTTTCTTATCAACATTCCAAATTCAGCATTGATTCCATCCCGTCAACTCGGGTTTCTTGGTTTCCTGATAATAACTTCTTGAGCTATTCTGCAACTACCTCTTCAAAAAGTCACTGTCATCAAAAAGGAGATTCATCACACTCTTTCTCTCACACATTTTTCTCTGAGGTTGTTAGCTCGCTTGGTGGGGCTCCTAGCTTCTTCCAAACAAGCATTTTTTCCAGACCCTCATCATTATCGGGCCCTCCAGTGATTAGAAATCCAGCATCTTCACAGAGATATTGCTTATTCAGACCCTATTTCTTTAGTTCTGGTGTCCAAAGAAGAACTCCTTTGGTGGCTGACTCATTTAGATGCTTGGAACTGGAGAACGATTTTCTCTGCCCCCTCAGATATTGTCTTAGGGTCTGATGCAAGTCGGACAGGTTAGGGCGCAAGATACGGTCAGTTCTCGACTGGAGGTGCATGGTCTCATCTAGAGTTATTCTTGCATATCAACAGTTTAGAGATGCTTACAGGTTCCTTTGCCATCCAGTCCTTTACAAAAAACAAGGCAAAATGTGCTATTCTTTTACAAATGGACAATCTGACAGCAGTAGGATACATAAATCATCTGGGGGCACAAGATCCAAGGTTCAGGCAGATCTTGTAAAACGTCTTTGGGAATATTATCTTCAACACCAATTCTCATCAGAGCTGGCTATCTCCCTGGAAACCTGAATGTAGTAGCAGACTGGTACTACCGACACCTTTTCGACTCAAGCGACTGGCAAATGCACCCTTCGGTATTCAATCAGCTCACGTCTATCTTTGGCATCATGTCAATCGGTCTGTTTGCCTCTCGGCTCAATACCCAACTTTCTGCCTTCTTCAGTTGGAGACCGGATCCTCAAGCATTAGCTACGGATGCATTTCTTCAATCCTGGCCCCAATCTCTTCTCAGTGCCTTTACTACCTTTCTTCTAATTGCACACATTCTGTCCCAAGCTCACAGACAGCATTCATCATTGGTTCTCATAACTCCCTTTTGGCAAGCCCAACCTTGGTTTTCTACTCTGTTGGAACTTTCATTGGACTTCCCAGTTTGGCTCCCTTATTTTCCTGATCTCTTACTCAATACTCAGGGCTTTCAGCACAATTTGATCCTTCAGGGATTCCTCTTTCTCATAGCCTGGAGAATTTAGGGTTGTCCTGGAGAATCCCAGGAATTTAGCATGAGGCTATCCTCATCATCCACAAATCATGGGCCCATGGCACTTCCGACTCTATAAATCAGCCTGGTTGGCCTGGTGTAGCTGGTGTCTGGACAGGGATTCAGATCCAATTTCGGCAGATGTGACTTTGTCAACTTTTTGGCTTCCCTAGCTTCTCTAGCAAAGGCTTATCACACAATCACTACTTACAGGTCAGCCATTTCTGTGGAACACCTTTGATTGGACAGAAGACTCATTCAATCAATCAATCAATCAATCAATCAATCAGGGTTTTTGTAGAGCATACTGCTCACCCACGAGGGTCTCAAGGCACTGGGAGGGAGGGGAAGTGAGCAGCTCTGTTAGGGTCATTAGAAGAGCCAGGTCTTGAGGTCCCTCCTGAATAGGTGCAGTGTCTGGCTCCATCAGAGGTGAAGTTAATTCCAGGTCTTGGCTGCAAGGTAGGAGAAGGATCTTCTACCAGCTGTGGTCCTGTAGAAACGAGGGACGGTGGCTAGGGCGAGGTCAGCTGAGCGGAGGTTTCTCTTGGGGCATGGAAGGAGATTCTTTTGTTGAGGTATTGGGGTCCGGTGTTGTGGAGGGCTTTGTAGGTGTGTGTGAGCAGCTTGAAGGTTATTCTGTTTTTTGACGGTGAGCCAGTGGAGGTCGGGAAGGTGTTGGGTGATGTGGTCGATAAGTCTGGCTGCGGCATTCTGGACGGTCAGGAGTTTGCAAATGAGGTTTTTCTTGATTCAGGGTAGAGGGAGTTGCCGTAGTCCGGTCTGCTGATGATGAATGTATGGGTGACGATTTTCCTGGAGTCGGGGGGATCCACTTGACTGTTTTGTGAAGTATGCGGAGGGTGTTCAAGCATGTGGAAGATACGGTGTTGATCTGGAAGTTCATGGTGAGTGAAGAGTCCAGTATGATGCGGAGGTTGCGTGCATGGTCCGTTGGGGTGGGTGGGTGTCTGAGGTCGGGGGCCACCAGAGCGTTGTCCCATGTGGAGGGCGTGGAGCCGAGGATGAGGACTTCTGTTTTTTTGGAGTTGAACTTTAGGCAGCTGTTGCTCATCCAGGTCGCGACAGCTTTCATCTCTTCTTGGAAGTTGTGCCTGGTGATGTCGGGTTCCTTGGTGAAGGAGAGGATGAGCTGAGTGTCATTGGCGTAGGAGATGATGTTGAGACCGTGGTTTCTGATGATGGTTGTGAGGGGGGCCATGTAGATGTTGAAGAGTGTGGGGCTGAGGGAGGATCCTTGGGGTACTCCGCATCTAATCTCTGTCGGTTCTGAGAGGAAGGGCGGGAGTCTTATTCTCTGTGCTCTGCCTGATAGGAAAGAACGTATCCAGCCTAAGGCCTTTACTTGGATGCCTGCATCGTGGAGTCTGATGGCTAGTGTGCAGTGGGAGACGGTGTTGAAGGCTGCTGATAGGTCCAGGAGGATGAGGGCTGCCGTGTGGCCTTGGTCGAGGAGGGCGCAGATGTTGTTGGTGGCAGCGAGGAGGGCGGTCTCGGTGCTGTGGTTGCTGCGGAATCCGGACTGAGCGGTGTCAAGGATGTTGTGGGTATCTATGAAGCGTGCTAGCTGGGTGTTGACGGCCTTTTCGATGAATTTGGTGGCAAAAGGAAGCAGTGAGATCGGCCTGAATTTCTTGAGGTCTGTTGGGTCGGCAGAGGGCTTCTTTAGGAGGGGGTTGACTTCAGGGCGCTTCCAGTTGTCGGGGAATGTGGTGGTCTCGAGAGAGAGCTGTTGATAGTTCAGCATAGCTGGGGTGCGATGGCAGTGACGGCCCTGTGGAAGATGTGTGGCGGGCAGGGGTCAGAAGTTGCTCCGATGTGGATGCTCTTCATTGTATTTAAGGTGTCTTCTGTGATGAGAGGGGTCCAGGTGAGAAGGGTCTGTTGTGTGGTGTCGTTGGGGGTGGGGGTTGAGGTGGTGCCATGGTCTTGATCATCAAAGTTGTCGTAGAGCGTCTTGATCTTGAGGTGGAAGAAGGAAATGAGTTTGTTGCAGAGGTCTTGGGAGGGAGAGACGTCAGTTGTTTCTCTGTTGGGTTTGGTGAATTCCTGTATGATGGCGAAGAGTTCCTTGAATTTGTGGGCGTTGGTGAGGAATATGTCTTGGATGAAGTTTTTCTTTGTTGATTTGATGAGTTGGTGGTGAGCTGTGATGGCTGTTTGAAAGGCGGCGAGTGCTTCCTGGGTTCTGCTGTTTCTCCACGTCTTCTCCAGTCGCCGGCAGGTGCGCTTGGATTCTCTGAGTTCTGTGGTGAACCAGTTGGCTTTCTTGTTGTGTCGTCTTGTGGTGTTCTGAAGGGGGGCGAGAGTGTTGGCGTAGTTGGTGATGCATTGGTGGAGGTTGCTTGCCACTGTGTTGGCGTCTGTCGTAGTAGGGAGTGGAGTGCAGGTGAGGACGGAGGTGAGGACACCCTTTGGTTTGTCGTCTGTTAAAGGGAGTACATTATGTCAATCCTCCTCAACCTAATTACAAAACTTTATGGGATGTTAATCTGATATTGAATTTGTTTGTTTCATAGCAAGATAATATGTTTCTCTCTCTCAAACAGTTATCTGCAAAATTGACAATGCTTTTATGTTTAAAATCCTTGAAATGTGTTTCTGATATCAAAGCATTGGATGTGTCCTTATTCCAATATTCTCCCTTGGTGTTACTTTTCAGATTCATAGACGTACAAGTCCAAGTTGTCTACAATTCACTATTCCTTTTTCCCTTCTCAACCAAAACTATGTGTTGGTAATTGTTTAAAATCCTACATTTCACAAACTGCAGATTTTAGGTCCCCATCGTCTACTCAGTTGTTAATTTATTTTCAGAAACCCCATAAACCTGTTTCTTCTCCCTCTTTAGCTCACTGGATAAAGTGGATTATGTATTTGGCTGGTTTTGATGTTGATTCTTTTGATGCCCATTCAGTTAGAGGAGCTATGTCTTCTAGGGCGTTTTGGGACGGTGCAGGTTTGCACGACATTCTCAAATCTGCAGATTGGTCAAACGTTAACACTTTCAGAACCTTCTATTGTTAATCTATTGCACATGCATCTGATTCTGTTATTTAAGTGCTTTGAACAAGCATAATATGAGCCTCCAGTCTTGTAATAAAATTGATATTTTCCTAGCCTTGGTGTCAGAAAGGCTAGATTTTATTACCCCTTGCGCGCTGCGCGAATTCACCCGCTGTGCGGGCGAATTAATGAGTGGGCGGGGTTCGGACGACCCCCGGCCGTCCTCCGCACACGCCCACCGTGACGTCAGACGGCCGGGGGCCGTCCGAAGCACGCAAGGGGTTAAAGACAAGGAGGTGAGTATCATCCCACTACTTGAAATAACCCACCCTGTTTTGTTTTCTGCAGTTCCGGCTCCATCATCTGGTGCTTCCACCTCCACCTAATTGTTCTGGACTTTCACCCTCGATGGATTTGGATAATGTTCTTCATGGACCTCTTTTTCCCTTTCAAAGGACTTTTCCTAAACTGTTGTTGTTCTGCCTGGTGGATTTATTAACTGTTCTTTTTCCTTTTGGTTCAATTTATTTTTTTCTCTCTGAGCCTCACTTGGACTAACTCTCCTCAAGAAAAGAGGATTTGTTGCTCTCAGTCAGGATAATTATTAGGGAACTTGATGTCCTATTGGTGCTTCTATTGTGATGTCATTTTCTGCAGTTTTTCACCCAGTGTTTTTGAGTAATGTAGTTCTGTTTTTTGATTAGCTGCTATTAATTAAACAGCACAAATAGACTGCATAATACTCGCCTCCATGTCTTTAATAAAATCTAGCCTTTCTGACACTAAAGCTAGGAAAATCTGAATTTTGCAAGATAGTGTGGCCCAACGCAAGGAGCCTCACATGAATGCAGCCATCATGGTCTCTTAGGGCCCCCATTGTATATGAATCTCTACCATTTTTACTGTATATGGAATTCCATATTGACATTCAATTGATTGCTTTGTTTTTCAAATAGAGCATTATTATTTCATTTTTGATAAACTCACAGTGTCTCTAACCTCTTGACTTTGGTTACAACACTTCAACACACATGGGCAATGTTTATGCTTTAAAACACTGCATATAGATCTAGTACCCACATATCACTGAAATCTCCAGCAACCAACTGGATTGCAAGAAGAGGCTGTCTGAAATATAGCTGTCATATGTGGACTAAGGAAAGGTAGCTTGCATGTCAGTGAAGTGGACCTGGCATAGCAGACAACTTGCACTTTGATGAAATGCCAGCTGTGTTTGTTGAGGAAATGATGTTCCCTGTGTTGGGGCGGCAAAGTGTCATGTCTGTGCAATTGATGGCACCTGATATGGAGTGGGCAATGGCTTAAAATTGTATTTCTGCCAGTGGCTATGGCATGACGATAAACTACTAGATTCTCCTGGTAATACATCTGACTACCGGTTGCAAGCAGGGTCACTGGCTTGCCTGTGAGATGCCCATATTGTTCCCACTGATCCTCAGGAAATATCCACTGGACAGGAAATGGAGTGCAGCCAGTATTTTGGCATGTGCAGAGATGGGCTGGGATTGAGCTGTAGGAGACCTGAGCTCATGCTCCCAGTGTAAAACCATGTCAAAGATCACATCAGGTGAGAAGCGGTATCTACAAATGACTGCTTCCCTCGACATTTGAAAAATGTTAATGCTCTGCCAGAAAACCCTTTCTCTGCTCCTCAAATGAATTTTGCTCAAAATGTAGGGCATGTAAAAACATATTCACCAACATGGTGAAAACATGTTTTGGGTGTCAGTGTTTTGCTTTCATGTGTATTCAGGCTGCATGTGATTGGTTCCACCTGTTGATGGGTGTAGTGAAGACCTGACTGGCCACGCCCCACCTTGCATTAGCAGATGTGTTTTGTGAATTAAGCATTATTGCAATATATAATCTGTATTAATAGTAGACATTTTCTATGTTGTGTGTATGATAGATAGATAGAAAGATAGATAGATAGATAGATAGATAGATAGATAGATAGCTGGATGATAGATAGATCGATAGAGAAGAAAGAGGGAAAGAAAGATAAGCTACATAATTGCTAACTTTATAATATGGTCTAATATTGCAAACAAGGCTTGTGGAGAAATAAAAAACCACACGGCCAAAGGCCAAGTGGTTTGTAAATCTCACCAGTGTTAAAAACCTATGCAATGTAAATGTTTTAGTTAGCATTCGCCACCCCATTTTGTTTGCAGTTGCCATTTTAGGCTGTTCGAAACTGATCTCGTCTATTTCTGTGAAATGGCCTTTGCTAAGTTTACTTTCTGAAATGTTAGGTTTTGTTTCGGTAATGAATATATTGTTCATATTAGCACATACCTTTCTCACTAGATAAAGGCCCTCTCTCACTTGTCTGGTGGTAGGCACAGGGTGAAACGACCTTCGATTGTACTAGGTTGTGTACAATACGGGAACCAAAACCTTTTTTTGGATTTTACTGTCCAGCTGCATCTGCCTGGAAAATTCCACTGTGGGCATGTCTTGCCCAGCTATGAAATGTACATAATGTATCTCTATGTTCGCTGTTCTTTAGTTCCCTCTGTAGCACTCTCATGGACTGTACAGATGGGGCTCCACTCTGAGTGTATATGAATAAACAGTTATTGGTTCATATTCTCCACTGTCTGACCGACTCTTTATTTAGTACGGAAGGCTGAGAGGTGGTCATTAGTGACCCGGGTGGCCCCGAGCGGGTCACTTCCTTCAGTTGGTGCCTGAACAGGGACTCCTTTGGGTTATTGACCCATCCCTTTCCCGGGACGGAGGGGAGGACGAGGACTTTATCAGGTCGAACTGACGGCTCAGGGATCCCTGCACGAAGAGCTCTGTTTTTCGCAGGTGCTGCCTTTGTCCCACCGGAGGGTGCCTTGCCCAGCGGTCATCCGACTGGAGTCCTGAACAGCAAAACCCTTTATCTGACTGTTTAGTCTGAAGAGTCAGCAGTGGAGAACTGGTCTATCTGTGTGCCTGACATCAGGTGAGTCTGTTTTGGTTCTATGTGGATATGGTACCATTGTGGTTTGAGTTTGTTTCAGTCTAAGGACTGTTTTGGTGTAAGGTGTTTGCAAATACTTTGCCAGGTAAAAGAGCGATTACATTTTTCTTTTGCAATGCCTGGGTTTAGTTAAATTTGGAGTTTGTGTTGTTGTTGTTGCTCTGCAGATGCTCGGTTGGAAGAATCTCAGCCTGCGCCTCCTAAAGGCAGCCCTAACTTTGATATGTATGTGAAACATGGCCTTGGCCCTATTATGTTTAGTACACTATGGCACAAATATACGAGGGATAATGCCGATTTTCAGTGGCCTTTGACAGGCACTTTTGATGAACAGAAGATTGGATTTCTCCAGAAGCAGTTGTTTAAGAGACGTAGTAGACAGTCTATGTTTGACTCTCTTCGGACCTGGCAGAAGGAGGCCAGACAAAGGCGATTAAAGATGGAGAGAGATGCACAGAAGGGTAGGATGCAAACACTTACGCAGAAGGCTGTAGCGTATGACAAAGAGAAACAGGAGAGAGGAGTAAAAGGTGAAGATAGGAGGTTTCGACTGCACATTGATAAGTCTTATATGGCCAAGGAGGAAGATGATACTTTCGTGGAGGCTTTGCTAGATAACCGCCCCACCCCCTTATGCTCCGCAAAGGATATATCCTGTGGTTCCCCCCCAGTTGCAACCACTTGCCCAAAGTGTTCCCGTCTTTATGGCTGTTATACCCACCGCTTCGGTTACTGTGCCCCCTACTCTTTCTTCGACGACAATGACATCTGTTACACCCACTGTTTTGGTTTCCGTGTCTTTTATTTCTTCTTCTCCAATACAATCTCTGACCACAGCCCTGCCTAATACTCTGTTTCAGTTATTTATCCTCCATTGTCTTTGGGTACTGACACACCTGTACGTGGTTTTGAAGACAGGGATTTGGTGAGATTTAGGGAACGAACAGGTCCGTTAGTGCGATCTGAAGTGGGGGAGGATGAGAAGAGGGTAATAGGGAGTCAGGCAATGCGATGGGCTCGTAATGCAATATATAGCCTTGAGAATATTTGGCAGGTTGTACGTGATTTTGAACCTTTTATACAGCAACATGCCCTTAAGCATATGTCTGCCACATTGATTCATCTTTGGCATACGCATATTGAAACGGAAGCTCCACAAATATTATTTGATATTAGAGATCGCGTTTATGTTACTGACCTGGCGCCAGAACAAGTGTTTGGTAATATCTCCACAATACTCTCTTATAGAAGCAGGTTATATGAAAAGAGCCCTACTCAAATATCTCAGTTCCCTATACGTGAAGTCCATCCAATTTATCATCTGGAAATACCTGCATTGACGGATCAGCATGGAGCGATCTCTAGACCGGCCGTGGCTGCTCGTTTTTAGGAGCCATGGATTTATACTCCATGGAAAAGGAGTGAGGTTTTAGCACTTAAGACTACTTTGCCCGATCCTAGAAAAAACCCTACTGCCTATTATAAAGAACTGACAGAGGCTGCTTCTTCTACTGTAATAACTCTTGCTGACATTGAGATGTTCTTTGGTTTTCTTGTTCCGGTTGATATTTGGCGGCAGGTACATACTCAAGATCACGTCGCCGAGTTGGACGGGACATGGGATGTGATTCGGGATGAGATCGAGATAGAAAGCCATGAGATAAACCACATGCTGAGATACTTGCTTTGCCTGGTCGCATTATTACATACATGCATACACTTATTCCACCTAAGAAGGTAAGTTGGGATAGATTGACTCCCTGTCAACAGAAGAAGGATGAGAGTGTATCCGATTTCTTTACTAACTTTGAAGATACGTTTTTGGATTACAGTGGGCAGGATATGTCCACGGAAGGGGGAGTTTGTTTGTTTGTTGACAGGTTTGTCACTAACCTCCTTCCTGAAATAAAGTCCCGTTTGCAGGCGTCTGAAAGTACTTGGTCTACATCTTCTCCCTCTGTTATTCTAAATATGGCCCAATATTATGAGCATTGAGATAAGGAAGAAAAAGATAAAAATGATAAAAAGCACAAGGATTTTATGACGAAGGTGTTGTTGCAGCAGGCATACCGGGGTAATACCAGAGGACGGGGAGGTCCTTTACAACAACTCCCACGTACTAGGCAGCCTTCGACAACACCTTTGGGTCAGTATCAGTGTGCCTATTGTAAGGAAGAGGGACATTGGCGTAGCCAGTGTCCTGTACTTTTGCAGAAGGTTTCATCCCCTAGAGGACGAGGTTCTGGCGGTAGGGGCCGTGGGACCGATAGATCCCAGAATACTGCGGCTCCCGTGGGTCGTTCCGATAATAATTATTTTGACGACCCTAGAGAGAGACAGTACTACAATGATGTTTATGATTTTGATGATGTGACAGGTATGTCCTATAGCTAGGACAGCCTGGTGGATACAGGTGCGACAAAGAGTTCTTTTTCCCGACATATGGTCTCCGGGGCGGGCCTGTCTCGCCATAATAATGTTTCAGTGGGTTTTTCTGGAGTACCGGTTGTAACCCCCATTTCACAACCCCTTGCACTTACTGTTGGTCCTTTTACTGGGGAGTCCCCATTTTTAGTAACCTCAAATTGTGGTGAGAATTTGATGGGCTTGGATTTATTGAAAAAATTGCATGCTACTATTTATTGTTCTCCTGATGGTGGTTACATTACTATGGGTCCGGATGTGAGTACTAGACAGTGTTTGTCCCAAGATGTGCCTCTGCCAGCTGAGTTTGATCAGGTACCACCCATGTTATGGGCCACTGGTGATACTGATGTGGGTGTATTGCATATCTCACCAGTTTCTATACAAGTCAAAGACAATGCCATTTTGCCTCGCATTCACCAGTATAAAATACCGTAGGCGGGAAAACGGGCCCTTCTCCAGATTATTCAGGATTTGATACGTAAGGGAGTGGTTGAGGAAACGTCTGGTAACGTTTGTAATAGTTCTATTCTTCCGGTTCTTAAAAAGGCACCCTCGGGTTCTTCTGATGCTACTGATGACGTTTATCGTTTTGTGATTTGATCTGCGAGAGGTCAATAAAATAGTGGTTCCACAATTTCCGGTGGTTCCTGATATTACCACACTTTTGACAATGATTCCATCTACCGCTAAGTTCTTCTCTGTTATTAACTTGAAAAATGCTTTCTTTAGTAATCCTATGCATCCAGATAGTAGATATTTGTTTGGATTTACACTGCTCGGTAGGAGCTTTCGATTCTGCCGCGCTCATCAGGGCTATACTGAGAGTCCTAGTATTTATAGTCAGGCATTAAAGAATCAGTTGGATTCACTCTTGCTTTCCCCAGGTAATGTATTGGTGCAGTATGTTGATGATCTGTTGATCGCTTCTGATACGGAACAAGGTTGTAAGGATAGTACAGTGCAACTGCTGTTGAATTTGGCACATCATAGCCATAAAGTATCTCTTTCGAAGTTTCAGTATTGTCGACAAGAGGTTACCTAGTTAGGTCACCTACTGTTGAAGGAGGGTAGGGAGTTGACTACTGAGCGCATTAGAACGTTTGTTAAAATGTCCATTCCATGAACTCAAAAAGATGTAGATGAACGCGCTTTTATAGGTATTACTTCCTAAAGTCGCCAGTGGATTCCAAATTATTCCTTACTAATCAAACCTTTGCTTGCATTAATGACGAAAGAAGTGTATGAACCTTTGCCTTGGACGCCTGACTGTCAGCAATCTTTTGAGCAATTAAAAACTGCACTTTGCTCAGCTCCAGTGCTTGGCACACCAACTATAGGAAACTGTTTGTGCTTTATGTGCACAAGATGGCTGGCTGTGCACTTTCTGTCCTGAACCAGACATTTGGATATAGACAGAGACCTTGTGCTTGAATATATACTTTTACTACGCAGTTTTTACACCGCAATACCATCACAACGCGGTAGTTACATCGACCGCATTGTTACCATGCAGTGCCATTACAACGCAAGTCGTTACAACGACTTGCGCTAGATGGCGCGCTGGACTTAGGAATAGTATGATTTACTATTCCAACTCCAGTGTGTGCAACACTAGGGAAGGTGTTGGAATAGTAAATCATACTATTCCTTAGTCTAGAGCACCATCTAGCGCAAGTCGTTGTAACGACTTGCGTTGTAAAGGCACTGCAAGGTAACAACGCAGTCGATGTAACAACCGCGTTGTGATGGTATTGCGGTGTAAAAACCGCGTAGTAAAGCTTGTTTCCCCACACAGCGTAGCCAGTTCCAGCGTATCCGCATCAATCATCGCTGAGAAAGCAGAACTGGCAGATACCCCATTAGAATGAGGTAACAACATAGAGAACAACTGTAACCAAAGTATGCCTATGGCAGAGACAGAGGTCTTCGAGGTCAAAGAGATCTCTTCAACAATGAATATTAGTGAGGCCAACATAAAGGTAGACATACAAGCACAGTTCAGGGATGTGGTCCTATTCAATTTACCGACACTCCCTCTACACAGAGGGAAGGAGATAGTTCATCAGTGCCACAAATTAGGCAGCAAATTACAGTAAAAGCAATGATTCATCAGCCAGGCAGCCATCAGTGTGACACACTACACAATCTAGCATTTGAGATGCCCAAACATATCTGCTCAACCTTGCTGGATAAACCCTTGGCAATGGCAACAGGTTGCTGAGCCAAGCTTGGGGCATGAAGACAATCTTACCAAAGCAGAAACTAGGGCAGCCTCAAAACCAACGCATGCAGGAGGATCACTCACAGAGCTTCACTTCGATAAGTGGGGAGGTCTCCGAATCCATCATGAGCACTATAAATTCCTCCTTAATAGCGGCCGTTAAAGCCCTCACTTGGCAATCGCACAAACTGGAAATTCAAGTGGAGCTAACAAATATGCTTGTCCAGAGTGTGTTGTCGATTGACAACTCAACAAGAAAATAGACCACTGGGCAAACAAAGGCATGGATAAGTCTGCAGCAGCTAGTAGTGCAAGTGAGGCGATAGTTGATAAACTATCCATACTACGAGATCTACTAACTACGCCAATAAAACATTGCAAAACAATCCATGAAAGCAATATACAGAGTGGGAAAATGTCCCAGCAAACAGAGTCTTGGGCGATGAAGGACAATGTGCAGACTGATAATGGCAGAGTACAATTGGATCTAGGAACACAAAAAGCCATCAGTGGTGAAATATTATGTGACATTAACAAGAAGACTCAACAAACTACAAAAATAACTTCAACACGCTTGCTCATGAGGAACTCGAGTATGATCAATCTTCAGTGCAGGCCCACAATAACAGCACCTCATCAGAATGTATAGAAGACAGGCCTAGGAGAAACAGTCAGGCAAGTGAGGTGTAGGAAGGTGGAATCTAACTATATGGTTGCCCCCACTTTTTTTATGGTGTTTTGCTGGTTTATGACTTAGTTGGACTGGGACCCTGCTATTCAGGGCCCCAGTCTATCTGCTTCCTCTGTAAAATGGTTTCCATGTGCCTTAGGCACATCTCAAATTGGAATCTGGAGTGCCCTTATAAGTCCCTAGTATATGGTATACTATGTACCAAGGCATAGGTACCTCAGAGGCCTACCAGGGGCTGCAGCATGTATTATGCCACTCCTGGAAGGCCATCCAAAATGACACCACAGGTCTGCTACTGCAGCCTGGGTATGGTGGTGCATGCACCCCTTACTGTGATATAGGTTACCTATATCACTACATAATTACACATATATAAACCTATAAGTCACTCCTATAGCAGGCCTTATCAATCCTGAAGGCAGGGTGCTTGGTTCTTATGTGAGAGGGTGCCACTGCATGAGCAGGGCCCCTCTGCAGTGCCCAGAGTCCATTCTCTGGGGCTGTTTGTAAATGCGGTTAAACCATATACTCTTAAGTGCATTATATCCTCGCGGTAGAATGCTAACTTTGGAATGACTGCATCAAAACATGTCGTGTTTGGTGTCAAACATCTTGGAATACTACCCCCCGCCAATCCTGGCGCGGGGTAGCATTCCACCCTTCTAGAGGAGAGACATGTTCACCCTGGTCTAACCGGTAACTTCTTTCCAGAGCCCCAGCATCACAAAATGGATGCTGCTGCCACAGACACAAGTCTGGCCTCCTGCTGCTGGATGAAACTCCGGCAGGGGAGGCCTGGACAATAGGTTTTCTGTTGCAGGGAGGTGTGACCACCTCCCCAGACAGGATAATGTGTATTGGGGCTGGGCGGGAGCACTCTCTGGGTGCTTTGAAGTCCTGCACTGGGGGCACATTTGGTGTCCCTGTGCATACCCCCGTTCAAACCGGATCAGGGGCTTCCAGCCCCTGCTTTGGCGCGAACTGGACAAAGGGAAAGGGGTGTAGCCACCCCTCTGCCCTGACCCACCCATAGGTGGGGCCACAGAGTAGTCCAACCCCTAAACTTGGTATAAGTATAGGAACCCAGTCCTTAGGACTTTAGATTATCCCTGGACGAAACTCTGACACTGAATCCTGGACCTTCGACGCTCTACTCAAGACTAGAGGACAGAAGAATCTCCCTTGGGGTCAAGGAGTGACTCCCCTGCTTGGCAGGCACCAAAGAAGCATCTGTCCGGTTCGCATTTCTGAAGCTCCCGTCGGACGCCGAAGTCATCGCATCACCAGAGGTAGATTCTCAGACTTCCCCGAGGCTACCCTGAGTCCCCAGCAAAGCTGAGGCCCGTGGCTATCGTGGGTGACATGAGACCGTGACCCCTGGACACCGAGCACATTTGCAAGTGCATCCTCTTCTGGGTCTCCCACGAAGTCGTGCTTTGGGCTCCGAGTAGCCCCAGCCTCCAGCACCAACTGCACCGAAGATCACTGGCCTCCACTCCACAAGTGTCCTGTAAATCAGCTCCACGTGCGAAGTCTTGAGGCTCCTTCGCGGTTGCTAGTCCGTTGGCTAGTAGCCCTTCATGAAGGCCAATCCTTTTCTTCTTGGGCTCCCTGGTTGCTCCAGGCTTGCCCTCTCTTACCCTCACTGGGTGAGTTCCTCAGACCTTACTGGTCTGCACCATCATCATCTTCCACTTTCCACAAGACTTGCTGTTGCCAAGGCCTGTTGGGTCCAATCCGGTCGCCGACACCTCAGCAAGCCGCAGACGTCGTGGGACAGTCCGAATCCTGCTCCTGGTTGCCGACAACACCTCCTGGACATCGTGACTGCGGAGTCAAGACGACCAACAACGCACCTGAAGCACCCGACATCGGTGGGCATCCGCTCATCGCCTTCCTGGTCACTGGCTAGTGACCCAGACTCTGTCCCCTCTGCTTTCAGGTTCTTCAGATCTCCGATCCACTCTTGGATCCACCCGGACACTTTCCACTTGGTCGCCAGCAGCACTTTGCAGCAGATCGCCATTCAAATCGACGACGAAACCCGACCCCGAAAGGCACCTATGCACCCGGCTTCCCTGGGTGAGGTAACACGAGTACTCCGGTGCTCCCGTAGGTAGAGACACTCCAAAGTACTAGTTCTCAAAGGGTTTGCTCCAAGTCCTCCTTTAAGTGTCCCTTTTCTTTAATTTCCTGATCGCGACTTTCTCCATAGAAGTTAACGGCGTATCGCGGTTGTGTGTTTACACTGCACGCGTCCCCCGTGGGTCCCCTGTGTCACTACCTTGGGTGGTTCCTTGTGGTCCAAGCACTTCTAGAGGCTCTAGGCCTAGTGTCTAGCTCAGTCGTGGTTCTTATACCACTTTATTGGTATATGGTTTGGTACGCCCCTAGGGCCCAAACGTGTATTTGTGCTATTACTGTGTTTAAATAACTTATTACTTATGTACTTCGAACTCTAGCCTCATAAAGAGACTAGAGGGGTGTGTTTAGCAATAAATACATATATTTTGAATATATACCTGGTGTGGTGCTCTTTCATTTGGTCACTCAAGAGATTATAGACTGGTAAAACAAGCTGCTTTACATTCCTTCAAGACTTAGCCTGAAGGCTGCTCTCCATAGCTACCACTAGGATAGCTTTCAATAAAGGTTGTCTTTAACCTATCTCCAATAAGGGGTTGTTTGGACTGGTGCAAGGTGCCCACTATAATTAGTGGACAGCATATACCAGGCCAACTTCTCTCATTGGTGTGCAGCGTGTGGGATTCCAGCTTGCTATTGTTTTACCAGATAATCTCAATTGAATTGATCAACTGAAAACCACTAAAGGTACCTAAGGTACATATAATTTAAGCTTAGGATACAGTAAGTTCTACTGAACTTAGAGTTGTGTGTTAAGGGATAGCACAACCCTTTCTACAACTCAAGAGAGTTTAGTAGGCCACACTAGAGTAGGTAGTGCATACACACACCACACTAGTAATGTCTTTAAGGGTAGGATCTAAAGAATCCTTGCAGGAAGCCACTGAGCTTCCACCCTCCAAGTATGATACACTCCCATTCTTGGAATTGAGAGCATTATGTAACTTGAGGAAAATAAGGACCACCACCCAACACCTTAAGGAGTTGTTGGTAGCTTATGACCTTAGTAAGCCCTTGGGGACTGAAGGGGTAGGAGCAGAGGGTGGGGCAGAAGAGGAGGATGGGGCCAGGGGTAGAAATGCCCCAGCCCCCCCTCTGAAACTGGCCAGGAGGGTGACAATGACCCTGACCTGGATAACCAAATCCCTCCTGTGGAAGATGAAGAGGATGATCAGGATGATACCCTCTTTGCCCCCCCAGGAAGGATTATGAGTGTGCCCAGAAAGTCTAGATCTCCTTCTCAGGAGTCTAACCACTCTGGCACCTCAATAGGGAGCTCTGTCTCATCTCATAGGAGGGAAACCTCTCATGAGAGGAGAAAGAGGCTGATTCAGTATGAGGAAGCTCAGCTTGAACTCAGAAGGAAGCAAGTAGCCTTAGACAGGGAGTCCCTAGATCTCTTTAAAGAGAAAAGAAAGTTGGGACTAGAGTCTCATGGTGGCAGCAATATCCCTAGAGATAGGGAAAGGTCTTATGACCATAGAAACCTAAACAAGATTGTCCCTCCCTACCAGCGTGGGGATGACATCCACAAATGGATAACTGCACTGGAAAGGGCCTGTAAAGTTCAGAAGGTCCCCTAGAAGCAGTGGGCAGCAATCTTGTGGCTCTCCTTTGCAGACAAAGGTAGAGACAAGCTCCTCACTGTAAGAGAAGAGGATGCTGACAATTACACAGTCTTGAAGAGTGCTCTGATAGATGGGTTTGGCCTAACCACTGAACAGTATAGGTTGAAGTTCAGAGACACCCAAAAAGCTCAGACTCAAGACTGGGTTGATTTTGTAGATTGTGCTACAAAGGCTCTGGAAGGTTGGATACATGGCAACAAAGTGCATGACTTTTTAGGATTGTACAATTTGATTATGAGGGAGCAGATCCTTAATAATTGTCAAAACCAGCTTTTGCACCAGTATCTGGTGGACTCTGATCTGACCTCTCCCCAAGAATTGGGAAAGAAGGCAGACAAATGGGTCAGAACCAGAGTAAAGACTAAACATCAGGGTGGTGACTAGAAGAAAGATTCTACTAAGTCCCAAGAGAAAGGTGGGGATAAATCTAAGGATAAGTCCACTACAGGGCCCCAAAATTCCTCTTCTGGGGGTGGGTCCCAAACTCCTTCCTCTCCTGAAAAGAAACCATATTGCCATGTCTGTAAAAAGCCTGGGCACTGGAAATCTGATCCCAGTTGCCCCAGGATTGGCAATAAAGAAAATGTTCCCCCAGCAACTACTAACCCCCTCCTGGTACTACCAGTAGTAATCCTCCAGTTGGGAGTAGTGCACCCAAAAAGTTAGGTGCTTTTGCAACAGGAACAGAGGTGGGCCCTAGTTTAGACAGGGACCCCTCAACAGACTCCTCTGACTCTGATGGTGGTATAGGATTTGCCACATTTACCATGGGCCCCACAGCATTGGGCAGGTACAGATTGGAGCCAATAATTAATGGTCAGAAAGCTGTGGCATTTAGGGACACAGGGGCTAGTGTCACCATGGTGGCAGGGAAACTAGTCCCCCTCACCAGCTTTTACCTGAGTTTAAATACCAGGTGACCAACATTGATGGTGTCAGAACAGATCACCCCATGGCCATAGTCAATCTCAGCTGGGAGGGGTCACAGGCCCAAAAAGAGTGGCAGTGTCCCCAACCTTACCTGTAGATTGCCTGATGGGCAATGATCTGGAAATTTCAGCCTGGGCTGAAGTTGAACACCAAACCCATCTCAGGATGTTGGGTGTCCCTGTAAAGGTTAGTGGGGCTGTGATGGCCACAGCCCCAGCCCAAGATTTTGGAGAGGTGGAGCCTGGGAGAATGGCCCCCTCTCCCCCAAAAGAGAGCACCAGGGTTGAAGAAAAGTCTTCTTCCCCCCAGACAGTAGGTAAGGGTCAGCCTCCTCAGGGAACTGACCCTACCCCTAGTGAAGGAACTGCCACAGAGGTAGTCAGGCCTGGCCTGGCCACACCCCTGATGGCAGAGGACCCTTCCAAGGTGGTACCCAGTCTGGAGCAGGTAACCTGCCCCTCTCTACCCTGCCTCAGTCAGCCCAGGGCTGCAGAGGTCAGGGAGGTCAGTGGACCCCCAGGGCCCCCTGTCCAGAGGAACCCCCATCAGCAGATTAGGGGCACCCAGTCTAGCAGCCCTAGCCAGGTGAAAATTCCTCTACACACTGAGGGATCCCCCATACCTTTATGTAGGGACCTCCCCAGAAGGACTCAGGTAGGCAAGGGCAAACCTGGGACCAGAAGGTTCCAAACCTGCCATGTCCCTCCAGTGGTCCATCCAAAGGGACCCAACCCCCAGCTGTAGGCAGCCAAAGGTTGACCCTTAGAGCAAAGTGCAACTCAGTCATGGAAAGACAGGCATACATGGTGACCAGTGATCTGAGGAAGCTGAGGCCAACATTCCTAGGGCCCCCCTTCCCTACTCAGACACCTCACCAGCCTTGTACTTTACCTAAGCACACCACGGGTAGTGATTCCCCATGGTGGAGACCCTCTCACACCCTTAGGGTGAGGGATTGCTTAGTGGACCATAAGACAGGGGGCAACCATGCTAGTGCAGGTGCTTCCTTATGTGGCCACTTAGTCAATAAAGGCTCAACTGGCCAAGGTTAGCCTTATCTCCTTTCGTTTGGGGGGGGTTATGTAGGAAGGTGGAATCTAACTATATGGTTGCCCCCACTTTTTTTATGGTGTTTTGCTGGTTTATGACTTAGTTGGACTGGGACCCTGCTATTCAGGGCCCCAGTCTATCTGCTTCCTCTGTAAAATGGTTTCCATGTGCCTTAGGCACATCTCAAATTGGAATCTGGTGTGCCCTTATAAGTCCCTAGTATATGGTATACTATGTACCAAGGGCATAGGTACCTCAGAGGCCTACCAGGGGCTGCAGCATGTATTATGCCACTCCTGGAAGGCCATCGAAAATGACACCACAGGTCTGCTACTGCAGCCTGGGTAAGGTGGTGCATGCACCCCTTACTGTGATATAGGTTACCTATATCACTACATACTTACACATATATAAACCTATAAGTCACTCCTATAGCAGGCCTTATCAATCCTGAAGGCAGAGTGCTTGGTTCTTATGTGAGAGGGTGCCACTGCATGAGCAGGGCCCCTCTGCAGTGCCCAGAGTCCATTCTCTGGGGCTGTTTGTAAATGCGGTTAAACCATATACTCTTAAGTGCATTATATCCTCGCGGTAGAATGCTAACTTTGGAATGACTGCATCAAAACATGTCGTGTTTGGTGTCAAACATCTTGGAATACTACCCCCCCGCCAATCCTGGCGGCGGGGGTAGCATTCCACCCTTCTAGAGGGAGAGACATGTTCACCCTGGTCTAACCGGTAACTTCTTTCCAGAGCCCCAGCATCACAAAATGGATGCTGCTGCCACAGACACAAGTCTGGCCTCCTGCTGCTGGACGAAACTCCGGCAGGGGAGGCCTGGACAATAGGTTTCCTGTTGCAGGGAGGTGTGACCACCTCCCCAGACAGGATAATGTGTATTGGGGCTGGGCGGGAGCACTCTCTGGGTGCTTTGAAGTCCTGCACTGGGGGCACATTTGGTGTCCCTGTGCATACCCCAGTTCAAACCGGATCAGGGGCTTCCAGCCCCTGCTTTGGCGCGAACTGGACAAAGGGAAAGGGGTGTAGCCACCCCTCTGCCCTGACCCACCCATAGGTGGGGCCACAGAGTAGTCCAACCTCTAAACTTGGTATAAGTATAGGAACCCAGTCCTTAGGACTTTAGATTATCCCTGGACGAAACTCTGACACTGAATCCTGGACCTTCGACGCTCTACTCAAGACTAGAGGACAGAAGAATCTCCCTTGGGGTCAAGGAGTGACTCCCCTGCTTGGCAGGCACCAAAGAAGCATCTGTCCGGTTCGCATTTCTGAAGCTCCCGTCGGACGCCGAAGTCATCGCATCACCAGAGGTAGATTCTCAGACTTCCCCGAGGATACCCTGAGTCCCCAGCAAAGCTGAGGCCCGTGGCTATTGTGGGTGACGTGAGACCGTGACCCCTGGACACCGAGCACATTTGCAAGTGCATCCTCTTCTGGGTCTCCCACGAAGTCGTGCTTTGGGCTCCGAGTAGCCCCAGCCTCCAGCACCAACTGCACTGAAGATCACTGGCCTCCACTCCACGAGTGTCCTGTGAATCAGCTCCACGTGCGACGTCTTGAGGCTCCTTCGCAGTCGCTAGCCCGTTGGCTAGTAGCCCGTCACGAAGGCCAATCCTTTTCTTCTTGGGCTCCCTGGTTGCTCCAGGCTTGCACTCTCTTACCCTCACTGGGTGAGTTCCTCAGACCTTGCTGGTCTGCACCATCGTCATCTTCCACTTTCCACAAGACTTGCTGTTGCCAAGGCCTGTTGGGTCCAATCCGGTCGCCAACACCTCAGCAAGCCGCAGACGTCGTGTGACAGTCCGAATCCTGCTCCTGGTTGCCGACAACGCCTCCTGGACATCGTGACTGCGGAGTCAAGACGACCGACAACGCACCTGAAGCACCCAACATCGGTGGGCATCCGCTCATCGCCTTCCTGGTCACTGGCTAGTGACCCAGACTCTGTCCCCTCTGCTTTCAGGTTCTTCAGATCTCCGATCCACTCTTGGATCCACCCGGACACTTTCCACTTGGTCGCCAGCAGCACTTTGCAGCAGATCGCCATTCAAATCGATGACGAAACCCGACCCCGAAAGGCACCTATGCACCCGGCTTCCCTGGGTGAGGTAACACGAGTACTCCGGTGCTCCCGAGGGTAGAGACACTCCAAAGTACTAGTTCTCAAAGGGTTTGCTCCAAGTCCTCCTTTAAGTGTCCCTTTTCTTTAATTTCCTGATCGCGACTTTCTCCATAGAAGTTAACGGCGTATCGCGGTTGTGTGTTTACACTGCACGCGTCCCCCGTGGGTCCCCTGTGTCACTACCTTGGGTGGTTCCTTGTGGTCCAAGCACTTCTAGAGGCTCTAGGCCTAGTGTCTAGCTCAGTCGTGGTTCTTATACCACTTTATTGGTATATGGTTTGGTACGCCCCTAGGGCCCAAACGTGTATTTGTGCTATTACTGTGTTTAAATAACTTATTACTTATGTACTTCGAACTCTAGCCTCATAAAGAGACTAGGAACAGAGGTGGGTCCTAGTTTAGACAGGGACCCCTCAACAGACTCCTCTGACTCTGATGGTGGTATAGGATTTGCCACATTTACCATGGGCCCCACAGCATTGGGCAGGTACAGATTGGAGCCAATAATTAATGGTCAGAAAGCTGTGGCATTTAGGGACACAGGGGCTAGTGTCACCATGGTGGCAGGAAACTAGTCCCCCTCACCAGCTTTTACCTGAGTTTAAATACCAGGTGACCAACATTGATGGTGTCAGAACAGATCACCCCATGGCCATAGTCAATCTCAGCTGGGAGGGGTCACAGGCCCAAAAAGAGTGGCAGTGTCCCCAACCTTACCTGTAGATTGCCTGATGGGCAATGATCTGGAAATTTCAGCCTGGGCTGAAGTTGAACACCAAACCCATCTCAGGATGTTGGGTGTCCCTGTAAAGGTTAGTGGGGCTGTGATGGCCACAGCCCCAGCCCAAGATTTTGGAGAGGTGGAGCCTGGGAGAATGGCCCCCTCTCCCCAAAAGAGAGCACCAGGGTTGAAGAAAAGTCTTCTTCCCCCAGACAGTAGGTAAGGGTCAGCCTCCTCAGGGAACTGACCCTACCCCTAGTGAAGGAACTGCCACAGAGGTAGTCAGGCCTGGCCTGGCCACACCCCTGATGGCAGAGGACCCTTCCAAGGTGGTACCCAGTCTGGAGCAGGTAACCTGCCCCTCTCTATCCTGCCTCAGTCAGCCCAGGGCTGCAGAGGTCAGGGAGGTCAGTGGACCCCCAGGGCCCCCTGTCCAGAGGAACCCCCATCAGCAGATTAGGGGCACCCAGTCTAGCAGCCCTAGCCAGGTGAAAATTCCTCTACACACTGAGGGATCCCCCATACCTTTATGTAGGGACCTCCCCCAGAAGGACTCTGGTAGGCAAGGTCAAACCTGGGACCAGAAGGTTCCAAACCTGCCATGTCCCTCCAGTGGTCCATCCAAAGGGACCCAACCCCCAGCTATAGGCAGCCAAAGGTTGACCCTTAGAGCAAAGTGCAACTCAGTCATGGAAAGACAGGCATACATGGTGACCAGTGATCTGAGGAAGATGAGGCCAACATTCCTAGAGCCCCCCTTCCCTACTCAGACACCTCACCAGCCTTGTACTTTACCTAAGCACACCACGGGTAGTGATTCCCCATGGTGGAGACCCTCTCACACCCTTAGGGTGAGGGATTGCTTAGTGGACCATAAGACAGGGGGCAACCATGCTAGTGCAGGTGCTTCCTTATGTGGCCACTTAGTCAATAAAGGCTCAACTGGCCAAGGTTAGCCTTATCTCCTTTCGTTTGGGGGGTTATGTAGGAAGGTGGAATCTAACTATATGGTTGCCCCACTTTTTTATGGTGTTTTGCTGGTTTATGACTTAGTTGGACTGGGACCCTGCTATTCAGGGCCCCAGTCTATCTGCTTCCTCTGTAAAATAGTTTCCCTAGTGCCTTAGGCACATCTCAAATTGGAATCTGGTGTGCCCTTATAAGTCCCTAGTATATGGTATACTATGTACCAAGGGCATAGGTACCTCAGAGGCCTACCAGGGGCTGCAGCATGTATTATGCCACTCCTGGAAGGCCATCAAAAATGACACCACAGGTTTGCTACTGCAGCCTGGGTAAGGTGGTGCATGCACCCCTTACTGTGATATAGGTTACCTATATCACTACATACTTACACATATATAAACCTATAAGTCACTCCTATAGCAGGCCTTATCAATCCTGAAGGCAGAGTGCTTGGTTCTTATGTGAGAGGGTGCCACTGCATGAGCAGGGCCCCTCTGCAGTGCCCAGAGTCCATTCTCTGGGGCTGTTTGTAAATGCGGTTAAACCATATACTCTTAAGTGCATTATATCCTCGCGGTAGAATGCTAACTTTGGAATGACTGCATCAAAACATGTCGTGTTTGGTGTCAAACATCTTGGAATACTACCCCCCGCCAATCCTGGTGGCGGGGGTAGCATTCCACCCTTCTAGAGGGAGAGACATGTTCACCCTGGTCTAACCGGTAACTTCTTTCCAGAGCCCCAGCATCACAAAATGGATGCTGCTGCCACAGACACAAGTCTGGCCTCCTGCTGCTGGACGAAACTCCGGCAGGGGAGGCCTGGACAATAGGTTTCCTGTTGCAGGGAGGTGTGACCACCTCCCCAGACAGGATAATGTGTATTGGGGCTGGGCGGGAGCACCCTCTGGGTGCTTTGAAGTCCTGCACTGGGGGCACATTTGGTGTCCCTGTGCATACCCCGTTTTCAAACCGGATCAGGGGCTTCCAGCCCCTGCTTTGGCGCGAACTGGACAAAGGAAAAGGGGTGTAGCCACCCCTCTGCCCTGACCCACCCATAGGTGGGGCCACAGAGTAGTCCAACCCCTAAACTTGGTATAAGTATAGGAACCCAGTCCTTAGGACTTTAGATTATCCCTGGACGAAACTCTGACACTGAATCCTGGACCTTCGACGCTCTACTCAAGACTAGAGGACAGAAGAATCGCCCTTGGGGTCAAGGAGTGACTCCCCTGCTTGGCAGGCACCAAAGAAGCATCTGTCCGGTTCGCATTTCTGAAGCTCCCGTCGGACGCCGAAGTCATCGCATCACCAGAGGTGGATTCTCAGACTTCCCCGAGGCTACCCTGAGTCCCCAGCAAAGCTGAGGCCCGTGGCTATCGTGGGTGACGTGAGACCGTGACCCCTGGACACCGAGCACATTTGCAAGTGCATCCTCTTCTGGGTCTCCCATGAAGTCGTGCTTTGGGCTCCGAGTAGCCCCAGCCTCCAGCACCAACTGCACCGAAGATCACTGGCCTCCACTCCACGAGTGTCCTGTGAATCAGCTCCACGTGCGACGTCTTTAGGCTCCTTCGCGGTCGCTAGCCCGTTGGCTAGTAGCCCTTCACGAAGGCCAATCCTTTTCTTCTTGGGCTCCCTGGTTGCTCCAGGCTTGCCCTCTCTTACCCTCACTGGGTGAGTTCCTCAGACCTTGCTGGTCTGCACCATCGTCATCTTCCACTTTCCACGAGACTTGCTGTTGCCAAGGCCTGTTGGGTCCAATCCGGTCACCGACACCTCAGCAAGCCGCAGACGTTGTGGGACAGTCCGAATCCTGCTCCTGGTTGCCGACAATGCCTCCTGGACATCGTGACTGCGGAGTCAAGATGACCGACAACGCACCTGAAGCACCCGACATCGGTGGGCATCCGCTCATCGCCTTCCTGGTCACTGGCTAGTGACCCAGACTCTGTCCCCTCTGCTTTCAGGTTCTTCAGATCTCCGATCCACTCTTGGATCCACCCGGACACTTTCCACTTGGTCGCCAGCAGCACTTTGCAGCAGATCGCCATTCAAATCGACGACGAAACCCGACCCCGAAAGGCACCTATGCACCCGGCTTCCCTGGGTGAGGTAACACGAGTACTCCAGTGCTCCCGTGGGTAGAGACACTCCAAAGTACTAGTTCTCAAAGGGTTTGCTCCAAGTCCTCCTTTAAGTGTCCCTTTTCTTTAATTTCCTGATCGCGACTTTCTCCATAGAAGTTAACGGCGTATCGCGGTTGTGTGTTTACACTGCACGCGTCCCCCGTGGGTCCCCTGTGTCACTACCTTGGGTGGTTCCTTGTGGTCCAAGCACTTCTAGAGGCTCTAGGCCTAGTGTCTAGCTCAGTCGTGGTTCTTATACCACTTTATTGGTATATGGTTTGGTACGCCCCTAGGGCCCAAACGTGTATTTGTGCTATTACTGTATTTAAATAACTTATTACTTATGTACTTCGAACTCTAGCCTCATAAAGGAACTAGAGGGGTGTGTTTAGCAATAAATACATATATTTTGAATATATACCTGGTGTGGTGCTCTTTCATTTGGTCACTCAAGAGATTATAGACTGGTAAAACAAGCTGCTTTACATTCCTTCAAGACTTAGCCTGAAGGCTGCTCTCCATAGCTACCACTAGGATAGCTTTCAATAAAGGTTGTCTTTAACCTATCTCCAATAAGGGGTTGTTTGGACTGGTGCAAGGTGCCCACTATAATTAGTGGACAGCATATACCAGGCCAACTTCTCACATGAGGTAAAAGCAGAGGCGATGACCTGAGTCTCTGAAGATCTGCTCCATCTTCCATCCAAAGACAGAGATCCATAGCCTAGTCACACAGCAAGAACAACTTAAACAGGGTGGGGAAAGGGCAGTAACTAAACCTATACTAGCAAACAACGCACCACATATACACCAGGATTCACAAGGGAAAAGGGAAAATTACAATGAGACCATGCCCCAAATGGCACCTAATGGCCAAACAAAAACATACTTAGAGGGAGTAATTAGCAATGTCAAAGATTGTGCCATTAAACAAACAAGCTCCTGTCCATATGAAAGCTTAACCATGCCACAGGTGACAGCCCAGGTGAGAGCAATAGACCAAGGGGCAAATAGGCTAGGAGCACACCACACTATCCCACAGCAACATATCTCATCAAGGGCAGCAGACAGGAGTCAAGCGTGGAAAAATCCATCTACTGGACCTCAGGCAGAAAACTGGCACACCTACAGCATAAATGCCAAATGATTTGTGGTAGAGGATGAGCCTAACTTAGGATGTAAAAGAACATTGCAGCAAGCCCTTTCATGTAGGAGTGAGTATGTGCAAAATGAACAGGACTCTAGATAAGACCCCAAGCAGATTAACAACAATGTAAGACAAAACTGTCATCCGCAAACAACCCAAGAAAAGGGAGCAAATGAGGAACATTTGTTTTCACCAGTATCGGCAGCACTACTGTTTACAGCTGAGTTCAAGATGAAAGATTCATGGGATATTCTAAACAGGTCCAACATTATGCATCTCTTAGATTATATGCCCTCTCTATCATACCTTATATCACACATCTGACTTTTGTGAAATTCAAGTGCAATACGCGGATCAGTCAAAGAGAATTCCCATTAATGTAGTGGGCCAACAATGTGGATGTTCAGAACATTCTAGAAGAAAGTAAGCAATTTAAAGAATGGGGCATACTCATTAATAATCCAACGACTGAAAATTATCCCTACTCCCCCCCCCAGCGCCTTGAGACCCTCACGGGTGAGTAGCGCGCTCTACAAACCCCTGATTGATTGATTGATATGTGCTATCATAGAGGCAGCACCTCTTAGTGCAACACAAAGAAGTAAGCAGTGTTTTGAGAGGAGCTCACGAAGTAACACCCTCGTTCAGGGGGGAAAGATCACAGTTCAATTCACAAGGGGCACAAGCGACAATCATTGTATTGTTGAGTCAACAACGCACGCCCATTCGGAGCAGTCTGATTGAGCTTTGCTCCCTTCAGTCCTCGCAACAAAGGGACAGTCAAATTCCTAGAATGGACGGAAAAAAGCAACGCTCCTAAGAACCATGCTAAAGAGAACTAGCTGGAACGTGGCAGGCTTGGCTTTATTTATGGTGAATACAAGGACACTGCAGTACCGATATACCAGTGACATATTATGTCTACAGGAAACATGGTCGACCGCTCCCATCTCCATCCCAGGGTTCCAAACAATTCATACTGCTGCACATAAGAAAAACTTGTTTGGAAGAGCTATAGGTGGTTTTTCAAGATATTTGAAACTAGATCTGAAGGTAAAATTAAAGAATGGACCACCAACTCTGGGTATATAAAGACAGTAAGCATGAATGACCTTGCACTGAATGGAAGAACTACTGCCATTTCGGTTATAAATCTGTATGTTATTCCCCAAGGAGATGTAAAAACGGCCAGCGTCAAAAGCATCACTGAGCAGATATAAGCATTTCTATATGAGCATCAGGGGGTACTAGTGTGTTGTGGCTGGAGACTTCAATGCACCAGAACTGGGTTAATCTGAGACAATCCAGAGTGATCACTCTAGAAGCATTCTTGAAGCTTGTCTCAGTAAATTTGAATTGGGATCGTCTGATCAAGAAGGAAGCAAGGGGGTAAATCAACCCCCACTTTTAAAGACATTTCAACATTGGATTACATCTTCTTAAGCAAGGATTTATTAAAGAGGTGTATAAATTACCAGGTCCAATAAAGGAGCGAGAGTGATCACCAACCCATTTCTATAGAAGTCAACGTGGGAGCCATGATACACAGGAATTATAAATCGTCCAGCTGCTTGCTCTCAACCAATATCAGGCAGTTAACAAAAAGAATCAAATGGCTTTCAGCTAGCATGGACAAGTACACACACTGGAAATTTGCTATGTTGGCCCGATTTGGGGAAATGAAGCAAACCTGGAAAAGAAACGGGTTTTAATGGTAGAGAAGCTCCATGAAGCACTAACAGCTCAAGAGCATTGAAAGCAGCCTGTAGTGCTTACAAAAGAGTGGTTGCTCCCATTCCCCGAGACCAGAGAGTTCCAGGAGAGCAAACGGAAGTGCCGTCATGCAGAATTTCAGCATAGAAGAAAGAAGACCTCCCTCACGCAAAGCAAAATGAAAGAGTCCAGGAAGCAACATATAAAAATAACCTAGAAGCTAAATCAAAGCCAAATCGAGAAGCAATGGAAATCCATATATGTTCTGCTGTCTCCTAGCAAGTCCAATGGAATTCTGGGGGTATGTAAATGGTCTGGCAAACACAGCAACCAGCAAGGAGAATGGCGTACCGGCCACTAAATCGGAAGCGCATGTAAAAAAAACTATATGTGGATATGTGGACGCTGACAAAACAGGAGCTATCAATACAATCTATTTGGTTAATGCCCTCAGAGGATTGAAAGATAGTCGAATGACAGTCACCGAGTTAGAGACACTGAATATCTTGAAGAGCATTCGGAAGGACGGGACTCCCAGACCAAATGGTTTACCCGGTAGCATATTCAAAGAAGATCGATGTTTCTGGGTTCCACTAATGCTCAATCTGTTTAACAAATGCCTCACTTCATCGATCATTCCGAAGCTTGGAGAGGCTCCATTTTGCACCCAATACATAAAAAGGGGGATCCTACCCGACCTGAACACTGTAAGCTAATAGCCTAATTGGATGTCGACAGCAAGGCCTTTGCATAAGTGCTCCTACATGAGCTGGAACACTGGATCAACGAGAATAAAATTATACCAAACAGGATTTAGGCCTAACTCCTCTACAACGGACAATGTGATTGCTCTATCGTATCTGGGCACCAGGATCTTTGAAACTGCTATGTCACCACTATACGCTTGTTTTATAGATTACAGAGCACTGTTTGATGGTATTGATCGGAACATTTATTGGAAAAAACTTGCGGGATGGGGCATACCCAGGCAACTGCTGGTGGCAATAACTTCGCTATACACCAACACCTGAGTGAGGACCAAGATAGCACAGACTCATGCCACAGCAAAGACTTAGACCAATAAAGGGCTCAAACAGGGATGCATCATTGCCCCTACATTGTTTAACCTATACACAGCAGACTTTGGTGGGGAATTGTTGAAAGGGCACACATTCATTCCAAAATTGGGCCAGATGAAACTTCCTATAGTACCGTAAGCAGACAACCTGGTACTATTGGATCAAACTCGCATTGGGATGAGGAGAGCCCTAGATATACTTCACTCATATAATACAAGGAATGCTCTGCAGGCTAACGCTGACAAAACTAAAGTTCTGATTTTTTGCAGAAGACTTAAAAATATCAACTTGAATGGCAACTAGGCCCACTGAAAATAGGTACAACTAACAAATACAATTATCTTGGAGCATGGCTGACAGATACTGGTAAATCTACGCTGAAGGCCACCGCATTGGCAGGACAAGCAGCCAAAACTACGTATAATCTATACAAACTTCACTAAAAATTAAACATCCACTCGGTAGAGGCTTTTTGAAAAGAGTCATTAGGGCAATATTTTTGCCAACAATAAATTACGGCGACCTTGCTTTTCCTGGCAGGCTTACTGAGCCACTGGAGTGTAGTCACGTAGCTTAATACAGGAAAATATTTAGCATTCCCAAAAACACCCTG
This sequence comes from Calotriton arnoldi, assembly GCA_963921515.1. Taxonomy (NCBI): domain Eukaryota; kingdom Metazoa; phylum Chordata; class Amphibia; order Caudata; family Salamandridae; genus Calotriton; species Calotriton arnoldi. The sequence continues at coordinate 468,422 of CAWUFW010011987.1, forward strand.
ATTACATTGATTCGGCTTGAGTTCAACTTGGCTAGTCTGGCCCTTGAGTGCAATAAAGATATAATCAAGTTCTGGAGGCAAGATGGCGGCCGCATCTGTGGCCGAGTGAGCGCCTGCAGGTGATTGCCCTTCACAATTCCCCCAAAACTCCGATATGGCCAAAATTGTGTCATAGCCGGGATCATTATGTCCTAAAACACAGACTTGTGAAAGCTTCTTGAGAGCGGCAGGTATACAGTGTCTGCATTTGGGAAATGCTCTGGAGTGTACTCACGCATCGGTTTTCATCTCTGCCTGGCTTCCGGACTCGGCTCCTGCGGCTGGTGTGGTTTTCGGTTCAGGGAGCCTGCCAGACTACTGATAGGTTTTGGCGTGGATTGGTCGGAGCGCCGATGCCTCCCAAGAGCACCCGAGGAGCTAAGCAGCGCGGTGGAGTCCCCACAGCGACTGCAATGCCGAAACAAGCAGGAAGCGCCCAAGAGACATAACGACAGGGAGATGCTGCAGTAGATCCAGGAAGTAACTTGCAACCTGGGAGCACTCAAACTGCAGGGCCCAGGAAGAGAACCACTCCTGCTATTTTCCTCATCGCCAGGAATGGAAAGAACAGTAAATCGGATGTGCCCAGGGAGGAGAATGGAGAAGAGAATTCATGCCGGGACGAGGTGAGCTCTGGGAACGTAGGGGCTACTGATAATACTTTGAAGGCAGCAGGGAACAAGCCTAATCATGGAGAGCAGGGGGATACTGACCCCGCATTGTACACCTTGAGAGCCGGTGATGGGACAGGGGGACTGTGTGTTGTAACCCATATTATGGTAGGGGCAGAACATGGTGTAAATACTACAGAATCAGCTCCTGATAATTCGGTGAAGGACAAAAGAGCCTGTGATATGCAACTAATGGGAAATCAGAATGATCAGATTAACTCACAAGAATCACAAGAACTGCGTGAAGCAGAATTGGGCGATCACTTTTTTTCACTGTCTGATCATTCCAACTCATCAGGTGATGAGTCTGTACAAATATCTGATGGCCCCTCCGGCTTGCCAAGTTGACGGTGGAGCGAGACTAGCAGTATATATCAAGATGAGACCCCGGTGAACTGGACTAGGAACTCTGGCCCAGATACTATACGAAAAAAACACCAACAGCAATGCATAGAGAGGCGTCTGACACAGCGGCCTCAACCAGTCAAACACTGTATCCTACGCTCAAGTCAGGACCAACTGAGACTTTAGAGGTAATGCGACAAGGGCAGTATGAATCACTAGACCACATGGAAGAAATTTCTTTGGCTGTCATTTATGAGACAATAATGTCACATAGACAGGAAATCCGGTCAGAGAGCCAGAAAACGCAGGGAGCGTGTCGAAAATTCCAAAACTCACTTCGGCGAGTGGCCAAATCCTGTTCTGAGTTTGCTGAGCGGATAACGGAGGTTGAGAATAGGATTTCCAATCTTGAGGATGAAATGACCGCTCAAAAAAGCGGTGACAGATGACCTGACGACGCAGCGCAGGGATATGGCTTGGAAAATTGAAGACATGGAAAATCGGCTCCGCCGAAATAACTTAGGAATTTTGGGAGTCCCCGAAGGTACTGAGGGGTCTGATCCACGGAAATTTGTGGTAGGGTTGTTTACAGAAGCTTTCCCGGAGCTGACACATTGGGCGTGGGACAATGAGGTGCAACAGGCCCATCGGTTCCCCTTTCGGCAGAATTTTAACCAGGGGGCCAGTAATTCTGCTCAACCCAGAGCAATCCTTATTGCTCTGTCTAAATTTTTATCTAGGCAGGCTCAGTATGATCTGGCTAGGCCAGATAGAAAGAGAAGGGGGAACGGGTTTGAATTCTTTGTTCGCCCTGACTACTGTCATCAAACAGTGGAAAAAAGGCGGCAGCTCCGGCAACTAATTTCTCCATTTCAGGTCAAAGGTGCCCAAGCATTCCTTCTGAATCCTGCCAAACTCAAGGTCATACACAAGGATAGTACCCAGTTTTTCACATCTGCAATTAAGGCCAAAGAATATCTTCAGGACATCAAATCCTAATTTTCTTAGCTTTTAGCTTACTAAGGTTGTATTTACAACAGATGGATGCTATATTTACATATTTGTAGCACGTGAAAAATCTATAAGTATAAGCTTTAAATGTGTTATCATTTCCCCTTTTTTTTGTGGTTTGCTGGGATGAGCCTGAATACTCGGACTCAAAAGTACACTGGTGGGGAGAACTGTGGGGGTAAAGGGGGGCGGTCAGCGCTGGGGCAGGGCTCTCCATCATCTGAGACCCACGGGTCTTGCAGCCTCTATGTTTGGGTGGGTAGGGGGGTCTCTGCTGGCAGAAGAGACAAAGGGGTGGGGAAGGGTGGGGCACCAGGGGGGGGGTGGCTGCTGGGGGGGCACAGGGACTAAAAAATGGGGTAAAAAAGCCAATAAATGAGTTTATACAAACGAGAAAAAGCAATCTGTTATGTTGGGAGAGAGGGAGCTGTCTTTTTAGTTTTGAAGTAGGTTAATGATGAATATGTTTTCGGTATGTTCATTTAATATTCGGGGCCTTAATGAGAGGGCTAAGCGGCAAAGGGTAGCACAAGAAATTAGAAATATGTCCCCCGATGTGATCTGTCTTCAAGAGACTCATATCCCCTGGATCAAGCATAAGGTGCTTACAGAGTTAGGGTATGAATTACTGGCTTGTACTTCACAAGGGACTACAACTAGAGGGGTGGCCATCTTGGCTAAAAGAAGCAATCTAACGGTAGGGAATGCCTTTCGGATAAATATGGGCGCTGGGTAATTGTTGAATGTGTTGTTGCTAATAAAAAGTTTACAATTTGCTCGGTATATGGATCAAACCATGATGAAGCTCAGATACTAGATCATTTGAACCTCTTGGGTATCTCCCCTGATACTGTGTGGGGATCTTAATATTCAGCTGGAAGAAATCACCCAGGGCCCCTTCGGAGAAAATATCATGGTCGAAAACCCAAGGTTTATAAGGCATTACAGCAACTCATATATGAGCATGGGCTGGACGATGCTTGGCCCAGGTTAAATCAATCAGATCCTGGCTATACGCACTTTTCCTGCCCGCACTAGAAGTTAGCAAGGCTTGACTACGTTTTGGTCACTTTTGGTCACTAAAGCATTCTTATCAGAAGCACAAATACTGATTTTTCCAAGAATGACCTCGGATCATAATCCATTACGACTAAAGATTAAAATGCAAGGAGTGGTTCAAGTCCGGGGGGCCTTTTATTTTGATCGAAAACTGCTGCTAAACGACCAGTTTGTTAGTCATATACGACAGTGACTAAAACAATTTCTTGTCAGAAATCGGAACTCCACTAGCAGTGGTATTATATGGGATGCTTTAAAGGCTGCACTCAGAGGGGAAATTCTGAGCTTTGGATTGTATGCTCAAAAACAGCAGAGACAGTTCATTCAGGGACTGTACGACAACCTTAAACAAGCGGAATATGCGTTAATGCATGCCGTGAGGGAGAAGGTGGACAGCTCTCAGGTACAAACTGAGGTAGCACGTTGTAAGACTAAGATAAATGGGGAATGGGCTACAGATAATGCTAGTAAATATCAAACATTTAGAAGGGAATGTTATGAGTATGGGGAGATGACAGGAAAGTGCCTGGCAAAGAAAATTAGGAGCAGAGAAATAAAAGATACAATTACTGCTATTAAAGATGTTAATGGGAAAATTGTAGAAATACCGGCAGAGATCTTAGAAGTTTTTAGAGTTTTCTATGAGGGATTATATACAGAGGAGTATGTTAATCAGGATAGATCTAAATAATTCTATAAAGACCCACATTGGAAGATATTAAGTGTGGTAGATAGTGCACATTTAGAAGAACCCATAACCCTGGAAGAATTAGAGGAGGCGGTTGGATCGTTAGCAACAGGGAAAGCTGCCGGGCCCGATAAGCTCCTGCTTGAATTTTATAAGATCTTTCTAACCGAGATACAACTAGATTTGCTTACGGTTCTCCGCGAGGCACAGAAAGGGGAAGCCCCAGCGTCATGGGACGAAGCAAGTATAGTTATCTTTTAAAAAAAAGATAAGCCATCTATGTTGCCGGGATCATACCGACCCATCTCGCTTTTAAACTGTGATGGGAAGATATATGCGAAGATTTTGGCAACACGCCTCTCCCGAGTGTTAACTCCTATAGTTTCTGTCCGTCAACATGGCTTTATTCCAGGAAGAGGCACGGTCAACCACGTTAGCAGGGTAGTCACCATTTGGACTCTGCTAATGTACGGAAAACACTGTGTGGCGTGGTGCTGCTCGATGCAGAGAAAGCGTTTGACCGTGTCTCCTGGGAGTTTTTATGGGCAACGATGCGATGGCAAGGCTTTGGATCTGGGTTTATTCAAGCTCTCCAGACTATGTATAGATCACCTAAGGCAAAAATATGTGCGCTGGGACTTGAGTCTCACTCTGTACCAATATCAAGAGGTACCCGGCAGGGATGCCCCTGTTCCCCTTTAATATTTGCCCTTTATATTAATCCCTTTTTGAATTTATTGAAAAATAGGTTAAATGCTCTGCTGGCTAGACCCGGGTTGGAGGTGACTATATTAGCATACGCAGGCGATATTGCGGTTATCTCACCCGATCCAATTAAAACTTTGAAAGAGATTGAACAACTACCAGCTATATTTGGGGAAAGATCTGGATTCAAATTAAATATAACAAAAACACAAATAATTTGTACTGAGCAAGTACTTATTAATGATTCTAGGGTTACAGAGGAGGCTACATATCTGGGGATTCGTATTAATGCATGCTTGGACAAGATGGTATTATCTAACTGGGAACCCCTGGTGCGGAAAATAAAAAAGGATCTGGACAGAATAGAAGGCTTGCATCTGTCAATAGTTGGCAGATGTAATGTTTTAAAAATGGATGTTCTGCCTAAAGTGCTGTATTATTTCAGATGTGTCCCCTTGGAACTTACGTTGAAGCAACTTCAGAAGTTGCAATCTATTTGTAGTAGCTTCCTTTGGGCGCAAGGTAAGCTCCGGCGAGCAATGAGGTACATGATCTTACCACGATCTCGAGGGGGGTGGGCTGTTCCTAATTTTTTGTTCTATTACTGGGTGTGTTTATTACAACAAATGGGCATCTTGTTGGTTGGGGAAGGGGAGGGAAAGGTAGAAGAGTTTCTGAATATTTTTCAGATGCTGTTGGGCTCAAAAACAGAGAGGAATTTCTTTCTAAACTTAGAGTCCAGCTATTATAAAAAAAAAACGATTTAAAGTGCTTCAAGCTACCCATAAAGTATGGCTACAGATTCAAAAATATCTGAAGATTAGTAACCTTAATTTTTATACACCCACCTCTTCCTTAGCACTACCTCCCCTTATTTTTTCTGACATTGTCATGGCTAGATGGAGACAGAAGGGACTTAAGACCTTGGGGGACTTAATTGATAGCAGTGGTATTAAGACCTATTCCTCGCTGGTATCCGAATATGAGCTCCCCAAACTGATTTTTTAAAATATCTACAAATTCGAGATTATTTAAAAAAGAGAGTAGATGTAACGAATTTGGGTAAAAAAAGTAATCTGTTGGAGGCAATTAGGAAGCACGGGAGGATTGGCACTCTATTTCAGAGTCTTATTGAACTACAAGGGGATGATCTTGAAATTCAAAATCTCAAGTGGAATAATAGACTAAATCAAGGAGGGAATATTCTCAAAATTCAATTGCATTGGCAGATAAGCTTCTGGTTTCCTCTAGTCTCAAATCGCAACATTATAAAACCATATTTAAGTTATATTATACACCCGCTAAAATTGCATGGTGGGGGGGCTAAATGAGGGTAAATGTATGCACTGTGGGACAGACCAAGCTGATAGCCGTCACATGTTTTTCGAATGTCCAGACCTGAGACAATTGATAAATAAAATGGAGGCTTTCTTGACAGAGGTGACAGGGGTACAGATTGTGATTACATCTATGGGGATGATGTTGGGAGTACTGGAGGAATCATTAGCCGCACAGGGCATGCATGAATTCAGGTATCTTATATTCATAGCTGTGGCGGTGGCAAGACTATGTATAGCTTCATTATGGAGGGAGAAAAAACCTCCATCCTTTGAAATGTGGAGGGGCAGATTTTTTGCTATATGTAACCTAGAATATAGTCTCTATGCCCTTAAGGGACTACAGAAACGTAGACTAGGCATTAAGATATGAGGGGCGCTAGTGGAGTATTTGAAATAAATATAAGTTTGGTTAACCTATGTGCTTTGTATGCCCCGGCTTACAATATAACTGTATATAATTGTTAAATATAAGTCATGATTCCTCTTACATATTTATATGTCCTAGTCACCTCCTTCTCTGTTCGCTATTTTCTTATTCTTATTTTCTCTGCTTTTCTCTTCTCCCGGGATGATTTTTATTATGCTGCTTTGCCTTTGGCTCTGATCTGATGTATATCTTTATGTAATGTTCAAAAATGTAGGATGACGAATAGTATGCTCTGATCCCTCTCACCTTGTTTTCTATCTGTTTAAATGATCTCGATGTAATGTACGTTAATTATATTGGCTTAATAAAAAAAATAAAAAAAGATATAATCAAGTTCTATCACCAGGTGATCAGGGCAGATCCAGAGTCTTTGCGAGGCGCACTAAACACAATTTTCCAGGATAAAAAAAGCAATTGGGCAAAGAACCCTGGCATGGCTAGAGGCACACTAAATCTGGCTTCAGCATATTTGACAGATTCACTAACAACTAAAGAATGCATTAAAGGAGCATGGTAAGATGATCTCAAGAGAACTTGATTTAAACGTATTAAGAAATATTAGAGGAGGGGAGGGACTCGCGGCATCACACAAAGATACCCTTTGCCAACCGTATCTGAAAGCAGCCATTGGAAAACAAGCCTTAAAGAACTTGCTTGCAACCGGACTCTTAATAACGCCCATATGGGAATATAGGGCCCACTGGAAAAACTTGGCACAGGGACATTGGCAATGCAGGCTGTGTCAACACTTCTCGGAATCAGATGAAGACAGTGTATGTTGTTGCGCGGCCTGGAACACCAGAGGCAATTTTTGTGCAGCACAGGATTAGAATATGCAAAGAGGCGCTGACATTTATCTACGCCGCAGTGATCGCAATGGAACTAGCCCAGTTTGGTAAGTTCTTTTCGGAAGCTGGAAGGCTCCAACGAGATGTCAGCCTACCAATAGGGGCTGCTACTTAAGAACATTGAGCCAAAAGGGGAAGAAAATGTTGGACTGTGAGCTCCACTGGACTGGCTGCAGATTTAGAAATCTTTAGACTAAGGGGCCGATTACGATGTCATTCGGAAAGGCTCCGAATAGGATTCGGTTTTGCAGAATCCGATGTGGAACCCTTGTTTCCGAACAAATTGTACACATTTCCCAACGACTGATTAAGATGCCCGGAAACCGTTCGAGCAGTCCGAAGCGGTTCCAAAATGCATTCGGAGAGCCCAAGTCTTTCAGAGCCGATTTGTACAGCTCTATGGACACGGTTTCTGTACGAGCAATTACGATGACTGATTAAGACAGCTGTTCCGATTCGGTCTTCCCTACACAAAACAGCTGTCGAAATCTGTCTTTTGGGCCGGTTGCGAGCCCCTTTCACCCGGAGGCATACAAATGGGGCCATGGAGGTGCCCAAGGGACCCCTCTTCCCAACCATGCACAATGTGGCAGGCACCATGGGGTGCCCGCCACAGGGTGAAAGGCTTTCCCCAACCACTCCTTTTTTCAATGGGAGCCTGTGTTCTTGTTCGGAACACAGGCTCCCATTGAAGTCAATGCGAGTCCGACCAAACTATGTTGGGAGGCATCGTAATCGGTCGTCCGGACTCGCATTACCCGATTAGTTCGGAAACGAGTCTGAGGCTGATTCGTTCGGAACAGTTTCCAAACAACATCGTAATCGGCCCCTAAGTAGAGATCATAATTGTCTGGCATCTAGGGATTATGTCTGGTTAACAGGGTATTCTTGCACGCTCTTCAAGCACATTTTCACTCGGGTCTGATACATCAGCATGTGGCACTCTGGATTAATAATATAGCATGTGTTTCATTGCCCAATATTTTACAGCATTTTGCACCATAACGACCAACATATAAGTACCAAATGGCATTTTAGAACACCGTTCCAGGTTTGTTTGTCCAGGCCCACTTATTATGATATCCTGCACTTTGTCCTTGTTATTGAGCTGCTCTCTGTTGCACTAGCACGTTGCACTTTAGAGGTACACCAAACATTGCGTGGCTAGGCCTTTACATTATGGTCAAGTACTTAGACAGAGCGCACCAACATTTGCAGTACTACTATGTGGTAACCCAGAGCATTGCACTAATACTGCATGGTTTGGCTTTTCATATGACACTCTGCACTTTGACGGCATAGCAGATAAGCAGGGCACATTTTCACTGGCATGTTGCGGACATTTGCACATTAGACGAAGCATATAATATGGCACATTGCACTTTACAACCAAGTCCTTAAGCAGAGACTATTTGCACTTGCATGTGGATGTTTGTTGCAGATCAGCTGGACTATCAAGCCCGAAATTGGCACTTCAAGCAAATGCTTTTGTTTTAGTTTGTGACATTTTGGGTGAGGGACCTTTTGTTACCTTTTTAACCTTGATCATTTTAGCATTCACAAGAAATTTTGTTGGGCTGTTTTAGAATTCATCTGAAATTGTTGGTGCTTGGTTGATGAATTTTATAACACTATTCCTACAAAACATAGAAGTTAAGGATTCACTATACTCTGAGGCACTTTTTGCACAAATATATGGCTCGAACTTTGGGCAGAATTTTACATGTTGCATATTCCTAAAATGATGTATTTTAATGTGGACATTTTTGTAAAGATTTTAAGTAATCATACAATAAAGTTTTATAACATAACATAACATACCATGACACAACACTCAGCTAAACTCCAAACGCCCGTATTTGTTTCTCGCTAGCACCATTTGATCCACTTCGTTGCACCAGTTTGCGGCTTATAACAATATGCTGCCAAGCCAGTTTTATTTAATTAAGTTCTACTATTACTTATGTAACATTTGGCAGTGGTGACTTGTGCGGAGCTGATTTTGTCTTCCTTCCAAGAAAAGAAGAAATAAAACAGTATTTTTTATAAATGGAGCTATGCAGTAGCTATTACTGACTGCAGTAAACATCGGAGCCAATCTCTGTAAGCGATGTAGCGAAATACTTCGTAGAGTCCTTCATTGAACAGTTCCTACTTGACAAGATGATTATTTATTTCCTCCCCTAAACAGGAAACAATTATAAAACTGGAGCAATGGTTTAGTATAAATTTATTTTACAACTAAATTATACTTAGACAGTGACACCTCCGCATTGGTTATGTCGATCTGAGGTCTGCATTTGAATTTAATGACAGACCTATTATATGGTCTTTATTGAAGCTATCTGGGTTAGATGAAAAAAAAAGTCAAATTACCTGTAGCCCTTCATAAGGCCAACCATAGCAATATTACATTTTGGGCAAAGCTTGGAGTTGACAATGTTTCTTGCCTGTCGAAACAGGGGTGTGCCAGGGCTGTTTCTGAAACCAAAGACTCTCAAAATGTTTATTAATAATCTAAGGTAGGCAATAAACAATTTTGCATTCTCAATTTTGCAGATGATACAATTCCGATGACATGTCAGAGTCTGCTCTGCATGTATTTTTGGAAGCTTTTTCGATCTACTGTGAAAGAAGGTGCCTCATGTTAAGAATGCAAAAACACAGGTAATAGCTAAAATGGTTCACTGACATAATATCCACACTACTATCGACCTACAAAATTATCGTCACACAAATATCGACAACAAAAATATCGCCAACCTATATTTAATTTTTAAAAAACACAAATATCGATGTCAAAATATCGGAATAAAAAACATCGAACTAATATCAAACACAAAAATATCGAACACAAAAATATCGTCAACATTAAATAAACTTAGCACATAACAAAAATATCAAAACAAAAATATTGAGTTTGTAAATATCATACAAACATATAAAAATAACCCCCACAACAATAAAAATGTGACATATACAACATAAATACCAATATAAAAAAGTCCAACATATTAACAAATATATTATCTCTCTATAAACCATATTTCTTCTTTTCTAAAACACCACTATACATTTTTTTGAATTACATTACTCACTAAAAAATAAATATTATACATAAACACCACAAATAGTGAAAAAAATATATTTCATACATCAATTAAATTATTTTCCACCTAAAATAAATACTTTTATTTCATTAAATTAACATTTAAAACCAAATATACCTTTAAAAAAACCTAATTAGTGTTTTCCAAATGAGGAAATAACTGTCAAAATAATTAGACAGACACTGTAATAACCAATAAAATAAAACTACAAATAACAACCACCAGTGAAAATCTACCACCAATTAAATAAACACTATAAAAGACAGCAAAAATTACATACAATCTACCATTAAAACTGCAAATAATGAAGAAGGCCGAAACTCTGCCAGATTGCTACCAGAACAAAACACCTTTAAATAAACACTTCAAACACAAACATTAAAAAGTAAGTATACTATCTACTAAATTACAGTTAACTGCAATACCAAATAAAAACATAACTAACCACGGAGAAAAATAAAGGAAATCTACTAACTATTGTAAGTATACTTTAAAAACAAACGAACCCACAAGTTAAAATTCCAAACCAACGCCACACACACCCTTTTCCCCCTTAACCAACAGACTACATTAAAACAAAATAGCTAAAAAAAAAAATTTCATTCAACAGGAAAAAGCAGACCACTGAAAACAAGAAAAAAGAACAGAATACTTTTCATAACCCAAAACCATCAACACACCCAGATATGTAAGTGTATTAACAAATGTAAACTGTTTGTGTAATAAACGTAAATAATATATATTTAACATTTTCTACATATATTTATTTACAGTGCAATTATAAAAATGACAGAAGGTGCAAAATGTATCACTTCGCAAAAATGGCACATTTTAACTTATAGTCAAGAAAAATGTATTGCTAACCACATCAATTGGAAATTCAAAAAATAGTATTGAAATGCTTGTTATGGGAGGGCAACAACTATGGAAATGGTTATAAATGTTAAGGAGCATAACCACCCCCCTAACGTGACTGAAATTGAAGTCAGAGATGCATTAGAAAATTTTAAGGAAGCAAGTACCAGCTCCCGGAAACCCACAACTAAAATTCCTAAAGACATTTTGGCCCATGTCCCACAGCATGTAACTGGTCAGTTACCTGCCATTCCAACATTGAAATTACTAATTACCAGAACCAAATAGGCCACAACTCATAGCCCACCTGTCCCAAAAATATTCAGGCCCTAATTACAATGTCGGGAGGACTTGAGTGTGGGAACCGACTGACCATAGGTCGGCGGTTCCGAACACCATATTAGGATGCGACCAAACTCCCATTTCTCTATGAGAGCTTGTGCTGCTGGTGGTTTATGCCTGCAGCTCAAGTTCCCATAGAGAAATGGGAGGTAGTTTAAATACCTGCCACACAGTGCAGGGATGTTTATGGGGGCACCATAGGTGCCCCCCAAATTTAAACTGGAGGCCGCTGAGAGATGGGGGCCATGCTAGGGGCCCCCTAGGTCGCTGTCCAACATGCTTTCCAAGTCAGAAAGCCCAACATGAAAAGCCTGCCGGAAACCAAAATCATAATCCCTACGGTGTAAAAGCCGTACATAAGAGATTATGTGGAGATTTCTGTCTGGCTGGCCATCCAGTTTAAACTTAGAGCAGCTACATTGTAGTTAGGTGGTCGGACTTTAAACCATAGATGTCAGTCAGTAAGCCTCTGATCTGCGGTCGGAGGCTTTCCGACCGACATCCTAATGAGCCTCTCAGTGAGGTAGAAATACCACGCAAACTGGAAATAACTCACAAAAAAGAACAATTCCTTCTTTATGACAACAAATGTCATGAAAAAATAATTATTATCTTTACAACACCCACAAACCTATTGAAACTTAGGGCTTATTACGATGTCGGTCAGAAAGCATTCCGACCGACTCCTTGCTGAAATTGGTTCCAACCGACTCGGGTTCAGAGAGTCCGATCGACAGATTACAATGTTTCTGAACACCATTCGGAAAGTCTCCCATTGCCTTCAATTGGAGCCTGTGTTGCGACCGACAACACAGGCTCCCATTAAAAAATGGGGTGGTGGCAGAAAAACTTGCACCCTGTGGCGGACACCCCATGGTGCCTGCCACACTGTGCATGGTTGTGAAGAGGGGTCCAATGAGTACCCCAACGGGCCCCAACCGCAGGCCTTTGGGTGAAGGAGGCCTGCTACGGGCCCCTAAAGTCAGTTTTCAATAGCCTTTGTGTGTCGGATAGACCGATTCGGAAAGGCTGTTTGAATCCGACATCGTAATCCGTCGGTCAGAAACCCGGTCATAGGCCTGTACGATTCGGCTCCGATCGATCCAGAGTCGGTCGGAAACATGGGTTCAAACACGGGTTAGAAAAATCTGAATGCCATTCGGAGCCATTCTGACTGACATCGTAATGAGGCCCTAAATCAATGCGACACATGGATGATGGATAGGACATTTAAAATATGTCCCAAACCATTTTACCAACTGTATACCATCCATGGTGAATACCACAAAAGTAACAACGCTTTCATCTATGCACTCTTACCTAACAAACAAACAACAACCTATATAGAACTCCTAACCCAAATAAAAAATACAAATAACAATAATTACTCCCAAAAATTATCATTGACTTCAAATAATCAATGATACAAACTATCATTAAAGTTTTCCCCCACACAGCCATACAAGGGTGATATTACCTTTCTAACCAAAGCATATGGAGACACCCCCAAAAATCTGCCCCTAAGGGCCCTATTACGAGTCTGGAGGTTCAAGGACAGGCAGACTCGTGGTGGTGCAGTGGATCCAGCCACCGCCGCACCGGCGGTCAGACCTCCCCATTAGGAGTTGGACGATCGGACCATCTGGGACCACCAGCTTCGCCAGGAAATCGCCGTTTCCTGGCATTGGAGTGGCAGTCAGAGGCCGCAATATGCTTGGTGGGACTGCCACAGACCCGCCAATCATATTACGAGTTGCCTCCCCTCTAGGTTTTACATGGAGGTTCTGCCTTCATGTAAACCTTGGAGGAGAGGAACCAAAGGAGGCCCTACAGGGCCCCACTGTGCCTTTACCACATTTGGATGCACACAGGGGAGCATAACATGTGCCCCCCTGAGAGCATGCACATGGGTTCCTGCACGACATGGACTTTCAAGTCCATTCTGTGCAGTAACCTTGTAGTGAAATCCCATTGTGGTTCCTTTTTCAAAGGCACCGCCGCCTTTGACAGAGGCACCGCCTTGGGGCCACCACACTGCCCGCCTGACCACTTAAAAGTCATAATCTGGTGGGCGGCAGGGACCTTTGGAGGAGTGGTGCTGCGGTGGCTTGCACCGCCCCACCACTGCTCCGCCAAAAGTCACAATCGAGCCACTATGTGTTGAATATGCAACAAATAGCCACCTTGCATATGAAATAAAAAAAATAATAGCTCTAGCCTACATAACTGAAGTTGCAAATCACTATAACCTTTTAATTGAAAGCCCCTACTATCAAACCAATGAAAATTAACTCCCCTGCTTGACTATTTTGAAGACACCTGGGTACAGAGGTTACCCAGATCTCGACACAGAAGCCAACAAAAATTCCACATTCCATGGTTGCATGTGTATGACAGTACCCTAGCCCAACAAGCAAAAACCAACAATGCAGTGGAAGGATGGCATAATGCCTTCCAATACACAACGGAAAGACGTCAACCCACCCTACATAAACTACTGGAAGATATACAAAAAGAACAAAGCTACCAAGAACTGAGGGCCTGATTACGAGTGTGTCCGTATTCCTACCTCTGCACTCGCGGTGGCGCAGCAGTGGCGGTCCATTGTCTGATGGATTATGGCTTTCAAAGTCGTAATGGCGGTGGACCACCCTGGTGGTGGCCAAGCTTTTCAACAATGTAAAATGCTCAGCTTGACTGCACCAGTCCTGCTGAGCATATTACAAGTTCCTGCACTGCCAGCCATTTCAGAAAAGGCTAGCAGTGCAGGAACAACGGGGGCCCTACATGAGCATTTACAATACAAAGTTAGAATGTATCCAAATACTAAAGGTCTAGAATACCTAGAAACCATAGCAAAATCCATACCGAAAAGCTAACCTTTAACCAAGAAATAACTTACCAAAAATAAATCAACAACCTAACTTCTAAACTTTTTTTACGTTTTAAAATATTAATATTATGTCAAAAATATTTAACATTTCATTATTATTTGACATAATAAAAATATTTGTAACTTTAAAAAACTATACTAAATAAATATCCTCATAAAAATATAAAATAACCAAACAATAACCCATTATAACTATCCATAGATAGGAAATAAAACAATTTATCTCAATTTTAAACAAACAAACAAACCACAAATAAATAAATAACATTTCCCACCCACCTTTTATAAATTAAAGTTACTTACTGTTTGTAGCTGCAAACCTTTATCTAAAGAACAGTAACAGGACAGTAATCCTTCAAAATCCATTTTGTTAAAGTTAAAAAAAATGGAAAAATACAACTGTGCAAAAATGAATCTGCCAACACATTTCTCTGTAGCGTAGAACCATTAAAAACGCAAAAAATGGATTAAAAAAGAAATGTTCCATGAAACCCGAAAAATAAAGGAAAGTGTAAGGATCCACTCTAATGCAGAGTAGGAAGATTATTATCTTTTATCAAAGCAAGATATAATCACAAGTAACTCCAGCTCTTCCTCCCAGCCCCAACCACTATTTTCTTCAAAGAGCAACATTCCACCCTAGCAACAAGTTCTAAATTCCATCCCTAGGACGTAAGACATCTCCACTCATCGTCCCCCCTATATATAGTGAAACAAAAATCAGCCCCTTAACAATACATAAAAGAGTCACGACAAAATGGGCGTTGGTCACAAAAACATTGGTCGCAGAGAATTGGCTGAGGAGCACGACATTTACAAACATTTCCTGCACTCCAAGCAGAACCATCAGTTAAAATAAGAATATTCTTCTTCACTGGTTTTACTTGTATAGGTTTTGAAAACTTGCTCTCACCCTTGGTGACAATTCCACCCCTTTTAACCACAACCCAGTCTTCCTCCTTTATATCAGGCACCTTGACACCATTCCTGTCATTGTAATACCTCATTGCAACCAATTGCTTTTGGGCCACATCACTTTCTACAGCAGCACGATTGACCCACACACAGTCTTTGTTTTATAGCCAGTCTGGGACTTCTTTCACACCAGGATCTCGCCCCTTGAGAGAGACAAACTGTGACACTCCCGTCACTGAGTGCGGCATCACCCTATATGACAATACACATTTTTTCAGTTCCTCAAACTATGACAGCCCATTTGAGAGTGAGAGTTGTATGTTTCCCATTATCAAACGGTTAATTCTGTCAACTAATTCATTAGCTTCTCTGCCTCTGCCTCTGACCTCCTGGCCAGGGTCCCGCTCTCCACCCAAGCAGCTCCGACATAGCCTCGCTTGCTGCTCCCCCAGACGCCTCTCTCCTGGTATGTGTTCGAGGCCCTCCTCCACCTGCAGGCTCCTGCCTGCGCCGTCATGAGGCAGGACATAAATATTCTAGCACTAGGGTACTTTTATCAACCCCCTAGAGTCCTACGGTATAACCCTATGGGGGAGACACACCTTGGGAATAGACAGCCTAGATATGCGGTCCCAGTCAGTAATCGTTATGAAATTTTGCAAAATATGTACTTTTCACAAATAATAAATGTAGATATTTTTTTTCAAAACTGCAATACTTCTACATTCTTCACATAAAAATGTACAAATTCATTTTTTGTTTATGACAAAAATAAAAAAGTAAAAACCTGTGCAATCAAATCAAAACTTTTTCTATGTTTTATGGGCCTAATTACAATGTAGGTGGGAAAGCCTCCGACCGCTGGTCAGAGGCTTTCCGACTGACATTGTAGGTTTAAACTCTATTTGTTTTACAATAATGGCGGTCAGAGTTTAAACCGGCTCGGGGATCAAACTCGGCTCCGACGGGCCAGTTGGAAAGGCCTAATAATCCCTTAAGGATGGCCTTTCCGCGGTCAGGATTATGATGGTACTTTCCAACAGTAGTCTCATGGCGGCCTTTGGGGGCCCGTAGCAGGGCCCCCTTCTCCCCTGGATCTCCGCTTGTGGCCCTGGGGACACGTATGGTGCCCCCCTTCACATCCCTGCACTGTGAGGCTCGATGCACAAGCTCTCACTAAAAAATGGAAGTATGTGACCGCACCATGTGCGGTCGCATCCTAATTGCGGTGTCGGAACCGCTGATCTGAGGTTGGTCAGTTCCACATCCACAGCAATGTTGGATGGAGGCAACTACAACCAACATCGTAATCAAGTCCTATATGTTTTAATAAATACATATTTTCTTTTCAATATAATTTATTTACATATTACAAAAACCTGCATTACATTTTTATATGTGTGAAATAAAATGTATTTAAACAATTATGGGGCTGATCATGATGTCGGTCGGTAAGCCTCCGACCACTCGTTGTAGCCTTACCGACTGACAAGGTAGGTTTACAGTCTGACTGCCCATCTATAATGTGGCCGGTCAGAGTGTTAACCATCTGGTCTTTCAAACTGGCTTCCGATGGGCTCAAGGAGCCCGTCAGCTACTCTAAACCTTTCATAATCACCCATGGATGACGTTTCCGCCATCGGGATTATGATGTTGGTTTCTGACAGGCTTTTGATGTTGGGGTTTCTGACTTGTTGGAAAGTGACTTTGAGGGCCCCTAGCAGGGCCCTCATCTCTCAGTGGCCTCCGGTTGGAGGCCAGGGGGGCACCTATCGTGCCCCCCTGTTAATCACTGCATCGTGTGGGTGCCTGCCACGCGGTGCAGGGATTAACAGAAGCTCCCATAGGAGCTTGTGCTGTGGCTGGTTCCCGACCCCAGCACACATTCCCATAGAGAAATGGGAGCTTGTGACTGCACCATGGGGCTGATTACGATGTCAGTAGGAAAGCCGCCAACCTCTAGTCGGAAGCTTTCCAACCGACTCGGTTGGTTTGCTGTCCGACCGTCCAATTATGATGTGGGCAGTCAGAACGTAAAATGGCTGGTCATTCTGACTTTATTGTGACCAGCATTCCTGTCGGTCGATCGGGACCACTCCGTAATCCCCTATGGATGGTGTTTCCGCCATCGGGATTATAATGTCGGTTTCTGACTGCCGTTCCGGGCTGGCCTTTCTGACATGGAAAGGCTGTAGGAAAGCGACTTTAGGGGCCCCTAGCAGGGTCCCCTTGCCTCTGCGACCTACGGTTGGTAGTCGAGGGGCTACCTAGGGTACCCAGAGGGTGCAGGGTTTTACACACACACACACACACACACACATTTCTCCATAGGAGCCTGTGTTATGGCAGGTTTACGGCAGTAACACAAGCTCCCTTAGAGAACAGTGGGAATCCGACTGGACAGTGTTCAGTCACATCATAATCAGGCGATCAGAACCGCCGACCTCAGGTCGGTCAGTCCAGAGTCCGAGACGGTGTGGGTTGGAGACATTGTAATAAGCCCCCATGTGCGATCGCATTGTAATTGTGGTGTTGGGACCGCTGACCGGAATTCGGACAGTGTCGGGCAGATGTGAGTCCGCCCGACATCGCAACAATGCCCACCAACATTTTAATGATGCCCAATATGTCTGTATTAATTAAATAATAAAGCTGGACACTAAACATACAAAATTTACTATCCCCACTCCAATATAGCTTAAGTCAGGGACGGTGGTGGACACTAAACATACATCAGTCCAGTTAAAATAACTTTATTCAGTCTAGTTAGACCATAAAAGTATAAAACTAATCACAAGACATATAATAACACATCAGTGTACAGTGATCCAATAATAAATAATCATCATTAAAAAATGAACATACATAATTTACTATTCCCACTCCAATGTAGCTTAAGTCAGGGAAAATGCTGGACACTAAAAATACATAATTTACTATTCCCAGTCCAATATAGCTTAAATCAGGGAAGGTGCTGGACACTAAACATACTTAAATTACTATCCCACTCCAATATAGCTTAAGTCACAGAAGGCACTGGACACTAAACATGCATAATTTACTATTCCCACACCAATATAGCTTTAATCAGCAAAGGCGCTGGATAGTAAACATACATAATTTACTATTCCCACTCCAATATAGTTTAAGTTAGGGAAGGCTCTGGACACTAAACATACATAATTAACTAATCCCACTCCAATATAGCTTAAATCATGGAAGATGGTTGACACTAAAAATACTTAATTTAATATTCCCACTACAAAATAACTTAAATTAGAGAAAGTACTGGACAGTAAACAAACATAAGTTACTAATCCAACTCCAAAATAAACCAATTCAATTAAATACAGAACACGAAACTTAAACAATATACTATTCTCACTCCAAACATAAATCAAACCATAAAAGAAGCTAAACATTAAAAAAAAAAAAAAAAAATTACCCCTACATTATAACCCCAAATTAAACTATTAAAGTTAAATCAAAACATTATTTTTATAAATTTAAATTCATCACTTAATTAAAACTGTATACAGCAACCCATTAATTTTTTAAATATATACTTCAATTTTGTAAAAAAAAATTACCAATAAAGGGGCAAATTATGATGTCGGGCTGTAAGCCTCCACCCGACAGTCGGAATCTCCTAGACCATGTCGGAATCCTTCCCACCGACTCGGTCAGTTTACAGTCCCATAGGAGTCAATGGGAATCCGCCCGAACAGTGTTCGGTCGCATTGTAACCAGTCAGGCCGAACCACCAACCGCGAGTCGGTCAGTCCCGATTCACAGTCGGTGTTGCTGCGCCAAACCCATTCAAGATCGCTGACCGTATTACGAGTTCGAAATTCACAACTCATGATCCGGTCAGCGATCCTATGGCTTTTCCCATGGCGGTGCCTTGAAAACAGGTGATGTCCATGTCGTGCTGTAAATTGTGGGGGTACAGACAGGGGGGCACATGTTGTGCCCCCCTGAATGTATCCCCATTGCGGGCCGCCATGGGGGCCCTGCAGGGCCGCCTTTGTTCCTCCATTGCCAGCCTTTTCATGGCGGGCTCCCGCCATGAAGTTCTGTCGGTGGATGAACTTGGAATTTGCTGAGCGGGACTGCACCAGTTCCCACTCAGCAAATTGCATTTTGGTCAGCAGCACCATGGACAGGGAACGGCGATTTTCTGGTGCAGCTGGCAGTCCACCGCCGGCACGACTTTGTAAGTTGTGATACGGCGGACGGTAGACCGCCACTGCTGTGCCACCGCGAGTCTGGTGGTGTTGCGACCCCCAGACTCGTAATCAGGCCCTTAGATCTGGTGTGTCTGACACTCGTAAGGAGAACATTGCTAAAAGTTGGTCAGCTGTAGCACAAACCTAAAGTGATATCAAGAGATTTTCCCATCAATCTCTGTCAAATGCACTTCTTGTTTATCGGGTGAAAGATGTATGTGCCACCTCTTATGGGGCGGATTTGTGGGATCATCCAAATTGAGTATGCCTGGCAAAGTCATACCATTGGTTCTTAAGAGTACTGCTAGAATTAGTACTGGAACTCTAATTGAAGCTTGTCTGGTGTTGGAAAAGCATGTATGAATCCTCTCACTTTTACATTCTCAAGCCACTTCGTTGAACAGTCGTGTTAAGTTGGATTCGAGGTCAGGGACCTTGACTTGAGGTATATATGGACTTCTGTAAAAATGATGGTGAAAAAAATGTATTGAGCATCATAACTCATGTTATTGAACAAGTATTGGCAAAGCCAGTAGGTCTGGTTTTCTTTTTGAGTTCTGATTAAAACATTAAATGAAAAAACAACACAAAAAATTATTGCTTTCTGTATACAATGCATCTATGACTAAAGGACTAAGGGAATTGAAAGTGTGATGAATGCATGCCCCTTTTCAGTTGTAAAATAGTCCCTCATGCATTCTAATGAAAGCACTTCATAGATGGATGAGAACAAATATTCCTCTGGGTGGAGCCATATCCTACTCTGTGCATTATTTAAATAATAGGTGACAATAGGTCAGCAGAAGCTGAACTGTCAAACAAGACCGAAAAAGGCAATTCTCTGAGATGGCAAACGCCACTAGTATGAGGTGAGATTATCTGGAGACATAGGGGGTCATTACGATGGCGGAAGGCCCGCCACCGCCAGCAGTGCGGTGCCGGGCCTTCCACCATCGGAAAGCAATTTTCCCCCTGCCACATTACGATGGCAGGGGGAATCTGACCGCGACCGTGGCGGGCGCAAAGACCGCCCACCACAGATCCGCCACAGGCAATCGTCACGATTGCTGGCGGAGCGGTCAGCATATGTAAAATGGTGGCAGTGCCTAGCAGGCACCGTCCACCAAATTAAAATGCTGGCTACAGCCAGCCTTTCCATAGCGGCGAAACCGCCATGAAAGCCTGGCAGGGATTGGTTTAGGGGGCCCGTTGCGGGCCCCCCTTGTGTTGGTGGAGGTGTGGGTGCACTGGGGGGTACCCATGGTACTCCCCTACATTTCACTGCACTAAGTGGCAGGCACCGTGTGGTGCCTGCCACGTAGTGCAGTGAAATGCACAACCAGCATTTTTGACATTGCGGCGGCTGCTTCAGTCAGCAGCACCCGCCGCAATGTTAAATTGCAAAATGCGACCGCCATTCGGAGTGCGGGACCGCTGTATGCATGGCGGCCGGTCCCGATCCCCGCAACGATGGCGGTCGTACGAAAGTCCGACCGCCATCTTAATGACCCCCATAATATGGAGAGGGTAAGAGTTTGTAACTGTATGAAACCCCCTCCGTGCATTGGACAATTGTACTTGATGTTTATCCTAGGGGCACTTACCATAGCAATCCACTGGAAGGCTGACAGTGATTACTAATTAGTAGTGGTCTGTAAGCATGATGGTATGTCACTGGAGTCAAAGCTACACCTTTTAGGTCTGGCCTTCTAAAAGCTTTAGTTCTCTTGCCTGCCTCATGTTTTCCAAATAAAATCAACACAAAATACATATGTATGTAGGGGCTCCCAAGCAGCACTCTTTCATCATTGGTCTGTTGACATGTCAATCAAATTATACTCCCTCCCACCCTGAGAAAAGGCATAGATCAACAGACCAGCCCATCCCAATCATGGTATGCTTTCACTTTGAGTGACTGTATTTTGCACATGCACACATACACTGAAAAATATAGCTCCTCAAAAATAGAAATTGTTAGACACTTGCACTTTTCAATGACTGATAGTTCCTATGTATAGTAGGGTTTTATCAACAATTTTCATAGCTCTCAAAACATTTATTGTAAATTGCAATGTTCATTCCTAACAATAAACCAGCGTTTTGATTGAAGCTACATCCCCACAGCACTGTGAATGATATTTCAACCACTTGTAACTCACCATTCTCCCCTAGAGGAAGCTTTAAAAGGCTGCAGTAATGCCACTCACCCCTAGACGGAGTGTTAATAAGGATGCATTAACAACACTCACCCCTAGAGGAATCTTTACAAGGCTGCCCTAAACCTGCTGGTCTCAACAGGGAGAGTACAAAAATAATTGCAATCTCCGACGTGGATGTTAATAATATAAGATTAACACTACTCACCCCATAGGAATCTTTAGAAGGCTGCAATAAAACTGATGGCCTCTAAAGGGAGAGTACAAAAATAATTGCAACCTTCCACATGGAGTGTGTGAGGCTTTCTTCTCAAATTATAAACAACCACAATAAGCTATTTAATTATGTTGTACTTGCCAGTGACTAAATGTCCCTATGAATAGTAGGGTGTGATCACAAACAAAAAATGTATCAATGTATTTAAATCTGTAATTTGAAGTCATTATTATGAGCCAGCTTTGGCAAATAATTATTCCTATGGAAAACAAAAACAAAATGGTTCAAATAGCAAGAGTGTGTATGAAAATGTATATACTAAAGCCACACTCCCTCAACTTGATGCAGGTCATTCGCCACAAGACTGTTGTAAAGCCATTCTCCCCTAGGGAAGCTTCAAAGGGCTTCAGTTTACGAGGCTGAAGTGATGCCACTCGCCCCAAGAGGAAGTGTCAATAAGGCAGCATTAACCCCTTAACTGCTGGGCCTCCCCTCCCAACCTCGAGGGGGTGAGCCCTTTTTTGGCAATTTGGGGTAGTTCATGCTTAGGTATGCATAACATTTTCTCCACATAAGGTATCCATGCCAAATTTGCCTCCTTTTTTCCAACATCCTGGGGATTTTAAAGGAACCCAGTTTTTGTGTATTACCCTGGAGGTGACAAAGAAATTAGGCAAAATATAGCTAAACTTAGAGTTTCGGGGGAAAAACAGGAAAAAAATGCTCCAGATAAAAATGTCAGTTTTTTTCCTAAAAGTGGCATCAACAAATGGTTTGCTGTGATGAAGGGGCTCATTACGATGCCGGTTGGAATAGGGTGACCAACCGTACGTAAATTTCACGGACCGTCCGTAATTTGGACCTCACGTCCGTTGACCGTGACGATCCCTTTTACGGACGCCTTTTGTCCGTAATTTTGGGCATTGGGGAACATCACTGTTCCCCTGCCAGAAGCCTCAGCTTCCTGATGGGGCTGCCTCGAACTCATCCTCTGAGTGCAAGAGCAGCCCCATCCACCCATTGTCATTCTGTATGGGGCTAGTTGCCACATACAGAATGACATTGGGACAGTCTGTGCTCTTACTGCATGTGGTGGACTTCCTGCAGCCTCGGTCTAGGGCAGGGCATTCAGTCAGGTCGAAGAAATGCACAAAAACACCAATGCTGCTACACGAGAATCCAGATCATGAAAAGAAGGCGGTGAAACAAGTTTTTTAAAAAAAGGG
Organism: Calotriton arnoldi; assembly: GCA_963921515.1. Lineage (NCBI taxonomy): Eukaryota > Metazoa > Chordata > Amphibia > Caudata > Salamandridae > Calotriton > Calotriton arnoldi. The sequence goes on from CAWUFW010011987.1 coordinate 491,498, forward strand.
TTATGGGTCTTTCACTGTCTCATCATTTTAAAATGGACGCATTTTCAGTGTTATATTCAACAAAGCCATGGTTGCTGCTTTTTTATTTTATGCAACTGACAACCATTGACAAAGCCAATAGTTCTGGCTTGTAGGTGTAACGCTACTTGTTGTGTTCTATATCTGGATGCACTGAAAGAAGCAGCAAATTACCAGTCGGGCGGCACACTATGCTAAGCACAGATTTTTTTAGCTTAGGTGTTTTAAGCCATGCCCTTAATTACATCAAACGCCCCCTTTGGAGAGACACCCTAGTTTTTTCATCCCACTTAAAGCCCTGGAAACAACACCATGTCACAGTGGCACTGTGCATCATGCATGACTCATGACTTCAAGTTTTTCAGATTTCCTATGTACAGGGGCAGAGTGAGCACTCCCCCGCCCCACCCCTTGCTTTAGGAACTATAGCAGGGGTGAAGTCCTTGATGGGCCTCTTCTGTCTGTAACTCTGCAGACAAAGGCTCAGCTAATAATTAATGTGGAAAAGTGAGTAAGTGAAGGGATGGGTGGATGGCTGGATGGATCAGTGAAAGGGTGAATGGATGAATGAAAGGGTGAATGGATGGATAATGAGAGAAAGGATGGATGGATGAGTGAGTGGACGGATGGATGAGAGAAGGTAAATATATGGATGTATGGGTGGAAGGGTAGATGGACGAGTAAATGGGTGGATGAATGGATGAGTGAAAGGGTGGATGATAGGCGAGTGAATGGGTGGATGGATGAGTGAACTGATGGGAGGATTGATGAATTGATAAGTGAAAGGATGGATGAGTGAAAGGGTGGATGTAAGGCTGGATGAGTGAGTTAAAGGGAGGGTAGATGGACAAAAGGGTGGATAGATGAGTGAATGAGTAAAAGGGTGGATTGATGAGAGGATGGATGGATGAGTGCAGGAGTTAAAGGGTGGATGGATGAGAGAAAGGGTGGATGGATGAGAGAAAGGATGGATGGATGAGTGAAAGGATGGATGAGTGATAGGGTCAATGGATGGATTCATGAGTGGATGAGTAGATGGATGGGTGGATGGAAGGATGGATGACTAAGTGAAAGGGGGATGGAGAGACAAATGGAGGGTGGATGGGGATGACTGAAAGGGTGAATGGGTGGAGGGATGAATGACTGGGTGGATGAATGAGTAAGTGAAAGGAGGCTGGATGGGTAAAAAGTTAAATGGCGGGATGGATGAGTGAATGGATGGATGAGTGGAAGAGTGGATGGCTGAGTGTACGACTTGATAGGGTGAAAGGATGAATGGAGGGATGGATGAGTGAAAGGGTGGATGGAGGGATAGATGAGTGGAATGATGGATGGATGGAAGGATAGATGATGGATAGGTTTGCAAATGGTTGAATATTGATATGGATGGGCAGACAGATCAAAGGACAGAATGAATGGTGAAAGATTGAATGATGGATGAAAGAATGATTACACCTTGTAACCCCCATTATCTTAAGTAACATTTCCTATACATTGACTTTCACATTTATATGTGTCATTGTCTCTATATAATATGTGTGTAATGTAACACACTCCAACACCCTGTCCTACTTACTTGGGATGAGAAGCACTATAAAAGAAATTAGATACACATGAGAGAGGGTCTTTGTGTAGATGAGGGGCACCATTGGAGGGTGGTTGCAAGGCCTGACTGACCGGACCGGGCATCGGGCGTTTCCCTGGGAGGCTGGAAAGGTGGGGCAGGGGCGGTTTTGTTACCGCAAAAAGACCGGCACATTTGCTCAAAGCTGCGCGCATACTGAAAAACCATGAAGTGCACAATTGTCCCAACCTAATATAAACCTATTTTCACTTGTACTTAAGTGGTTGTCTATTTACTTACTTATATACTATTGAGCAACCTCCTCTGATGTGTCAGTAAAACCTACCTTTTGTCCTGAATTTTGACCTCCTGTCCTGAATTTTTGTCCTGAATTTTAACCCTTTGTCCCGAATTTTCACACTCACTGTCCTGAATTTGCACCCATGCCAGTTGGTCACCCTAGGTTGGAAAAGCCGTCCGCGGGTCGTGGTAGCGGAAAAAATCTGCCCACCAGGTCCGGGGACTATCCGACTGCCCCATTACGATACATGCACTGGAAAATTCCCACTGCGGTGGTATGAAAGACATAAATTCCGACCGATGCGGTTGGTAAGCTTGAAACACCGACCGATGCAGTCGGAAAGCCAGCATTTCCTCACCCAAACACCGACTCCACAGCAGCAGGACAGCTGAGGAGACTATGATGAAACCGCGGTCCTGTCTGAATTAACTCAGCGGTCCGACCGCAGCAGCCCCACTAGTCCAACAAAAAACAAAATTCCATTACAAACTGTGGGGGGAAAAAGACACAGCTGATGGTCATTTCCTAGGTGGACCCACCTACACTGCAGAGTATAAAACACACCCCTTCCCTGACCAGCATCCTTTGCCAACACTATGCAGTAAAGGCCCACACACCACAGCAGTTAAGAGAGGGAGAGGAGACATTCACCACTGCACACTGTCGCACCCACCTATCTTCAGACACCAACCCTTTTAACTCATACACCTTACTCAAAGTTTATACCTTCACTACCACAGTCACAGTTTCCCTAGTGTTTTAATTTCACACCATTTAGTATGTCCCCCAAAAAATGATAAAATTCACTGACAAGGAGTTGTCAGTGACGGTACATGAAATCATTAGAGTTGAACCACAATTGTTTGGAGCCCAAGTCCAACAGAGCCTGATCAATCAATTAATCAATCAAGCATTTATAGAGCGCACTACTCACCCGTGAGGGTTTCAAGGCGCTAAAAAGGGGGGGGGGAGTGCTACTACTGATCGAACAGCCAGGCCTTGAGAAGTCTTCTGAAGGTCGCCAGGAAGAATCAAATGTGGGACAGGATAGTGAGCAAAGCCAATGCTGTAGGTAAAACCCTGCTCACACTGCATGACATCAAGAAGCGGTGGCATGACCTCAAGGGCCGGGTCGGGCCAACAGGAACCACAAGGCGGCTCAGAGGACTGGTGGGGGCCCTCCCGTGCCACCACTTACATTTACTGCATGGAAGGAGAAGGTGCTTGGCACACTGCATCCAGAGAGTTTTTCCAGAATAGCTGGGGGAGTGGAGACTGGTAAGTACTATCTACAACACTGCCACACAACACTTTCAGGTACTGCTTTGCACACCTATTGCTATCAACTATCATGTCCAATGCTCACATATGTAGTACCCACTGCTCTCACCCCAGAGCCATTTGGCAGCCATCTCACCCCTCTGCTCCTCCTAACAGGTAGGTAGCCAACTTACTAGGGTGGGTTGCGAAAGGCAGCCAGCACTTCATCTACCAGCTGCCCTCTTCCCCCTACACTGAACAGGATGCAACACTGATCTCAGCCCATCCTCACTTGGCAGACATTTCACTCCTTTGCTCCTCCTAACAGGTAGGTAGCCATCTTACTAGGCTGGGTTGGGATGGGCAGCCAGCACTACAGCTACCAGCAGGCCCTCTTCCCCCTACACTGAACAGGATGTAACACTGCTCTCACCACATCCTCACTTGGCAGCCATTACACTCCTCTGCTCCTCCTAACAGGTAGGTAGCCATCTTACTAGGGTGGGTTGGTACAGGGAACAGCACTACAGCTACCAGCAGGCCCTCTTCCCCGTACACTGAACAGGATGTAACACTGCTCTCACCCCATCCTCACTTGGCAGCCATTACACTCCTCTGCTCTTCCCAACAGGTAGGTAGCCATCTTACTAGGGTGGGTTGTGACAGGCATTCAGCAGGCCAGATACCAGCAGGCCCTCTTCACCCTAAACTGAACAGGATGTAACACTGTTCTCACCCCATCCTCACCTGGCAGCCATTACACTCCTCTGCTCCACCTAATAGGTAGGTAGCCATCTTACTAGGGTGGGTTGGGGCAGGCAGCCAGCACTACAGCTAACAGCAGGCACTCTTTCCCCTACACTGAACAGGATGTATCACTGCTCTCACCCCATCCTCACTTGGCAGCCATTACACTCCTCTGCTCCTTCTAACAAGTAGGTAACCATCTTACTAGGGTGGGTTCTGACAGTCAGCCAGCACTACAGCAACAAGCAGGCCATCTTCCCCCTACACTGAACAGGATGTAACACTGCTCTCAGCCCATCCTCACTTGGCAGCCATTTCACTCCTCTGCTCCTCCTAACAGGTAGGTAGCCATCTTACTAGGGTGGGTTGGGACAGGCAGTCAGCAGGCTAGATACCAGCAGGTCCTCTTCGCCCTAAACTGAACAGGATGTAACACTGGTCTCACCCCATTGTCAATTGGCAGCCATTTCACTCCTCTGCTCTCCTCCTAACAAGTAGATAGTGATGGAGCAAGGACTCACAATGAGACTTGCTCGTAAGCAATCTTCTCACAGTATTAATTAATTTGTACTAAAACCAAGTAACGTCTTAATTAATAATGTGCAAACACAACATTTTATCCAGAAGATGCTTGCCTATGTGTTTTCCACTAATAAATAATCCTCGTATAATCTAAAATGGCCGCTAAAATGCGGGAACTCAACTGCGCATGTGTCAACCATGTCACGTGGTATGACGTCTTTCTTTGCTTGGAGGGAATCTTTTGCTTCTGCGCAGTGTATGCTAAAATGGCTGCTTAATGTTCTCACATGCTAAAGCTTTCGCATTGCTGCAATTAATAATGTGGTATTATAACGCTACTAATGCGGGATAGATATTTATAAATAAATGGGAGTAGAGTAGAAGTAGGTGGTATACAGTGAAAACATTTATTTTTGATTTTAATATGTTTCTTCTTGATTTTCTATTAGTTCATAAAATGGGCCTGGGTTGACTAAACGGCAGCTCAAGAAACCACGTGATTGCGCATGCGCCCTGAAAACTAACAAGACAAAGCGATGAAGTCAACTTGGAAGATGTCCAAGGACATGACCCGCTGATCACCTTCACATTTCATCTGAGATGTCCAACAAATTGATACATATTGTATACACTTTGTATTAAAATTGTCGTGAGACGGGTGGGAAATAAAGCAAATGTATTAATTGTGAGGGGCGGTATTTTAAAACAATGGGCTTAAAGAAATTGAACTAAATTGTCAGGGTGTGAGGATCAACCCCTGTCCCTGTCCAATCAGAAGTAGTGGGCCCATAATTTTGAAACATTAATGGGAGGTACCTGTGAAGGGTATAATAGATATAGAATTAGCTAATTAGTTAGACTAGGCACTTAGGCTCATATGCTGACACAGAACGAGCTGATCGATTGCAGACTGAACCGCTGTCCGAAGAAATCCTGAGGTGGGGGCGGCGGATTCCATTAGAAAGAAGACACAGAAGAATCGAGGAGGAACGAAGTGTCAGAGAGGGGAACGACGCAGGCGTCGTTGGTAGAGAGAACACCTGTCCTGTCTTGAACTTGGTCCGGAGGTCTTTGGTCTTCATCTTTCTTGGGACCTTTTCCAACTCCTTGGTCAAGTGGTTTGGTTCTCACACTTTTAGGTAACTATAAAAGCATAATCTTTAGTTTGTACTGCTGTCTCTATCTTCTCCTTTCTGAGGGACCGTCATTTGTGATTAATAGGTGATTAAATAGTGTGCTTCCTCCTTGGTATGCGATTAAGTGCCATACGGCTTGTATTTACTCTGCTAAATTTAGATAAACATTTTAAAACTTCCTGAGTCAGTGGTTATTTCAGGTGTTTTATGACATTGTATTTGTATGATCTCATTTTATCCCCAATTATCAAAGGTCCATTGGTAAGTCATTACTCTTCAATCAGGAAAGGTAATTGGTAGCAGGGATTTTTGATAAAGAGTATAACTGATTCCCACCAGCGGTGATTATTAGTTAGCATGAATGAATGGGCCCAGGTGAGTATTTTTTGTATGAATGTTTGTTGCTAGTAACCCGCTGGATCAGTTTTCTGGTAGCAGAGGATGGTTTTACTTTGTTAATTGGGTAATGAGAATTTTTTTTTATGAACTAACATCCGTTTGTTTAAAAGTTTTGTTTTATGTTGTCTAGAATCCCCGGGGAATTTGAATAGCGGATGGTAAGTGGAAGCCATGCTGCAGTGAGGTTATCTGTCAGGCAGAAATAGTACTGAAAAGTTAAGCAGGGCTATCAGTACTTGTTAGGGACTCTGTGCGTGTGAGTGACAGCAAAGGAATACGCTGATGAAAATTTGATGTTATATCACCTAGAAAGGGTAACATTGAAGGAGTAGCAGGTATTTCCGAAGAGTAAACGGAAGGGTTTTACTCGTAGTGCATGTTTAGTAAATGGAAAGGTTTTACTAAGTATGAGAAAAACTTTCTTTTCCAATTTAGAGCAACTGGCACGATAGCGAATGTCTTATGTTGTTACTGAATTTTAATAAGAAGCGTTTAGAAAATAAAGTTTTGCATACGATTTTGTAAAGGGAGGGTCAGCTGTCGGAGTAAAAGCTGACGTCACAAACGTCGCGCTGGGATTGGTTAAAACAGCGAGGGACAGAGAAGCGCAGATTGTAAAGGAGGGGTCGTCAGACAGACGTCACAGAAAAGCTGCGCTAGGATTGGCCCAGAGACAAATGTTAGCTAGAATTTGATTGGTTTTCAGCATAGAAGTCGAAATCTTAGTGGACAGTGTAGATTATATGTGGAAACGCGATCCGACTTTAATAGGAACACTCCAGACAGGAGATTCCTAGGTTTTGCAGAATATAATTCAATAAACAGATATTTACCCAAAATGTATGGAGAAAAGAGAAAATTGTCATTCTTACAAAAGATTAAGAATTATTTTAAGAAGGATAAGCCAATAAAAACTAGGGAAGGAATTATCATTCCACCAGCAAAAACGCCCGCCTCATTTATGATGATGGAGAGGGGTTATCATACTTGTGTATGGTTAGAAAATTAGATAGAATATACAAAAGATGACGGAATATTAGCTTTCCCAGAGAATGGTACTTTCAATGGGAGAGTTCTTCAAAATTTACGAATAAGAATGAATGAATTAGAACCCAGACCAATATTAACACAATACGAAGCCCTAGAAGAATGGGAAACAGAGGCATTTGAACGTGATAGACCCAGAAGCAATAGGGGTTATAGGGGATTATTCCCTAGACACCAAAAAGAGACACGAGAAAGTCAGATGAAACAGTGGAGACGAGCGATGCTTACCGAGGGTTTGTATCCAGTATTCATGGCAGATGAGCCATTAGGGAGCAAATGTAAAGAAAAGACTAAACACATGACAGGGTTTGGAGAATCCAAAGATGAATTTATGGAAGAAATATTAAAGAATCCTCCACCATGCCAAGAAGGGCTGAGTGGATGTTCCCCAAGTGCACCAATTTTGAGAACACCATTCGTACCTTAAGTACTGCATAATCCCCCAGTTAATAGGGTACTTCAGGATAAGGAAAGAGAGGCTGGAGACAGAAACAGAGCAGAATTGATACAGAAAATAACCCAGTTGAATGTACATCCTGATTCCCTGACCACACCTGTAACCATTGGTCCCGTGGTTCCTTTATATGGCGACAAAGTAAATTGTCCGAAAGCTCTAGTTATGCCTACACCTGTGGATATTCCTAAACATGAAGCTGTAATAATTGATGATCATATCAGTTATTGTGAATCTATGATTTCATTAATGGATTTGCCTATTCGAGAATCCGCAAATAGCACCCCCAGAAGAGTCACACCTGGTTGCTCAAAGGATGTAAATATAATAACATCTTCAGGAACTAAAAGTGCAACAGTAGTAACTCCAGAAGACTTAGAAAGATGGGCACAAGGAATAGACAGACAAAGTTCACCTCCAAAGATTTTGGACATTTATAAATTAAAAGTCGAATTAGAAGAAATGATAGCAGGCAATGTAGGAGTAGATCGTTTAAATACCTACAGTGAAGAAGAACTATTGTTCATATGTAGGAGCATAACCAGAAATGTAAAAATATTCCATGAAAAATTAACGGATTTGGCTTCAGAGATGGGAATTGAAATAAGAAAGTCAAAGGTACTACAGAAACCATATAGAGCAGAATTTACTGACAAAGACTTAGAAAATATGAATACATCTGGTAGGAAATTACAAGTGAAAGAATTAATGTCAGTATTACAGAAATGGGGAGAACTGGATAAATGGAAGACTAGATGGACAAAGAAAAAGGAAGAGGCACGTTTCAGTAGAACGACTTCTGAGTATTTATTGAAGGAAACAGGAAAAGTAGAACAGATGTACCCGATGCGGGAGGTTCCAGGAGGAGATTATGTTCATGTCCCATGGAGCAGGCAAGACATTTTGTCATTTACGAATGATTTTCCAAAGTTGAGAGAAAAACCAATTGAATGGTACAAGCAGGTTGAGAGGTTTGTGAAAGTTTCAAAGGTTTTGTTAAAGGACTTAGATGGTTTGTTTGACATAGTGGTACCTGCCGATTTATGGACAGATTGTAAAATTACAATCGACTGGCCTAGTGAAGAGTATCCTAGAGAGCCAAAGACAGGTGCCCCATCAAATGATGTGATGAAAAAGTATCACCAGGTAATAACTTATTTGAAAGGGAAAATACCACCAAAAGAAACAGATTGGGTGACAATAGACAGGACTACCCAAGAGGTAAATGAATCGGTACATGCCTACTATTAACGTCTATTACAGGTGTTCAAACAGTACAGCGGTTTTGAAGATATTGGGGACAAAAATATGAGTCAGTTTGTTTATCGATTTGTTTATGGTCTAAAACCAGAGATTTGTCAGATGATTAAGCAACACATGGTATGTTGGCAGGGAAAGCCTATTGATGAAATTTTAAAATATGCTAAATGTTGTGGAGATGACATTGAAGACAGGCACAAGAAACTACAAGAAAAAGTGATGTGGGCTCAAGTGAAAATGGCTGAGCGACAGGGAATTAATTTGGATAATCCAACAGAAAGTCAGGGAAAAGAATCTGGAACGAATGGTGACACAGGGAATGGTGGAAAGGTGAGAGGACGAATGAGTAGAGAAGAGTCTAAAAAGAAATTTCCTTGTCATGGATGCGGAAAGTTGGCACATTGGAAGAACGAATGTAAAAAGATTCAAAATAATAATGGCCCAAATCATAATTTAAATCCACAGACGCAGAATGACTCACCGCAGGGTGTATATCCTCAGAGTCAGTTGCCACCTGCCCCTATACAGGGTAATGTAAGCAGAGCAAAGCACGGTACAGACGTCGGATATCAAGGAGGAAGTGGTAAGAATGAATATGTAACTTCACAGTTTCTTTTACAGGATGATTTTAATCCATATGATTATCAATGACGGTGCCTAAGAGAGGGGGAGAAGGAGTGCGTACTTGGCTCATCCTTGCCGGTAGATCAGTCAGGTCCATATGTTGAAGGGAAAGTAAAAGGTAATGATATCACTTTTCTTTTGGACACTGGTGCTACCCGTTCTACTGTAAGCACAGCAGACATCCCAGACCTCCCTTTCTCTGGAGAAGCTATCCAAGTTGTAGGTGTAGCAAATCAAAAGATTAGAACACCCTTTACTGAGCCCATGGAAGTAAGAATAGGAAACTTCCGAGAAATGCACCAATTTGTGGTGTGTGATTCCAGTCCAGTAAACTTACTGGGCTGAGACTTACTGTGCAAAATGAATTGCACTATTTTTTGCACACCGGATGGTGTTGCAATACAGACCCCGGATGAAGATCATGTTTACAAATTCATGATAGCCAAGCAAGGTATGGAAGTAGATGAGATGTTCTCCTTGATAACCAAAGATGAATTACCAGAAGAGTTAAGAACTACAGTGAGCTCTAAGGTATGGGATTTTACTGGGAAAGAAGTAGGTCTTATGGCAAAAATAGACCCAGTGAAGATCACTGTAAAAGAAGGCGCAATTTTCCCAAATACCAGACAGTACAAAATGAGTGCAGAAGTAAAAGCAGGAATTACTGAGGAAATTGGCAGAATGGTGAAACAAGGCATATTAAAAGAAGTTATGAGTAGCCCTTGTAGTTCGCCAATTATGGGTTTGAAAAAGCCTAGTGGAAAATATAGGATCGTTCAGGATTTGCGGAAAATTAATAAAATTGTGGTACCTTGTTGTCCTATAGTACCAAATCCTGCAGTGATCCTATACCAGATACCATGGGATGCAGAATGGTTTACTGTAATTGATCTGTGCCAAGCATTTTTCTCAATTCCATTGCATCCAGATAGCCAATATCTGTTTTCGTTTAAATTCGAAACCATGTCTATGTGTGGAATCGTGTTCCTCAGGGGTACACAGAAAGTCCCTCCATTTTTAATCAAATACTGAAAAGGTGCCTAGAAAAATTAGTACTGCCCAGGAATTCAGTCTTGGTACAGTATATAGACGACTTGTTAGTCGCATCAAGAACACATGATGACTGTGTCGCAGATTCAATTGCATTACTCAATCATTTGGCTGAGGAAGGACACAAAGTGTCACCTGAAAAATTACAATTTTGTACAACGGCAGTTAAATATTTGGGACACCAAATTGAAAGAGGGAAAAGAAGAATAACGTCTGAAAGAATAAAAATAATTAAGGAAATGAAAATGCCAGTAACACAAAGAGAGGTGAGAATGTTTCTTGGAATAGTAGGATACTGTCGACAATGGTTGTAGGGTTTTCACTACCAGCAAAGCCTTTAATTCAGTTAACCAAAAAGAAAGCAAAAGATCCAGTTGAATGGGATGATGAAAGTGCCAGTGCATTTGTAAAATTAAGAAATGCTTTGTGTGAGGCACCTGCCTTGGGCATGCCTGACTATACAAAATAATCCACACTGTTTTGCTATGAAAGAGAAAGTTGTGCACTTTCAGTGCTAACCCAAAGACATGGACTAGACAGGCGTCCTATAGCATATTTTTCTGCTACATTGGTCCCAGTGGCTGCAGCATTGCCAGGCTGCTTAAAAGCAGTTGCTGCTACCTGTATGAGCATTGAACAAAATGAGTCAATAGTAATGGGATATCCTGTTAAAGTATTTGTCCCACATGCAGTCGTGATCCTCTTGACAAGAACTAGAACTCAGCGTCTCACACCTAGTCGGATGACAAGATATGAACGAATAATTCTAGGAGCTGAAAATGTGACCATAGCTAGGTGCACAGTTGTAAATCCTGCTACATTATTGCCAGATCCATATTGTGAAGAAGTTAAGGACGACCCAGAACATGACTGTTTGCAGGTCACAGAGTTGTGTACAAAACCGCGCCCTGATATACAGGAAATGCCCCTAAAGAACCCAGACAGGGAGCTGTTTGTGGACGGCTCATGCCTAAGGCATGAGGATGGCAAATTGAGTGCAGCCTATGCTGTATGTGAACTTTCTGGAATAGTTGAAGCATCCTATTTACCAGGAGTCAAATCTGCACAGGTAGCTGAATTAATTGCTTTGATCAAAGCCTCCAAAATTGGGAAAAATCTAAAAGTAACCATATTTACGGACTGTCAATATGGGTACGAGGTTGTGCATGATTTTGGCCAACTGTGGATGCAGAGGGATTTCATGACTTCTTCAGGATCCCCAACCAAAAATGGGCAGTTTGTAAAGGAATTATTGGAGGCAATACAATCACCAAAAGAATTGGCAGTGGTGAAATGTGCCGCACACCAGTCAGGAGATGACTGGGTGGTAGCCGGTAACAGATACGCAGACCTAATTGCTCAACACTGTGCCAGAAACAGATTGGCAGTAAACAGAAAAGTCGAAAGGATGGGAATCAGCTGCCAACTTATGCTATGTTCAACACCTGAAACATGGAATGATGTGAGACAATTGCAGGATGATGCTGAGGAGAGTGAAAGAGATGTTTGGATAAAAATAGGGTGTAGACGAAGAACAGATGATAACGTGTGGGTTTATTCAGATGGCAGACCAGTCATGCCTGATTGACTGATTTCACAAATGGCCAGAATGTATCACGGAGACACACATATAGGGAGAGATGCCATGATTAGACTTTTCAGACAAAGTTGGTACAATCCAAAGTTTAGGGCTGCAGCAGAGAGTCTTTGCTAGAGGTGTTTAACTTGCCAAATGAATAATCCAGGAAGGAGAACAGTAATTGGTTTGGGAAAAATTGGAAAGGCTGAGGGTCCATTTGTGAGATTACAGTTAGATTTCATTCAGTTACCACCATGGAAAGGACTGAAATATGTACTTGTCATAGTGTGTCTGTTTTCAAGGTGGGTGGAGGCTTACCCTACCAGGAGGAATGACAGCATAACAGTTGCAAAACTGTTGTTACGAGAACTCATCCCACGGTTTGGTTTCCCAGTAACTTTGGAATCAGATAGAGGGAGTCACTTCAATAACGATGTAATTCGAATAATCTGTGAAGCATTTAAAATTGAACAAAAAGTGCACTGTGCGTACCGCCCAGAGGCTTCTGGAGTGGTTGAACAAATGAATGGCAGAATAAAATCAAGATTGTCAAAGATGTGTGCATCCACATCGTTAGATTGGCCAGATGCATTGCCTCTTGTCTTAATGGGACTCAGAAGCATTCCTGATAGAAATACAGGATTGAGTCCACATGAAATCATCATGGGAAGAGCAATGAGACAAGCACATGTACCTGGAAATAAACGGCTGAACATAACTGATGATATTGTTCTAGATTATTGCAAAGCATTGGCTGACCTAGTGTGTTCTGTCTCTCACCAGGTTGGAGAAGACGCAGTTTCCAGGCAGCCTGAACAAGAGCATGATCTGAACCCCGGAGATTGGGTGGTAGTGAAGCACCACACCAGAGAAACGTGTTTATCACCCAGGTGGGGCGAACCTTGTCAGGTTATATTGGCTACAAACACAGCAGTGAAATGTGCAGGATTGCCTAATTGGATTCATGTAAGCCACACCAAAAGGGTGCCAGCTCCTGAAGGAAAAGATCCTCAGTCAGCATCAATAGCTGAGGAAGCTGAAGGTTGGCCAGCTGAAGAATCCCAAGTGAAAGATTCGGGAGAAGCTGAAGAAGAACAACTGATTACAAAAAACAGTGGTCCCTGAAATAGGGAAAAATAAACGTGCAATGAATATATCCCCAATCAGTACTATATTTTAGCCAATGTCCAGCCGGACAGAGGCGAGTTTAATATGCAGAATAATTATAATAGAACACAAATGCGAGTCAAATAACAGTGGGATACAAGCCTGTATCCATGAATGCGGAATAGAAGAAGAACAACAACCGAGCACAAGTCAGGACTAGATACCAGTGGTCGATATACCAGAAGTTTTCATCAAAACAAGAAGTAGAGTTAGATTAGAGGAAATTAGTGAGGACCAGATAGGTGAAGAAGAACCAGCTCAGGATAGGGAGATTGAAGTCATAAGAGAACCTGAGCAGGCCCAGATAGGGAAAGGAAATTGGGCTCAAATTGACAACGAAACAACAAAATTTGAGCAGGGACAGACAGGTTCAGAAAAACGCGGTCAGGCTGCAAAAGTACAAAGTGCAATAAGCCCTGATCAGAACCAGTTAGAACAAGAAAAACACGTTCAGGGAGAAGAAAACCAAGAACACATCGAGCAAGACAGCATCAAGCACGAAAACGTCAATCCTGAACAGGGTCAGTTAGTAGAAACTCACACTCAGGCAACTGAAGAAACAACAACAAGACCTGAACAAGAGCAGATAGAAGGGGAAACTGAAATCGAGGAAAACCAATTTGTGCCACACCTTGAAAATAAAAGAGTTTTTGGAAAAGAATCGGAAGGTGAAGATACAGTGCAAACAAAGAAAGTCAGAAAAGGTGATCATTGGCCTAGTGTCATTAAAAGAGTGAAATACCATATAGTAACATGAAGTGAAGATCCAGAACAAGTAAATGAAGTAACAAGCTTATCTGGACAAACAAGTGGGACTGAAAAACGAAAAAGCAAAAGATTGAAACTTGTGAACAATAAGTTTAAAGGTCCAGATTGGACTTATATAATCCTTGAAGACTACGAGAGTTCAGAGTCAAGTGAAAGTGGTGACGAAGGAACAAGTGCAGAACTGACCTATGAAAAAGAAGTGAAACCTCCTTGATAAATATGAAAGTCTTGAAAGAAAAAGAAAAGACGAAAAATCTTCTTTGTCAAAAATGGCTGACGACAGAGTTTCTGGGAGACCGAAACGGAAATGTTGTAAAAGATGCTGTGCTATATTCATATGCAGTCTGGTAGTGGTGCTTATAGTGTGGTTAGTTGTGATTGTAGCAATTCCTTACCTTATGATAATGGACAAAAAGAATAACAACGATACTAAGGGAAGGATAGATAACTTGAACGGTGATAGAGTAGAAATAGAAGCAGAGAATGAACCAGATTTTCATCACGTGGTAACAGATAACGATACTAGTTTAAATGTTTTTACTAAATTATTGTTTCAGTACGTAGATACAATGGAAGTTAGTGACTTTTATGTCTGTTTGAAGTTACCTGAATCAGTAGCAGAAGGTTTAACATATCATCATTTGCCTTTAACTTATGGCATATCATGTAGTGTACTAACTAGTTTATTTTATAGAACAGGGAAACTTCAGTATTATTATTCAAATATAGTTGTGATATTTTCAGAGGTTCCTATTCGGAAGAATTTGAACCCAGTGCTTAGTAGTCAAGATGCACAATTTATGGGAGAATTTTTCTTAACAATGAAGTCGATAGATATAACACATGCACATAGAAGCAATCTAACATGTTCATTACGTGAGGAAGAAAATATATTTTTAAATTTAGTTGAGAATAGAAGACAACATTTTCAAAAGAAAGCGTCTGAGCATAAAGCTCATCTTCCACCTTGGGCTGAGAAAGAGGGTATTTACGCACCTGGCAAAGCTCAAGCTGCTATGGCTCTGGATTTTGTAAAGACAGGGAACATTTGTCTACATAGGTTAAAGACTGATTATAACAATATTTTCATCGGTACCAGTGAATGTGGACATCATTTCTTAATTCTTGGAGGTTGGGGACTAAAGGGAGGAACAGATTCAGTTTTTCCTGGAATATATTATGTGTGTGGGAATAAGGCCATCTTACAAGGGGGGTTGGGGCAGGAGAACACCACTCTAATTAACAGCAGGCCCTCTTGCCTCACCACTCTACACTATGTAACACTGCTCTCACCCCAGTGCCATTTTGCAACCATGTCTACACGGCTCCACATGTCAGATTAACTGCACACATTGCACACATAGCTTTCCTCACGTACATGTCTGACTACTCAGGCTGTCAATCACCAAGGCTCTAGTAATGAAATGTCAAGATATATCACACCTTACAAACAATTATATGTGTAAATACAAAGGATGGAAAGCCTGAAGGTAACCCAGCCACAATACATGCCTGGTCACTCATTCAAAGAACACAGCACATATGATTAGCGCTGCAAAATGGGCAACACAAATGGGACTTTGCCTGCCTGATAAACACATTAGAGTGCAAAATGAACATTACACAAGCCAAACCTTCAGTGGCTGAGCATCAAGTTGGTAGGAAATATCATGTCCATCCACATTGGCAACATGAAGATGAACAGTACTCAATAAGTTCATGTCAGTGGACAAGCAAGTAATGATAGTACCTCAATTTCATGTCATACATGTTAACCCCATCGATACTAGTCATCATGTCTAACCCCAACTCTTTTGTCTCCTTCAGATCTTTACTCACGGTGTAACAAAGGTTGGGGAATGCACTTAACATCCTGGCAATGTAACATTCCTCCAACAGGTGGATCCCAAACAACATCAGCTGAGACTCAAAACTTTGAGCCAAGCCAGTCTCCACCCCAGGATCAAGAATTCTCTGATTCATATTCTCCAACTCATTTGGACGTGGAGGGACAACCTGGCCCTTCTGGACAGCCAGGGCAGACACAACCAGTGAGCCACAACAACGTAGAGCACTGCTCCAACAAGCTGTGGACCTAACTCCACCACCATCGCCTGCACCACAGTACGTGTCTCGGAGTTGAGCAACAACAGCACGCTCACTGAGGAGGCAGGTGACAGTAGGAGGTCACAGGTATGGGGGGCAAGGCTGGTGGGAGGGCCACTGGGGGCCAACAACGTGAGAGCACTGTGGACACTGAAGCTCTGGCCACCTATGAAGGCAACCAAGGACAGATGAGCCAGGTACTGGAGGAACTCCAGGAGATCAAGCTGCTGCAGTGGTCTACGGACAACAGGTTCAGACAACTCATTGAGATCATGGGCCAGCTCATTGGGGTGCTGAAGGACATCAGCATAACGTTTTTCAGGCCTCCCCCCACACCATCACAACCCTGTGGGCAGCTGCCACAGGGAGAGAGGCCCTGTCAGAGGCTGAGTCCTCAGACACCTCAGAGCCTGCAGCAGTCAAACCCCCCAAACTTAAGTGGGTCGTCCGAAGAACCCACCAGGAGATTCTAGTGGCAAGGCACCTACCCAAGCCAGGAAGCAGAGCCGCCCCTGATGTCACCCTTTGCGTGCAGCACATTGACTTTGTGGACTATCCTGTCACACATTTCAATTTGGATGCCAGGAGTCTGTTGGACTGTGGACTTTAAACAATGTGGTAACACCTCTAATGTTTTCTACTACCACCACTGACAACTTCACCCCTCTGTGTTAACCTTCCCACTGTATGGCACTACGTTTTACTCACTTATGCACTATAATAAATACACTTTTCACACATCCACTGGTGCATGGTGTATTTATCGAATGTAGTACTTTATGAAGTCGACTGCTAATGTAACGTACTTGAAGAAAGTCCTAAAATCAGGCAGACAAGGACCTATATAAAGAAGGTTTGAAAACGTTTTACAGGCTGAAGCATTGCAAGATGAGGGAATATTTTGCCTGTATTGAGAACGCAGACAACTCCGCCAAAGAAATCTTTAAGATTGTGAAATCTTTTTCGAACCCCATAGCCTTAGACCGCCCATTTCCTCCCTCTCCGGCGCTCTGCTCAAACTTGTTGGATTTTTTATGGAACTAAGATTCACGATATCTACTCTACGATTCCTCCAGAGGAGGAACCCTCGATCCCACTACAGTTCCCAGACTTTCATGCCTCAATGTCAGATTTTGTCCCTCTGCCTTTGGAGGAATCGCGATTTGAGCTACTGAGATGCAATTTAGGCTCCCCCGGTGAACCCTGCCCTGACTGCTTTTTTAGTATGCTGGCACATTGGTTACACTCTATACTGAATCAGATCTGGAACTCCTCCTTGAAATTAGGTATTTAATCTGAGGGTTGGAAGCATGCGTTCCTACTTCCGCTACTAAAGAAACCAGCAGCTGATCCTGGGGTTCTTAGTAATTTCAGACCTATTTCTTTGCTACCTGCCTCTGCCAAAATCTTTGAGAGGATGGTGCATATGTAATTGGCAACCTTCATTGGAACCAATGGTCTCCTTCATGCATCCCATTTGGGCTTCAGAGCTGGCCATATCACTGAGACAGCTCTTTTAGAAGTCTCTGAATCAATCATGGACCAAGGTGCTTCTGCCATGTTGGTGCTGCTGGATTTATCTGCAGCATTTAATATGATAGCAGATCCTAACTTGCTCAGGAGATTAAATCAGGCAAGAATGTGTAGCAAGGCATTGTCCTGGCTACCTACATTTTTGCAGAATTGCTCCAAACAGGTGTTTCTTTGCCCTTTTCTCTCATTGCAGAAACCTCTGAGGTGCGGGGTACCGCAGGGCTCGGCACTTAGCCCATTGCTTTTTAACATCTACCTTACCCCACTGGCTACTCTGATCGAATCGTGGGATGTGAAAGTGGTGTCTTACCAGTACGACACACAACTGGTGTTCTCCTTCAAGGAACACTCAATGGAGGCTTTTCACAATTTTAAGGCATGCTTAAAAAACATTTCGGTATGGATGAATAAGAACTGCCTGAAATTAAACGCAGAAAAAACAGAAGTCCTATTCTTTAGCCAGGCATCCACCCCTCCGCCCATTCTCTGGTGACCGTCACAAATAAATCCACCCCCACTCCCCTCGGAGTCAGCCAGAAATTTGGGAATTAGGCTGGAAAAGGAGCTCTCTTTCTCCGCCCAGGTACGACACATCTCCTCTAGATGTTTTTGGAAGATGAGGGCAATTAGGAAATTGATACGCTTCTTGCCGGAGGAACATCGGAAGACAGTGGTCCATGCTCCGGTTGCTTTCACTTGGACTATGCAAACAGCTTATACTTGGGGCTACCTGCATACCTGATGCTTACGCTGCAAATTATCTAAAACTCAGCTGCAAGATTGATCAGGCGGGTACCTTTGCGTCACCACATCTCTCCGCATCTTAGACAGCTTCATTGGCTCCCTGTAATTAGGTGGATAGAGTTCAAGACACTGATCTTTGCTTTTAGGGCCTTTAGAAGCTTGGGACCTAAGTACCTCCGGAAGAGGCTGCAGCTCTACCATCAAAAGCGGGTCTACAAAACTCTGGAACTCCCTCCCACCCCACCTGCACCTGCTGGAATCAGAAACAGAATTTCGGAGAGCATTAAAAACCTGTCTCTTCAGGCAGACATAATGGCCTACATGACCTTCACGTTAGTTATCGGCTAGCGCTGGGACACCTCTGCTGAGGTCTTTAGAAATCTGCATTCATTTATTCCTTCCTTCACCAGATGTAATTTTTTTTAAATAATGCATGCAGGCACTTGGTGCAGCGCAAGCTAACATTGCAGATGAGTATACAAAACATGTTACCAAACACAGACATTGAAGTGTAAAGTACACACATATCTTCATCACAGTGTCACAACCGTAGGTGGTTACAAGGAGAAGACCATCCACACAGTAACATGACACATCTGTCACTTGTGGAATGTCAAATACCACAAGTTTCACATATATACATCTCAGATACATGTAGGGCCAGTAAACCTCAAACACTGTCCAATGCAAGAGTGATCCAACAGATTTTTCATTGATGCAGCCTCAGGCATGTTACGTAGCCCAGAATAGACTTCACGCAGCCAAACAGAAATAGCAACTGGGGGTCAAAACACTAACTCAGCACTGGTACTCTCCAAACAGGTGTAGCTGCATCTTCTGGATTGTCAGTGGTGTCCCTTAAGCTCTGTGGCATACAATCATGAGACACATGTACACCTACATCCAGTTAACCCACAGAGAGGTAGCAATCTATGTGAACAGTGACAAACATGTATTGGTCAACTAACACAATGTGTTGGATAACACGATGGAACACACAGGCAATCCAACACCACACAACATAGTAGAAAGGCCAAGGTGTACTTGAAACATCCATCCTCTTACTGTGCAAGTTGATTAGGTACCAGAGTTGTACTCCCAAAGTCAGTTTCAGACATTCCCAAGAACACCTCATTTCCATTTTGCCTGGCAGAACAGCATCATAGTGCAGCTGATGTCAATACTCTGACATGTCCAAATGAAAATGACAGGGCGAAGGGGCCTACAAGCACAAAGTACCCCTCAGTTGTGCACATCAAACAGTCAGCAACCCACCACATCCTCACTGCTTCACAACGACAGTGACTGCAACTGTCACAGTCATGATGACATCTCTCTGCATACTTACACTCAAGGGAAGTAGCTGTTGATGAGCTGTTGATGCAAGTCAGGCCCTTCCTCTTCACCACTATCATCATCACAGTTCATGTCAAGATTCTCAGGCGGGGGGCTCCTACTGATCTCCATCCTCCACAATCAGAGGGAAGTTCCTGCGTAATGCAAGGTTGTGGAGCATGCAGCAGGTGACTGGGATCTGACCCTTTCTGGGTGAGTAGAGGAGGGCTCCCACGGTCTTGTCCAAACAGCGGAATCTGGCCTTCAGGAGCCCAAAAGCCCGCTCCACCACCCGACATATTCTCACATGGGCCTCATTGAAGCGGACTTCCCCTGGCATTGTTGGATTTCACAGTGGGGTCAGCAACCAAGGCCGGTTAGGATATGCTGAGTCACCTAGATGGGAGACACACAAATGTGCAATCATGAATCTGATATTTTCAGAGGATCACAGCATGCATTACACACACACACACAAAAGATGGACACATCTCACTCACCAACAAGCCAGGCACTCGCTGGTTGTAGACATGACATCAACTGGGGTATGTTGCTGTTCCGCATGACATAGTAGTCATGGGCAGATCCTGGGAATTTGGCACAGACATGTGAAATGGTCAAATCTTCAAGACATGTCACTTGCATGTTGATTGAATGATGTTTCGGGTTACTATATATTTGCACACGTGCTTGAGGTGGTACAAGGGCAATGTGTGTGCCTTCGATGGATCCTACAACATGTGGGATGCGATCTAAGTCATAAAATTCACCCTTTACAGCTGTCAACTTTTCTCTTCTTGGGAACTGAATATAACTGTGCATGTGTTGTATCAGTGCAGACAATGCATCACGTAACATCATACTGAACATTGGTTGTAGCCACCGTGTACTGAAATTAACCAGTGGCAAAGAAATACAGTGTGACCATCACCTTCACTGTTGGAGTCAGAGCTGTGGGATAGTTTCTGTGAGCTCTTAAATGAGGCAGCGACTGGCCACATAGCTCCTGAATTGTCTGGCGATTTAGTCTGAACTTCTTTATGATGCCTCGCTCCTCCATGGTCAACAGGTCTGAAAAAGGCCGGTAGACAGGAGCTTTTCTCCTTCTCCCTCTACCAGGGTTCCCATGTGTGGAAACAGGAAAAGGTAAGATGTTGGTTACAGAGTACATGTTTACTTATACCAGCACAAAATGAACAGTCATGTGGAAACAGTGTCATGCATGTGTGAGCTCTAGACAAACATTATCATCAGTTAGGTATAACGGTAACAATATGTACATACAAACAATCAGTATGGAGGTAGTGGAATAGGTTAAAGACATATAGGCCGTTTAAAATATGGATACCTAGCCATGTGGGGTGTGAACACATCACAGGTGATACACAGCATTAGGCTTGAGATTAAAATTCAAGTTATTTCTTAACATGACACACCTTGATGTAAAGGATGCACACCATCATCCACATAGTCTGCCATTTCCTAAAATCCAGACAACACATGAGTCTGTTACAGCACTGTGTACAACATATATTCACCTGTTGTGCAAAGGCACTGTAACTGTCTGAGGAGTCTGCATTACACACCTTGGCGCAGTCACTACAAGGATATACAGTTTGACTGGTAAGGTGTGTCCATGCACACGTGGACAACAATGACATGTGAGGTATGGCACAACAATGCTGGTAAACCTCTGGTGGCAGCAATTTCATGTGAAAGCTAAGAACAATGAGTGACACACTATTGAGTCCCCAGACAAGGTGCTACTGATGCTTGATATTAAGTGGAGCACAATGCTGCAATTTGTTAGGCAATGACTGCGAATGCCAGCTGGTGTGACCCGCGTGGTAGGTGTCATCCACGGCAGCCACTGCCATTGGCCCATATTGTAAAATGCCAGCAACACGGTAGAGAAAATGTGACCCCACTGTCTAAGCCCCCCTATGAGAATCCCATAGCAGCCAATGGGCCCTGTCATCTCGTCCACCACTTGCGGTTTTGAACCTCGCGGTAGGCGTGCTCAGCCACTGCCATTGGCCCACATTGTAAAATGTGAGCGACACAGTAGAGAAAATGTGACCCCGTGGCCTAAGCCTGCCTATGAGTATCCCATGGAAGCCAATGGGCCTTGTCATCTCGTCTACCGCTTGCGGTTTTGAAACTCGCAATAGGCGTGCTCTGCTATGGCGGCCACTGCCTTTGGCCCATATTGTAAAATGGGAGCGATGCTGTAGATAAAATGTGACCCCGCATTCTAAGCCCGCCTATGAGAATCCAATGGCAGCCATTGGACCCTGTTATCTCGTCCACCGCTTGTGGTTTTGAACCTCGCGGTAGGCATGCTCAGCTATGGCTGCCACTGCCATTGGCCCATATTGTAAAATGCGAGCAACACGGGCCAATGTCTGTGCCGATCTAGCACTGACACCACCATCGTGACCTATTAATATGTAGAATTTGGGAATACTTGTCACTTATCTACAGACACTGCTGCCTGCTACCTCCCCATCACCTGTTGCTGTTTGTTACCTCTAGGAGCACTAATGGCCCGTACAAAGAAGGTAAGGGCCCGTCCCTTCACTCCAGAGGAGCTGGGGCTCCTGGTGGATGAGGTTCTTGGCCAGTACGGGCGGCAATTTGGTTCACCAGAGGTACCGGTAAGTGTGCATGTTCATATTTTGACTCCATTTGAATGCTTAGCTTCTGTTACTGTAGACTAGTATGTGCCTCAGAGTGCAAGCCAGTGTACACGCATTGATTGAAGGACCACTACATGACCCATACTTGTAAATGCATATGTTGCCCTTAAGTCTGTGGAGAGGATGGCTCCATTGGCTTGAGTGTAGCTCTCTTTGACACTACAACCTCAGATGTGGCTCTCTGCATTGCTCTGATTCATGTCAGCTACTTTGACTTGCTTAATGACTACATAGTTAAGGTGCATTGGTCTGTAGAGCATTCATTCCCCTGAGTCATGACTGCATACAGTGAGGCTTTACACAGAATGAGGTTTGAGACTTGTACCGTTCCACTGATTTCTGGACCCAATTTACACTTTGTGCACCAGTTCCCTGATAGGTGCTTCCAAATCACAATCATCCTTACAGTGCAAACAGAAATTATAAAAGGCATGTCAATTGGGCAGAGGGGACAGAGAAGTAGGCCCAAACAGTACTAACTGTGATTGACACACATTCCAGCCCTTATCTTGTCACCTTAAAGAGTGCATGTTGTGTTAAGTACCTTACTGTGCCCTATGTACCATGTGCTGCAATGCAATGGGCCTGGCTGTAAAGGTGTTTGGACTGTCGGACACAGTGAGTTTTTCCTAGAGGATTTCAGAACGGTGTACTGTCTGTCATGGTCCCTCACATTACGTACCACCAAGGATGTCTTTGGTCAACCTGATCTAAGTAGGCAGCCTCAGTATGTGTATGTAATGACCACCTTGTAGATTCATCCTCACAGACGTCACAATTGGAATTTCTAAGCTTTATTTGAGCGTAGCATGTGACATGTTCTGTACAACTATGCTGTCCATTGATTCATGTTTGTGGTAGGTGTCAAGTTGCTTCATAACTTGCACACAAAGGTCAATTAAATATTTGTGACAATCTGTTTCTACATGTCTTCCATGCCTAAAGCTCAAAGTCCATCAGCGAAAGGCCATCTGGAAGTTCATCGCATGGAAGGTAGGGACCCTGGGGGTCTCCAACCGGCACAGTACACACTGCCACAAGAGGTGGGATGACATCGGCCACCTCAGCAAGAATCTCCCAGAGATGCAGCTGGGGCAGGACCCCTGAAGTGGCAAGTTGGCACGTCAGACCTTGACCCCCCTAATGGTCCGCATTCTGGTGGTGACCCAGCCAGAGCTGGATGGACGTTTGAGGGCCCAACAGCAGCTTGTGGGGGTGAGTATTGGCCTGAGTGTAACTTTGTGTTTGAATAACTACCTTTTATCACAGCCATCGTGACCCCAGGAAGCTTCAAGATGACTCAAGCTCCATGCAATATGGAGAAAGTCGCTTGTGTAGAAATGGTAGTAGGTGCCTGGTGTTTACCACTGTCTCCACTTTATGTAGCATAAAAATAGGCAGTGTCCCCCAAACAAATCTTACCATAGTTGAAGATCCCATTTGGAGAATGATGTCTAAACTGACCCATTCAGACAAATGAAAAGATAAAGATTGTCTCAAACAGGATACTTGTCATCCTTGTGTGTGCAGTGTGGCTCCCTGACTACTGTGTCTCATGTGATGAAGTGGCAGTGGCTTGTAGCATGGCCTATTAAGCACTCAGGGAGCAAGGAGTCTGCACAATATCCCCTTGTCCTATGTGTTGTGTACAGCAGAATGATTCAGATGGCAGCATCACAGTTTACTTTGGAGATGCCTACCCACAGCACAGCATCACAATAGATGTTTTCCAGGCACAATCACACCAGCTGAGGGTATAGATGGAAAACAATCTGTATGCATTAGGTGTTGTCTATTTGTACATTGTGTACATGGCAATATGTATTTGTGAGGGTCAGACAGTGTAAGGTTGATGCAATGGAGCAGTGTGTCTGGATTGGGTGAATGTGTCAACCCTAAAGTTTGACATGGTTGGATGAGATCTGAGAGAGTGACACATTTTTATTTTTGAGACTATTGTACCGTACATTGCAATAGAGTCAGCCAATATTTATCTGAGTGGCAGAGCTTACTGTGTATGCATTGAGGAGGGATAGGCACGTGCATCAGTGCCCAATCAGGGTGTGGCTACTGACATGCATCAGGGAGTGATATCTTGAGCCATTGATGTGCCCTGTGTGTCAAACTTCAGTACAACATGGGTATGACAGACACCAGGTATTGGCTTGTACAGCGCATTCCCTGTCCTTGTGGAAGCCACTCTCATCATCACGGAAGGGCTCATTCCAAGGACTCCTATCCTTAAAGTGTTGTCCTGGCATTATCATATATTCTGTAGATGAGATTTGCTCACATGCAATGCCCTTCCTTGACTGAGATTGCCCTAGCCAGACTCATGTGCATTGTTCGCTGTTGACACTATTACATAGTGATTCGTACATATATATCCACACTACCTGTGACACGTAGCGAGTCCTCTGATGTGAATGTGTCAAATGTATCATTAGGCAGTGGACAGAAATGGGCCTGATAATTGGGGATGTAAGCTGGGTGTGGTATCCACTTCCATGTCAATTGCAAATTCTGATTGTGATGATACTTATCCCAAGTAGGTGTTCAACAGTACTCAAAGTATTAGTGTAGGCATGCCAGATTTTTGCCTATTTGCATGTCTCAGTTTGGATGGGTAGTGGTGTAAACATCGGGCTTTCAATGAGATATCAGAGGGTCACTACACCATTGTATGAGGACCTAGTTTAGGAGGAAGCATGTAGGTCTTGCTACACACAATAGGATGTGAGACGTATATGCTGGCACATGCAATAGGAGCTAGCATTGTCCAAAACATCATGTACTTTGCACAGATCATGTGTCAATACAGCATGTTCTCATGCCAAAGGTTGTGCTGATGCAGCAAATCCATGTAAAAGTAATTTTGCATACTGATGTGTTAAGAGTTTAATATAGATATGCTTTCAGATTTGTGGCAAGGCCATTGTATTGAACCTTTGTCTCCTTCTGTTACAGCATCAACCAAGGGCAGGGAAGGAGAGGGGCCCGACACAGTTGGGGAAGCAGTCAGAGTGGTCCCAGAATGTTGACCGACACAGAGGGGACCAGTGCCTCGGAGGGTGATGGGAGTGCCCTGGAGGAGACAGGAGATAATACATCTACCTCCACAACGTCACACTCCAGCGTTGACTCCATGGTGGGGGGGGACCAAGGACGGAAAACAACATCAACATCTCTGTCCTCCAAACCACGTTCTGTCTCCAACCTCCTTGCTGCTCCCCAACCTGCTATCTGGACCCGCTCTCCCAAGAAGGGTAAAATCTCCTTCCCCCCAGCCCCTGCCCCTGTCTCCCCTGCTGCCCTCAGTATGGAGGCCATAAATGTCCAGCGGCAGACCTGTGTAGGTCAGATTTCAGTCCTGAATGGCCTCCACGATCATGGCAACAAATTCTCCCAAGTTGTTGCGTTCCTGGGGGCATTCAATAGGACATGGAGGGCCTGCAGAGATCTGTCCATTCTCTGGCCTTAACATGACGGCATCCATTCAAAACTCCCAGCCTCCCATCCTGGCTCCTGTCCCTTACAGTATGTGAGTTCCTGTGTTTCACGTGTGTCATCTGTATTCATGTGATGATGAGATTGTCCCTCCCAGTGACATCTCTTCCTCGTTGTGTCATGGCAATGCATCTTGATGTCTGATGGAAAAACTTCATTCATATATAGAGGTGACAAGGAGAGTTGTCGATAGCAAAGGTTGTGAGTTGTCCCATTAGTTTGGTAGCAACTGATCTGATATAGTGGGCAGATTTGTTGTTGTGTCTTCTGTTCTGAGATGGTAAGTGTGGGTATAGAGTATTCTGAGTGTGTTGACAGTTCCGCATGTGGCAGAGGAGTGTGTAGTGCTGGCTGATTGCAAATGTTGCACACAGGGAATTTGTGGACACATGAGTTATGTGCCTATGAGTGACACATGGGTATGAAGTTTAGTGATGTGCTGGTATAAAGAATAGACATACCCCTACAGACACAGTGCCTGTGACATGGCTCAGAATGCTCACTCTTTCTGAGTTTCGTTCAGGCCAGCCAAGCCTTTTGTTTGGTAGCTAATTAGGTGGAGGGGGTGTGCCTGGCAATGGTCTGCCATATTGTGCTGGTGTCCCAATGTAGTGACATATTTACTTGTGCATGGGTGCACATCCTGATGTAGCATAACAGCAGTTTTGGACAAGTTCTGTGAATGTCAGCAGCTGTGAGAGCAGTGAGCTTCCAGCTGTGCCTAGCATCGTCAATAGTGTTTTCTGGGGTTTGTGAGTTGCATTTGGTCAATAGTCATGGAGTATGTTGTTGTTGATAGTATTAATGTTGTTTGCCGATGAGAGTATGAGAGTGCAATGAGTGGCCGTTTTGGAGTGACTACTGGATAATGGAGAGTGATATGTGTTCTGGCAAGATATTTGATGTTGTAGTTCCTGAAGGTGCTAGCAGATATGGGGGTCCCAGGTTGTAGTGGTGTCAGCACATTGCTTTGAGTGCAAGCAGTGCTGTCAGTGGCAGAACCATGGCCTGTTATAGGTGTGAGGCCCCCTCATGTCCAGCTATGGTTGTTGTGTGATGTTGTGTGATGTTAATAGGTCATGAGTTGAAGGTGGATGAAGGGTGTGATGTTTCTGTATTAGCCCTTTCCACAGACCAGTGCTTGTGTGTGGTCTGTTATAATTATGGGAGAGGGTGTGTGTGTGCAAGAAGTGTGTGTTTTTGAGTGCATTGAGCTGAGTGTTGCATATGTCAGTTGAGTTTCATTTGTGCAGGGCAAATAAGGCAACAGTGAGTCTTATGCATTTGCATGTAAGTGTGTCCTATTGTGCTCAGGCCCCATATATGTGATCAATCTGATGTCAAGATTATGGAAGCTAATGGGTGGGAGGGGGAATGACACCTTGGTCCCTTTGTGACTAGTAAAGTGTTAGAGGCCCATCTGCCTCTAACTGGACATCTCTGCCCACCGTTGCGCTGCTGCTATGATGTGACCGCCACAGCCAGCCCACATGCCAGCAGTCTGGATGGAAAATGGACCTCCCGCTGCAGAGGTGAGAACAGCCCTTCATGCCCGGCAGGAGTGTGGGCCATATCAATGTATTCCTGTGTCCAGCGAGATGACCGAGGCTCACAGGTAAGTTGTCCCAGAGAGGTGACTGGGTCATGTTTGGGTCAGCCAGACCTGCACAGAGTGGCATGGGCCAGATTTGGGATGGGGGACATGGACTTGACCACAGGATATACATGCAGTGTGGTAGGTGTTTGACTTACCTCGGGTGGGGTCCGGGACGGCATCTGATTTGGTAGTAGTGGATCAGCTAGAGCAGCAGCAGGACTTGTAAGGCAGGATCCATGGTGTCCAAGGTCGTGAAGAGGTGCATGGAGTTGAGATTGTTCTGTCTGTCCCTCTGTTTCCGCCAACTCCGTCGAGCTGATTTAACCCCCACGGTCGGATGGCCTAATAGGTGCATCATAAAGGGGTGGGCGGTCGGAGTGCACTTCTGTCTGGCTGTTTCCATTGGCCCATACCAACATCAGCACTGTCAGAGTTTCCTGTCGGATTCGGAAGGACTGCATCGGACAGAAAATGCCTATCTGTTGCCATTGTAATATGGTGGTCGGGAGGACTGCTTCCGGTGCAACCAAATTGGGCTTTTCCAACTCCAACGGGACCGTGGAGGCCCTTCCGAGCGCCATTGTAATCAGGAGCAAAGTTATCATCTACCCTTATTTCAGGAACATGCGGAGCTGAATCAAAAAAACAACTTTTTTAAGGCAAAGATCTGGCATTTTTCATAGAGGTAGCCCATTTTTCCTATTTTTTGTGTTTTTAACCTACTTCCAGTTTGTGGTGGAAACCAGTGTGAAATCCATGGGTGATCTAGGACTGCAATAGATTTCTGAAAAGGAGACAAAATTCTAAATTCAGAAAGGGGTCACGTGCAGATCCCTCAAGGTTTTCCAAAGAATTTGACTATTGGAATAAAGACATTTTAAAAAGGAGTACAAAAAAAGCATCCATTTCATTTGTGATAACGTTTTCATCTGTAGCTTTTTCTCACAGTTGCATATTTGCAAGAGCAATAGGTTTGTGGGTTCTCCAAGAACCTGAGGTACCCAGAGCCAGCAACTAAGCTGCATTGTGCAATGTTTTTTCATTGTGTTCCAAGTATAGACCAATTCATATGGTGAAATATGTAGAGTGAATATTGGGTATCAAGGAAACCTATGTATTTCTGAAATGGGCACAAGATATTGAGTTTAGGAGCAGTGGTTATTTGTACATCTCTGAATTTGTGGGTACCTGTACTAGCACATGATTTAGAGGGTAGGTTTTCAAAGTACCTTCTTTCTTACACACTAGTGTGGCTCAAATATGAATTTATCTTAAATAAATTAAAAGATAAGAGATATTTGGCAAAACAGGAACAAGTTGGTTTAATTAAATGTAGTGGCAGGGAGAGTATTGGCAAAGGCGCGTCAGAAGACAGTCTCAGTGTACAGATGTTTTAACGTAAAATATATACATTTCATGGGTACAATAAAACACTTTGACATTCTTTGAAAAGCATCATAGTCATAAATAACCAGAAAAACCATCTAATAAGGGGGACACAGATGGCTCTTGACCTTGGGGGAGGCTAGTGTGGGCGAATAGGACACTTTACTCTGCACGCATTTACAACGCGTGCCATTACCCCGTGTTTTTTAATCCGCAATTTTTTTTTACAACGCAGGCCTTTACAACACAATCCATTCCAACGCATTGTCCAATACAACGCAATTTACTATTCGAACTCCACCGAGGCGTTGTAATAGGGAATGCGTTGTAATGGTTTGCGGTGTAAAGCCCTGCGTTGTAAAAGTTTTTGCGGAGTGAAAAATGCGGGGTAATGACATGCGTCTTAACGCATACAGAGTAAAGGATGTTTCTCAGTGTGGGCTACTGTGCGAGTATCCAGATGTTCGGAGTGGTGAGAGCGTGATCACCTTGTGGAGTGTGCTTGTTGTGTCCTGATTGGCTGAGTGTTCCTAACCACATGTGGCATCTAACTTTGTGGTTTTTTGGGAACACATGCCTTTGGGCAAATGTGTTTTATTGGGGCCAATCTCCTTGGTCCTGTTTGTGGTGTGACTACTTATCTGTGGGATTGATCAGGGTTTTCCCTGGGTGTGCATTTGTCTTTGGTCTAAATGTAACCCCACCTGTGACCTGTCAATCGGTAGGCTTGGGTTTGGGTCACAGGGCCTGTCCGACCACGTATCTCTGACTTGGGGTTGATGGGGATGTCCTCTCAGATTAATCCGACAGCAATGATATGAGTTTGTGAGTCTGTGTATATGTAACATGGCGGTCATTGATATCATATTTACCAATAGTCTCATTTTTATACGTACAGTTGTTCCATCGTACATCAACATTACATTCACTGATATTGACGTCACTATGCGGGCATAAGTTATGTTGTACATCCACTTTGGATTTGCTGGTATTGGCATCACTGTGCATACATAGGTTACAGTGTGCATTGCATATCCTGATATTGACATCATTGTGTGTGCATAGATTGCATCGTACATCGATATTGCATTAATTGGTACTGCTGCTGCTATGCATGCATACATCAGGGTGTGCATTGCAATGATAGTTATCACTCTCAACACTGGCTTAAATTTGGAAGGCATGAATGCAGTGAAATTCAATTGGTAATAATCTATGTTCTACCATTCTATGCTCCCACATGTCTTCCGATAAAAATGGGACCTCACTTGTGTGGGCAGGCCTAGTGCCCAGAAAACATGGAACGGGCCAAAACCCTACATGGATGTATCATATTTGTCCACTGAAAACTGACCCTTTTTTCCAATGTGGGTAGCTGTGGATGTTGGGCCCTAGCTCAGGTGGCAACTTGGGAAACCTAGCAAACCTGCACATTTTTTAAAACTAGACACCTGAGGGAATCTAAGGCAGGGAATCTTGTGTGGCTCTCACCATGTTTTCCTACCCAGAATCTCTTGCAAACCTCAAACTTTGACAAAACACACAGTTTCCTCACATTCCTATGATAGCAAGTTCTTAATCCGCTGGGAGCCACAAACTTCCTTCCACCAAATATTCCCCCAAGTTTCACAGGCATGCTGTCCCCAGTATCAAAATCATGGGTACACCATGTAGTGATCCCTTAGGTAAGTGAGAACAAAGATGCAAACTCCCCCATCAACTGGTGGCATTCTCTCTGTTGATGTAGTGTTAGTGTAGGGGAGAGGCTGACACCCTCCACTGACTCATCCTGCTCCTTCGAAGAAAGGAGGCAGGGAGAGGTTCACCCTCCACCTCCATCCCATCATCTGTAACTAGGAGCATGGTAAGCTCAGACTTCTCAAAGTAGGGCTTGAGGCTATTGTCATGAAGGACCATTAAAGGGTTCCTGGGAGTCTTGAGGTCCACCAAGTAGGTGATATCACTCTTGTGCTCCTTCATCTCATAAGGCCCAGACCAGCGGTCTTGCAGGGCCCTGGGCTCCAAGGGCTCTATCACCCACACTTTTTGGCCAGACTGAAACTCAACCAGAGTGGTATTCCGGTCATATCAGTGTTTCATGTGCTCCTGGCTGGCTTTCAAATTATTCTGTATGAGTTTCTGGAAGCACACTGTCTGGTTGCGGAGTGCCAGCATGTAGCTAACTACATCCTGGGGAGGCTTCTTGGGAGCTTGTTCCCAGTCTTCCTTCACCAAACTGAGAGGTCCTCTCACAGGGTGCCCATACAGAAGTTCAAAAGGCTGAAGTCAACCCCCTTTTGTGCTACCTTCCTGTAGGCGAACAAAAAACATGACAGGAGGACGTCCCAATTATGTCTCATGGGTTCTGGTAGGCCCATAATCATCCCTTTTAGGGTTCAGTTAAATCTTTCAACCCATTGGTTTGTGGGTGGTTAGGATTGGAAAACTTGTAGGTTACCCCACACTCCTCCCATATGGCCTTCATGTACCCTGACATGAAGCTGGTACCCGTCAGTTACCACCTCCTTGGGGAAGACCAAGCGGATAAATATCCCCATCAATGTCCTGGCCACAGCAGGAGCAGTCACCGTCCTTAGAAAGATAGCCTCCAGGTACCGGGTGGCATGGTCCACAAAGACCTGAACAAATCTGTTCCCCATGACTTTCTTGGGGTCTGGTGCCGAAAATTGTTGATGCCTACCCTCTCAAAGGAGGTTCCAATGACAGAAAAATGTTGCAAGGGGGGGCTTGCACTTCCCTCCCTGACTTGCCACTCATCTGGCAGGTAGGACAGAACCTAGAGAATGCATCTAATGCTCCAATGGAGATTGAGGCCACCGTTGTAGACTTGTGTCCTAGCTGCAAGGGCTCCTGAGGATGCCTGGCTCTGCAAGACTGTGAATTTTCGTCCTTGTTTGTTATGTTTTGACTGCTTGTATCCTTCTTGATATATAAACTGTAAAGCGCTCTGATACCCTCGGTGATCATTTAACACCAGAGGCCTGTGCACACGTAATGGTAATTTGCAGAGCTAAATCTGCATCAATGGAAACAAACAGTATTCAGAACAATACAGTTGTACAAAAGGTTTTGATGTGAATGAAGAACACTCCAGGTATCACGTGTTCTTTATTGAAGATCGATTGCCCAGCCAACACGTGTTTCATCAGGGTTGTTAAACCCACGACTTCTTCAGGGCTATAGGATGTACAAAAGCATAGTGTAAAACACTATGGTACATTACATGGTGTATACAGATGTTAGGCGACATGTGACTTAATGTAACATTCACCCTTTGTGACATACCCAAAATGGTTTGATCACTCATTCTATGTGAGGCAAGTATTACCGATGGGGTCAACACCCGTGATGTGTGGTGGTGTCGTGAGACAATCAGAATTAAATACTGCTCTGGTATGGCTAGTATGTGGAAGACATTACTTTCATTAATGCTATATCAACATAATGTTTTTATACACATATCTTTAATTTCTACACACAGACTTATAATATTAAGATTAGTAAGAAGCATCAAGCTTAGATAAAGCAACAGACCGTATTTAAAAAGACCTGTTAAAAGAAAGAGAAAGATAGAGAGAAAAACAAAAAAGAAAAGACAAGCACGAGTGTAATGAACTGAGTATACCCAATGTATCCCGGGGTAAAGAAAAGTAATGTTCTGCATTGGTACTCATACCTCTTAGGCACGACAGTAGAGACTTGATCGATCTAAGAAGACAAGAGTATGTATAGTGTAGGTGAGTCCTCCAACCGAGCAAAAAGCTCGGATGCTGCACTACCGCAAGCGCCTGATAATACAAAAAGGAGAGGTAGGGGGCTTACCTCTCCGTCGGTTGTACTTCCGTCCCGGCTGTATCTAGGAATGGTGTATCCAAAACTTTAAATGGAGAAGGACTCGTGTACGTGTCCGGTGGGATATCACTGTAAGAAAACGGGAGCAAGGATTGGACCAAGGAGTGTGAAATAAGGTGTCACATAGAAGCAGACTTCAGGCTAGGAAAGGGAAACTGGAACCAGGTAAAGTTCCACGTGGGGGGGGTGGTTTAAATGACCCCTGGGGTCAAGAGTCAACCAGGGTAGTTTACCTGAGAAGAACTAAACCTCATGGCCACTACGTATATAAATAATGGTAAGGATATCTGTAGGTATAAATTGTAATGGCCAGAGATACAGCGGTAGTTCCATATGGAGTCTAATCAAGTAAAAGAGGGGGAGGGGGATTTGAAGTTGACTCCAAACATATAAGAATACAGAAATAACCCCTCTTAATAAGCTATGAGTTGAATTACAATGAAGGTGGTAATTGAGAATAAGTAATAGCAACGCGTGTTACCTCGAGACACGTAGTTTTATGCTTCGCAACGTACATGAACATCAGAGCTGAGTAAAGCTCGGTCCACGGTACGAAAATCTAAAAAATAAAATGAATCGATCAAAGCCATGGCGCGGTAGGGCAGGCGTGCAGGGGCTACGGAGGACAGGGGAGAACAATCCTCACCTTCTAGAGCTCTGTGAGGAACAGTGAGTACGCTGCTGCTTCTGACGGACCACGGCGATCACCGGAAGTATGGTTACGTCGCGGGCCCGTCTTATAAAGAGCAAAAAGAACTAGAACGTGAATTCAGATAGGAATAAAAACCCGGAAGTGAGTATGTACCGGGGAAATAGACGGAAAAAACAAAAGGATTTACCTTTGGGGATAATGTGTGAATGAACTAGAACGACATATAAAAAAACGAGCAAGCGAGCTAGTGTGAAAAGATAGAGGACAGGGTACACTAGTAACAAAAGAGGTTTGCCACGTATTTGTATATCGTCACATCATTGTTAACATAAGAAAGTGTTGTAACGAATAGATAAGGGGACAGTAGCTATTGATGTTAATACAGGTAGTACATGCACGTAACGTTTAGTCGTAGTTAATATGCAGAAGAAATAGCATTATGTTTCTTACATCACAGATTACATATATGCAATGTAAATGATCTGATACATATCGGTTAATTAGTCATTCCGCCAATTCTGTTTAGCTATTAGGAACCTAGAAAAAATTGTAGTTCATGGTCAGTGTTAAGACCGAGGCTCTACAGATTTCAATTTCATGATCCAGGTTGCTTCAGCACGGCGTAACTGGAGTTCTCTGTCACCCCCTCTTTGGTTAGGTTGGACATGCTCTATTCCAAAGAAGGAGAATTGTTTATAGGGGCCTTGAGCTACGCAACTTATGGCATGGGTTGCCATAGGGTATCTTGTATCCTCTTGTTTGAGCGCTCTTGTATGCTCGCTAATGCGATCCTTCAGCTTGCGAATTGTACTACCCACGTATTGCCTCTGGCATTTACACATAATTACATAAACGACATAACGTGTCATGCAATTGATATTCTGTTTAATCTTATATTCCCTCCCGTCCGGGCCGTGGAATGTCATGACATTATGTGTAGCCCACCTACACACACCGCAACTCCCACATTTGTGGAAACCTAGTGTACGTTGTGTGAGCCAATCAATTTCATTTGTGATAGTGGGGACAGTAGGACTCAAGATAGTTTTTAAAGTTCTGCCTCTTCTATATGTGATGAGAGGTCTATGTGTGGTAAATGTTTCTAGAGACTTGTCTGCTTTCAGAATGTTCCAGTGTTTACGCATGCTCTTAGAGAGCATGTTGGACATTTCACTGTAGTTAGTAATAAGTCTGACTGGCTGTGTGGATGGGTTAATAGTAACTTTCTCTTTAAGTGTATCTGCTCGTGGCAGTTTCATGATACGTTTTTCTGCTTTATCTAGGGATGCTTGCTGGTAGCCTCTGGCCTTAAACCTAGTCTTCATGGAATGTAAGCAGGAGATGAACTCTTTGTCCTGACTACAGTTCCTCCTGGCTCTAGTGAACTCCCCAAAGGGGATAGCCTGAATCTGATGAGGGGGTGAGCGCTGGAGGCATGTAAAATTGCATTACATGCCGTAGGTTTACGGTAGAGTTTGCTGTGTATGAACCCCTCTTGGACGTACAGTTCCACGTCTAGAAAGACTATGTTTGTGCTACTGTGGTGATGGGTGAAACTGACACCTAGTATGTTTGTGTTCAGATATTCATAGAATTCTTGTAGCCTCTGTTCTGTCCCTGCCCAAAGTAATAAGCAGTCATCAATGTATCGACCCCAGTATACGATGTGTTGATTAAATGAGCTGCCCTTCTCGCTCCAAATCCATTTGGCTTCAAAGTAACCCATGAAGAGGTTGGCAAATGAGGGCGAAAATTTCGAGCCCATGGCTACACCTCGTATTTGTTTATACCACTGACCTTCATATATAAGGGACACTAAACACATCCTTAGTCTTCTCACTGATCTTACCTGGCAGAATGACATCATCTTAGCTACACTTGACGTGGTCTCCCTTTACACCAACATCAACCCACAAATTGGCTTACAGGCCATGGATTGGCATCTCAGCAAGAAACCGGCGACTCAATGGCAACACACTAGGATGCTTTTATCCATGACAGAACTTATTCTGTTTAACAACTGCTTCATATTTGAAGGTCAGTGGTATAAACAAATACGAGGTGTAGCCATGGGCTCGAAATTTTCGCCCTCATTTGCCAACCTCTTCATGGGTTACTTTGAAGCCAAATGGATTTGGAGCGAGAAGGGCAGCTCATTTAATCAACACATCGTATACTGGGGTCGATACATTGATGACTGCTTATTACTTTGGGCAGGGACAGAACAGAGGCTACAAGAATTCTATGAATATCTGAACACAAACATACTAGGTGTCAGTTTCACCCATCACCACAGTAGCACAAACATAGTCTTTCTAGACGTGGAACTGTACGTCCAAGAGGGGTTCATACACAGCAAACTCTACCGTAAACCTACGGCATGTAATGCAATTTTACATGCCTCCAGCGCTCACCCCTCATCAGATTCAGGCTATCCCCTTTGGGGAGTTCACTAGAGCCAGGAGGAACTGTAGTCAGGACAAAGAGTTCATCTCCTGCTTACATTCCATGAAGACTAGGTTTAAGGCCAGAGGCTACCAGCAAGCATCCCTAGATAAAGCAGAAAAACGTATCATGAAACTGCCACGAGCAGATACACTTAAAGAGAAAGTTACTATTAACCCATCCACACAGCCAGTCAGACTTATTACTAACTACAGTGAAATGTCCAACATGCTCTCTAAGAGCATGCGTAAACACTGGAACATTCTGAAAGCAGACAAGTCTCTAGAAACATTTACCACACATAGACCTCTCATCACATATAGAAGAGGCAGAACTTTAAAAACTATCTTGAGTCCTACTGTCCCCACTATCACAAATGAAATTGATTGGCTCACACAACGTACACTAGGTTTCCACAAATGTGGGAGTTGCGGTGTGTGTAGGTGGGCTACACATAATGTCATGACATTCCACGGCCCGGACGGGAGGGAATATAAGATTAAACAGAATATCAATTGCATGACACGTTATGTCGTTTATGTAATTATGTGTAAATGCCAGAGGCAATACGTGGGTAGTACAATTCGCAAGCTGAAGGATCGCATTAGCGAGCATACAAGAGCGCTCAAACAAGAGGATACAAGATACCCTATGGCAACCCATGCCATAAGTTGCGTAGCTCAAGGCCCCTATAAACAATTCTCCTTCTTTGGAATAGAGCATGTCCAACCTAACCAAAGAGGGGTGACAGAGAACTCCAGTTACGCCGTGCTGAAGCAACCTGGATCATGAAATTGAAATCTGTAGAGCTCGGTCTTAACACTGACCATGAACTACAATTTTTTCTAGGTTCCTAATAGCTAAACAGAATTGGCGGAATGACTAATTAACCGATATGTATCAGATCATTTACATTGCATATATGTAATCTGTGATGTAAGAAACATAATGCTATTTCTTCTGCATATTAACTACGACTAAACGTTACGTGCATGTACTACCTGTATTAACATCAATAGCTACTGTCCCCTTATCTATTCGTTACAACACTTTCTTATGTTAACAATGATGTGACGATATACAAATACGTGGCAAACCTCTTTTGTTACTAGTGTACCCTGTCCTCTATCTTTTTCACACTAGCTCGCTTGCTCGTTTTTTTATATGTCGTTCTAGTTCATTCACACATTATCCCCAAAGGTAAATCCTTTTTGTTTTTTCCGTCTATTTCCCCGGTACATACTCACTTCCGGGTTTTTATTCCTATCTGAATTCACGTTCTAGTTCTTTTTGCTCTTTATAAGACGGGCCCGCGACGTAACCATACTTCCGGTGATCGCCGTGGTCCGTCAGAAGCAGCAGCGTACTCACTGTTCCTCACAGAGCTCTAGAAGGTGAGGATTGTTCTCCCCTGTCCTCCGTAGCCCCTGCACGCCTGCCCTACCGCGCCATGGCTTTGATCGATTCATTTTATTTTTTAGATTTTCGTACCGTGGACCGAGCTTTACTCAGCTCTGATGTTCATGTACGTTGCGAAGCATAAAACTACGTGTCTCGAGGTAACACGCGTTGCTATTACTTATTCTCAATTACCACCTTCATTGTAATTCAACTCATAGCTTATTAAGAGGGGTTATTTCTGTATTCTTATATGTTTGGAGTCAACTTCAAATCCCCCTCCCCCTCTTTTTACTTGATTAGACTCCATATGGAACTACCGCTGTATCTCTGGCCATTACAATTTATACCTACAGATATCCTTACCATTATTTATATACGTAGTGGCCATGAGGTTTAGTTCTTCTCAGGTAAACTACCCTGGTTGACTCTTGACCCCAGGGGTCATTTAAACCACCCCCCCCCACGTGGAACTTTACCTGGTTCCAGTTTCCCTTTCCTAGCCTGAAGTCTGCTTCTATGTGACACCTTATTTCACACTCCTTGGTCCAATCCTTGCTCCCGTTTTCTTACAGTGATATCCCACCGGACACGTACACGAGTCCTTCTCCATTTAAAGTTTTGGATACACCATTCCTAGATACAGCCGGGACGGAAGTACAACCGACGGAGAGGTAAGCCCCCTACCTCTCCTTTTTGTATTATCAGGCGCTTGCGGTAGTGCAGCATCCGAGCTTTTTTGCTCGGTTGGAGGACTCACCTACACTATACATACTCTTGTCTTCTTAGATCGATCAAGTCTCTACTGTCGTGCCTAAGAGGTATGAGTACCAATGCAGAACATTACTTTTCTTTACCCCGGGATACATTGGGTATACTCAGTTCATTACACTCGTGCTTGTCTTTTCTTTTTTGTTTTTCTCTCTATCTTTCTCTTTCTTTTAACAGGTCTTTTTAAATACGGTCTGTTGCTTTATCTAAGCTTGATGCTTCTTACTAATCTTAATATTATAAGTCTGTGTGTAGAAATTAAAGATATGTGTATAAAAAACATTATGTTGATATAGCATTAATGAAAGTAATGTCTTCCACATACTAGCCATACCAGAGCAGTATTTAATTCTGATTGTCTCACGACACCACCACACATCACGGGTGTTGACCCCATCGGTAATACTTGCCTCACATAGAATGAGTGATCAAACCATTTTGGGTATGTCACAAAGGGTGAATGTTACATTAAGTCACATGTCGCCTAACATCTGTATACACCATGTAATGTACCATAGTGTTTTACACTATGCTTTTGTACATCCTATAGCCCTGAAGAAGTCGTGGGTTTAACAACCCTGATGAAACACGTGTTGGCTGGGCAATCGATCTTCAATAAAGAACACGTGATACCTGGAGTGTTCTTCATTCACATCAAAACCTTTTGTACAACTGTATTGTTCTGAATACTGTTTGTTTCCATTGATGCAGATTTAGCTCTGCAAATTACCATTACGTGTGCACAGGCCTCTGGTGTTAAATTAAGTGACCTTGTGTCTGTTGAGGGGTTCAGGGTAATCCCCTTGCCTGTAGCACCGTACTCCACTAAGAACCTTTGGTTACACACACGTACACACGAGTAGGCGCCATCGCATACCGCATTAATTTAAACCCTTCTCTCGCATTTACCAATTGTTTAGCGGTAGGGGCAGCCCCAACGTAAAAACAGAATCTAATTATTTCTTGGCTTATAATTGTAACATCTGTCATTAAAATGAACAGAGATCAAGTGGCGGAAGAGCTTTTCCAGAACTTAGCAAAAGGCGACACAGTGGCAGCAAGCATTAAAAACACTAACCTTACACGTAATGAGGGATTGAGAGAAAAATTTATGAAGTTAGAAAAATTAAAAAAGAATGAGAACAGTAAATGGTGGGACGGAATTACACTTAAACAATATCTTAGACTGGACAGAATACCAAGGGGTTTACGCGCCCAAATCTTCCCTACGTATGATGAACTGGACGAGGACCTCTTAAAACTCTGGGAAGAAGCATTGCTCTCCAATTCAAAAACATTGATAGGCATTCTTATTGAGAATGCAGAACGTAAGGTGGCAGCACTCCAGATACAAATCAGCAAGTTAGAGGGAGAAATCAGGGATCTCGGGCTATCAGAAGCCACTGAAAAGAATTACGTTATTCTCACTGAAGTACTTACCAAGCATCAGGAGGACATTAAACAGCGCAAAGCTAGGAAACTTAAGAGGGATGAGATCGATTACAGAGAGGGAGAGTCTTTACATTTGCAAAAAAGTACGACCAAATCCTCGCAAGTGATCAAAACCAGATTAGAACAGGCAGACAGCAGACGATCTCTATTTCCTCAAGTTCCACTTCTTTGAGTGTCCCTGTATCCAGTGACAGTGAGTTTGAGAACACAGCCAGCACCTCTACTCTTGATAGGCCAGATAATTCTTTTTTAATAGAGGTCCAGCGCATCAAAAAAGGAAACAGGATACAGCCCATCCGTGGAGAGCAATCAAGAAAACCCGGAGGGGCAAGAGAGCAGGGAACAAACGACATCAGGATGAACCTCAGGTCAGGGGACAAGAAGAAGCAATAGTCACGCAAGAGATGGGGGTAGACATCATCAATCTCTCATCATTTACTCTTACAGACGATATGTCATCACTGCTGAAGAAAGGTTTAGGCTATTGTCCAATAGAAAAAGGTGATGCATGTAAAGCTAAAATAGATCTCTTTAAGTTCACTAGGAACTTGAAACTAAAGAAAATGTTTGTTAATAATCCTAATATCAATAAAAATCCTAAAAACATCCCTGTGTGTGGTATATCAGATGTGCAAAGTATACAGGACATTTATGACACTCAGTTACTACTTTCTATTACTAATCAAGAAGACACACCGCAGGACATGAGTCAGCTCCTTATGGAATTAAACATTAACACAGACTACTCTATAGCCAGTGGACTGAAGTCTAAATCCAGGTGGACCCCCGTCTTACCCGGAGGTAACACCATAGACACTTTTCATAGACTGGTCCTAAATGACATTGACAAATACGTTTCAAAGATGAAACCAGGCAGGAGACTCGCCAAGGACAATCTGATTCAGGGTGAGCGCCAGGCCATGAAGCTTCTCTCTGTAAACGACTCCATTATCATTAGAGCAGCAGACAAGGGCGGTAACTTAGTAGTCATGAATAAACAGGACTACGATGGTGAGGTCCTAAACCAACTAGGAGACACCACATGCTATGAAGCCCTTAACTCGAACCCCATTGGGCCTCTCACCATTCTCATTAACAAACACCTTAGAACATGGTACACAGAGGGGCTCCTCAGCGAGGATGAACATCTATATTTGACAGTACAGAGACCGAGATTTCCTGTACTATATACTTTACCTAAGGTACACAAAAATCTTCCTTTTCCACCAGGGAGACCCATTGTGTCCTGTATAGGTGGTCCCACAGAGAGATTAGCGGAATACGTAGACATGTTCCTACAACCCATGGTGCAAAACCTTCCTGCGTATATAAGGGACACTAAACACATCCTTAGTCTTCTCACTGATCTTACCTGGCAGAATGACATCATCTTAGCTACACTTGACGTGGTCTCCCTTTACACCAACATCAACCCACAAATTGGCTTACAGGCCATGGATTGGCATCTCAGCAAGAAACCGGCGACTCAATGGCAACACACTAGGATGCTTTTATCCATGACAGAACTTATTCTGTTTAACAACTGCTTCATATTTGAAGGTCAGTGGTATAAACAAATACGAGGTGTAGCCATGGGCTCGAAATTTTCGCCCTCATTTGCCAACCTCTTCATGGGTTACTTTGAAGCCAAATGGATTTGGAGCGAGAAGGGCAGCTCATTTAATCAACACATCGTATACTGGGGTCGATACATTGATGACTGCTTATTACTTTGGGCAGGGACAGAACAGAGGCTACAAGAATTCTATGAATATCTGAACACAAACATACTAGGTGTCAGTTTCACCCATCACCACAGTAGCACAAACATAGTCTTTCTAGACGTGGAACTGTACGTCCAAGAGGGGTTCATACACAGCAAACTCTACCGTAAACCTACGGCATGTAATGCAATTTTACATGCCTCCAGCGCTCACCCCCTCATCAGATTCAGGCTATCCCCTTTGGGGAGTTCACTAGAGCCAGGAGGAACTGTAGTCAGGACAAAGAGTTCATCTCCTGCTTACATTCCATGAAGACTAGGTTTAAGGCCAGAGGCTACCAGCAAGCATCCCTAGATAAAGCAGAAAAACGTATCATGAAACTGCCACGAGCAGATACACTTAAAGAGAAAGTTACTATTAACCCATCCACACAGCCAGTCAGACTTATTACTAACTACAGTGAAATGTCCAACATGCTCTCTAAGAGCATGCGTAAACACTGGAACATTCTGAAAGCAGACAAGTCTCTAGAAACATTTACCACACATAGACCTCTCATCACATATAGAAGAGGCAGAACTTTAAAAACTATCTTGAGTCCTACTGTCCCCACTATCACAAATGAAATTGATTGGCTCACACAACGTACACTAGGTTTCCACAAATGTGGGAGTTGCGGTGTGTGTAGGTGGGCTACACATAATGTCATGACATTCCACGGCCCGGACGGGAGGGAATATAAGATTAAACAGAATATCAATTGCATGACACGTTATGTCGTTTATGTAATTATGTGTAAATGCCAGAGGCAATACGTGGGTAGTACAATTCGCAAGCTGAAGGATCGCATTAGCGAGCATACAAGAGCGCTCAAACAAGAGGATACAAGATACCCTATGGCAACCCATGCCATAAGTTGCGTAGCTCAAGGCCCCTATAAACAATTCTCCTTCTTTGGAATAGAGCATGTCCAACCTAACCAAAGAGGGGGTGACAGAGAACTCCAGTTACGCCGTGCTGAAGCAACCTGGATCATGAAATTGAAATCTGTAGAGCTCGGTCTTAACACTGACCATGAACTACAATTTTTTCTAGGTTCCTAATAGAACTAAACAGAATTGGCGGAATGACTAATTAACCGATATGTATCAGATCATTTACATTGCATATATGTAATCTGTGATGTAAGAAACATAATGCTATTTCTTCTGCATATTAACTACGACTAAACGTTACGTGCATGTACTACCTGTATTAACATCAATAGCTACTGTCCCCTTATCTATTCGTTACAACACTTTCTTATGTTAACAATGATGTGACGATATACAAATACGTGGCAAACCTCTTTTGTTACTAGTGTACCCTGTCCTCTATCTTTTTCACACTAGCTCGCTTGCTCGTTTTTATATGTCGTTCTAGTTCATTCACACATTATCCCCAAAGGTAAATCCTTTTTGTTTTTTCCGTCTATTTCCCCGGTACATACTCACTTCCGGGTTTTTATTCCTATCTGAATTCACGTTCTAGTTCTTTTTGCTCTTTATAAGACGGGCCCGCGACGTAACCATACTTCCGGTGATC
The DNA here is from genome assembly GCA_963921515.1 of Calotriton arnoldi. Taxonomy (NCBI): domain Eukaryota; kingdom Metazoa; phylum Chordata; class Amphibia; order Caudata; family Salamandridae; genus Calotriton; species Calotriton arnoldi. Next base: position 534,200 of record CAWUFW010011987.1, read on the forward strand.
GCCGTGGTCCGTCAGAAGCAGCAGCGTACTCACTGTTCCTCACAGAGCTCTAGAAGGTGAGGATTGTTCTCCCCTGTCCTCCGTAGCCCCTGCACGCCTGCCCTACCGCGCCATGGCTTTGATCGATTCATTTTATTTTTTAGATTTTCGTACCGTGGACCGAGCTTTACTCAGCTCTGATGTTCATGTACGTTGCGAAGCATAAAACTACGTGTCTCGAGGTAACACGCGTTGCTATTACTTATTCTCAATTACCACCTTCATTGTAATTCAACTCATAGCTTATTAAGAGGGGTTATTTCTGTATTCTTATATGTTTGGAGTCAACTTCAAATCCCCCTCCCCCTCTTTTTACTTGATTAGACTCCATATGGAACTACCGCTGTATCTCTGGCCATTACAATTTATACCTACAGATATCCTTACCATTATTTATATACGTAGTGGCCATGAGGTTTAGTTCTTCTCAGGTAAACTACCCTGGTTGACTCTTGACCCCAGGGGTCATTTAAACCACCCCCCCCCACGTGGAACTTTACCTGGTTCCAGTTTCCCTTTCCTAGCCTGAAGTCTGCTTCTATGTGACACCTTATTTCACACTCCTTGGTCCAATCCTTGCTCCCGTTTTCTTACAGTGATATCCCACCGGACACGTACACGAGTCCTTCTCCATTTAAAGTTTTGGATACACCATTCCTAGATACAGCCGGGACGGAAGTACAACCGGCGGAGAGGTAAGCCCCCTACCTCTCCTTTTTGTATTATCAGGCGCTTGCGGTAGTGCAGCATCCGAGCTTTTTTGCTCGGTTGGAGGACTCACCTACACTATACATACTCTTGTCTTCTTAGATCGATCAAGTCTCTACTGTCGTGCCTAAGAGGTATGAGTACCAATGCAGAACATTACTTTTCTTTACCCCGGGATACATTGGGTATACTCAGTTCATTACACTCGTGCTTGTCTTTTCTTTTTTGTTTTTCTCTCTATCTTTCTCTTTCTTTTAACAGGTCTTTTTAAATACGGTCTGTTGCTTTATCTAAGCTTGATGCTTCTTACTAATCTTAATATTATAAGTCTGTGTGTAGAAATTAAAGATATGTGTATAAAAAACATTATGTTGATATAGCATTAATGAAAGTAATGTCTTCCACATACTAGCCATACCAGAGCAGTATTTAATTCTGATTGTCTCACGACACCACCACACATCACGGGTGTTGACCCCATCGGTAATACTTGCCTCACATAGAATGAGTGATCAAACCATTTTGGGTATGTCACAAAGGGTGAATGTTACATTAAGTCACATGTCGCCTAACATCTGTATACACCATGTAATGTACCATAGTGTTTTACACTATGCTTTTGTACATCCTATAGCCCTGAAGAAGTCGTGGGTTTAACAACCCTGATGAAACACGTGTTGGCTGGGCAATCGATCTTCAATAAAGAACACGTGATACCTGGAGTGTTCTTCATTCACATCAAAACCTTTTGTACAACTGTATTGTTCTGAATACTGTTTGTTTCCATTGATGCAGATTTAGCTCTGCAAATTACCATTACGTGTGCACAGGCCTCTGGTGTTAAATTAAGTGACCTTGTGTCTGTTGAGGGGTTCAGGGTAATCCCCTTGCCTGTAGCACCGTACTCCACTAAGAACCTTTGGTTACACACACGTACACACGAGTAGGCGCCATCGCATACCGCATTAATTTAAACCCTTCTCTCGCATTTACCAATTGTTTAGCGGTAGGGGCAGCCCCAACGTAAAAACAGAATCTAATTATTTCTTGGCTTATAATTGTAACATCTGTCATTAAAATGAACAGAGATCAAGTGGCGGAAGAGCTTTTCCAGAACTTAGCAAAAGGCGACACAGTGGCAGCAAGCATTAAAAACACTAACCCTACACGTAATGAGGGATTGAGAGAAAAATTTATGAAGTTAGAAAAATTAAAAAAGAATGAGAACAGTAAATGGTGGGACGGAATTACACTTAAACAATATCTTAGACTGGACAGAATACCAAGGGGTTTACGCGCCCAAATCTTCCCTACGTATGATGAACTGGACGAGGACCTCTTAAAACTCTGGGAAGAAGCATTGCTCTCCAATTCAAAAACATTGATAGGCATTCTTATTGAGAATGCAGAACGTAAGGTGGCAGCACTCCAGATACAAATCAGCAAGTTAGAGGGAGAAATCAGGGATCTCGGGCTATCAGAAGCCACTGAAAAGAATTACGTTATTCTCACTGAAGTACTTACCAAGCATCAGGAGGACATTAAACAGCGCAAAGCTAGGAAACTTAAGAGGGATGAGATCGATTACAGAGAGGGGAGAGTCTTTACATTTGCAAAAAAGTACGACCAAATCCTCGCAAGTGATCAAAACCAGATTAGAACAGGCAGACAGCAGACGATCTCTATTTCCTCAAGTTCCACTTCTTTGAGTGTCCCTGTATCCAGTGACAGTGAGTTTGAGAACACAGCCAGCACCTCTACTCTTGATAGGCCAGATAATTCTTTTTTAATAGAGGTCCAGCGCATCAAAAAAGGAAACAGGATACAGCCCATCCGTGGAGAGCAATCAAGAAAACCCGGAGGGGCAAGAGAGCAGGGAACAAACGACATCAGGATGAACCTCAGGTCAGGGGACAAGAAGAAGCAATAGTCACGCAAGAGATGGGGGTAGACATCATCAATCTCTCATCATTTACTCTTACAGACGATATGTCATCACTGCTGAAGAAAGGTTTAGGCTATTGTCCAATAGAAAAAGGTGATGCATGTAAAGCTAAAATAGATCTCTTTAAGTTCACTAGGAACTTGAAACTAAAGAAAATGTTTGTTAATAATCCTAATATCAATAAAAATCCTAAAAACATCCCTGTGTGTGGTATATCAGATGTGCAAAGTATACAGGACATTTATGACACTCAGTTACTACTTTCTATTACTAATCAAGAAGACACACCGCAGGACATGAGTCAGCTCCTTATGGAATTAAACATTAACACAGACTACTCTATAGCCAGTGGACTGAAGTCTAAATCCAGGTGGACCCCCGTCTTACCCGGAGGTAACACCATAGACACTTTTCATAGACTGGTCCTAAATGACATTGACAAATACGTTTCAAAGATGAAACCAGGCAGGAGACTCGCCAAGGACAATCTGATTCAGGGTGAGCGCCAGGCCATGAAGCTTCTCTCTGTAAACGACTCCATTATCATTAGAGCAGCAGACAAGGGCGGTAACTTAGTAGTCATGAATAAACAGGACTACGATGGTGAGGTCCTAAACCAACTAGGAGACACCACATGCTATGAAGCCCTTAACTCGAACCCCATTGGGCCTCTCACCATTCTCATTAACAAACACCTTAGAACATGGTACACAGAGGGGCTCCTCAGCGAGGATGAACATCTATATTTGACAGTACAGAGACCGAGATTTCCTGTACTATATACTTTACCTAAGGTACACAAAAATCTTCCTTTTCCACCAGGGAGACCCATTGTGTCCTGTATAGGTGGTCCCACAGAGAGATTAGCGGAATACGTAGACATGTTCCTACAACCCATGGTGCAAAACCTTCCTGCGTATATAAGGGACACTAAACACATCCTTAGTCTTCTCACTGATCTTACCTGGCAGAATGACATCATCTTAGCTACACTTGACGTGGTCTCCCTTTACACCAACATCAACCCACAAATTGGCTTACAGGCCATGGATTGGCATCTCAGCAAGAAACCGGCGACTCAATGGCAACACACTAGGATGCTTTTATCCATGACAGAACTTATTCTGTTTAACAACTGCTTCATATTTGAAGGTCAGTGGTATAAACAAATACGAGGTGTAGCCATGGGCTCGAAATTTTCGCCCTCATTTGCCAACCTCTTCATGGGTTACTTTGAAGCCAAATGGATTTGGAGCGAGAAGGGCAGCTCATTTAATCAACACATCGTATACTGGGGTCGATACATTGATGACTGCTTATTACTTTGGGCAGGGACAGAACAGAGGCTACAAGAATTCTATGAATATCTGAACACAAACATACTAGGTGTCAGTTTCACCCATCACCACAGTAGCACAAACATAGTCTTTCTAGACGTGGAACTGTACGTCCAAGAGGGGTTCATACACAGCAAACTCTACCGTAAACCTACGGCATGTAATGCAATTTTACATGCCTCCAGCGCTCACCCCCTCATCAGATTCAGGCTATCCCCTTTGGGGAGTTCACTAGAGCCAGGAGGAACTGTAGTCAGGACAAAGAGTTCATCTCCTGCTTACATTCCATGAAGACTAGGTTTAAGGCCAGAGGCTACCAGCAAGCATCCCTAGATAAAGCAGAAAAACGTATCATGAAACTGCCACGAGCAGATACACTTAAAGAGAAAGTTACTATTAACCCATCCACACAGCCAGTCAGACTTATTACTAACTACAGTGAAATGTCCAACATGCTCTCTAAGAGCATGCGTAAACACTGGAACATTCTGAAAGCAGACAAGTCTCTAGAAACATTTACCACACATAGACCTCTCATCACATATAGAAGAGGCAGAACTTTAAAAACTATCTTGAGTCCTACTGTCCCCACTATCACAAATGAAATTGATTGGCTCACACAACGTACACTAGGTTTCCACAAATGTGGGAGTTGCGGTGTGTGTAGGTGGGCTACACATAATGTCATGACATTCCACGGCCCGGACGGGAGGGAATATAAGATTAAACAGAATATCAATTGCATGACACGTTATGTCGTTTATGTAATTATGTGTAAATGCCAGAGGCAATACGTGGGTAGTACAATTCGCAAGCTGAAGGATCGCATTAGCGAGCATACAAGAGCGCTCAAACAAGAGGATACAAGATACCCTATGGCAACCCATGCCATAAGTTGCGTAGCTCAAGGCCCCTATAAACAATTCTCCTTCTTTGGAATAGAGCATGTCCAACCTAACCAAAGAGGGGGTGACAGAGAACTCCAGTTACGCCGTGCTGAAGCAACCTGGATCATGAAATTGAAATCTGTAGAGCTCGGTCTTAACACTGACCATGAACTACAATTTTTTCTAGGTTCCTAATAGCTAAACAGAATTGGCGGAATGACTAATTAACCGATATGTATCAGATCATTTACATTGCATATATGTAATCTGTGATGTAAGAAACATAATGCTATTTCTTCTGCATATTAACTACGACTAAACGTTACGTGCATGTACTACCTGTATTAACATCAATAGCTACTGTCCCCTTATCTATTCGTTACAACACTTTCTTATGTTAACAATGATGTGACGATATACAAATACGTGGCAAACCTCTTTTGTTACTAGTGTACCCTGTCCTCTATCTTTTTCACACTAGCTCGCTTGCTCGTTTTTATATGTCGTTCTAGTTCATTCACACATTATCCCCAAAGGTAAATCCTTTTTGTTTTTTCCGTCTATTTCCCCGGTACATACTCACTTCCGGGTTTTTATTCCTATCTGAATTCACGTTCTAGTTCTTTTTGCTCTTTATAAGACGGGCCCGCGACGTAACCATACTTCCGGTGATCGCCGTGGTCCGTCAGAAGCAGCAGCGTACTCACTGTTCCTCACAGAGCTCTAGAAGGTGAGGATTGTTCTCCCCTGTCCTCCGTAGCCCCTGCACGCCTGCCCTACCGCGCCATGGCTTTGATCGATTCATTTTATTTTTTAGATTTTCGTACCGTGGACCGAGCTTTACTCAGCTCTGATGTTCATGTACGTTGCGAAGCATAAAACTACGTGTCTCGAGGTAACACGCGTTGCTATTACTTATTCTCAATTACCACCTTCATTGTAATTCAACTCATAGCTTATTAAGAGGGGTTATTTCTGTATTCTTATATGTTTGGAGTCAACTTCAAATCCCCCTCCCCCTCTTTTTACTTGATTAGACTCCATATGGAACTACCGCTGTATCTCTGGCCATTACAATTTATACCTACAGATATCCTTACCATTATTTATATACGTAGTGGCCATGAGGTTTAGTTCTTCTCAGGTAAACTACCCTGGTTGACTCTTGACCCCAGGGGTCATTTAAACCACCCCCCCCACGTGGAACTTTACCTGGTTCCAGTTTCCCTTTCCTAGCCTGAAGTCTGCTTCTATGTGACACCTTATTTCACACTCCTTGGTCCAATCCTTGCTCCCGTTTTCTTACAGTGATATCCCACCGGACACGTACACGAGTCCTTCTCCATTTAAAGTTTTGGATACACCATTCCTAGATACAGCCGGGACGGAAGTACAACCGACGGAGAGGTAAGCCCCCTACCTCTCCTTTTTGTATTATCAGGCGCTTGCGGTAGTGCAGCATCCGAGCTTTTTTGCTCGGTTGGAGGACTCACCTACACTATACATACTCTTGTCTTCTTAGATCGATCAAGTCTCTACTGTCGTGCCTAAGAGGTATGAGTACCAATGCAGAACATTACTTTTCTTTACCCCGGGATACATTGGGTATACTCAGTTCATTACACTCGTGCTTGTCTTTTCTTTTTTGTTTTTCTCTCTATCTTTCTCTTTCTTTTAACAGGTCTTTTTAAATACGGTCTGTTGCTTTATCTAAGCTTGATGCTTCTTACTAATCTTAATATTATAAGTCTGTGTGTAGAAATTAAAGATATGTGTATAAAAAACATTATGTTGATATAGCATTAATGAAAGTAATGTCTTCCACATACTAGCCATACCAGAGCAGTATTTAATTCTGATTGTCTCACGACACCACCACACATCACGGGTGTTGACCCCATCGGTAATACTTGCCTCACATAGAATGAGTGATCAAACCATTTTGGGTATGTCACAAAGGGTGAATGTTACATTAAGTCACATGTCGCCTAACATCTGTATACACCATGTAATGTACCATAGTGTTTTACACTATGCTTTTGTACATCCTATAGCCCTGAAGAAGTCGTGGGTTTAACAACCCTGATGAAACACGTGTTGGCTGGGCAATCGATCTTCAATAAAGAACACGTGATACCTGGAGTGTTCTTCATTCACATCAAAACCTTTTGTACAACTGTATTGTTCTGAATACTGTTTGTTTCCATTGATGCAGATTTAGCTCTGCAAATTACCATTACGTGTGCACAGGCCTCTGGTGTTAAATTAAGTGACCTTGTGTCTGTTGAGGGGTTCAGGGTAATCCCCTTGCCTGTAGCACCGTACTCCACTAAGAACCTTTGGTTACACACACGTACACACGAGTAGGCGCCATCGCATACCGCATTAATTTAAACCCTTCTCTCGCATTTACCAATTGTTTAGCGGTAGGGGCAGCCCCAACGTAAAAACAGAATCTAATTATTTCTTGGCTTATAATTGTAACATCTGTCATTAAAATGAACAGAGATCAAGTGGCGGAAGAGCTTTTCCAGAACTTAGCAAAAGGCGACACAGTGGCAGCAAGCATTAAAAACACTAACCTTACACGTAATGAGGGATTGAGAGAAAAATTTATGAAGTTAGAAAAATTAAAAAAGAATGAGAACAGTAAATGGTGGGACGGAATTACACTTAAACAATATCTTAGACTGGACAGAATACCAAGGGGTTTACGCGCCCAAATCTTCCCTACGTATGATGAACTGGACGAGGACCTCTTAAAACTCTGGGAAGAAGCATTGCTCTCCAATTCAAAAACATTGATAGGCATTCTTATTGAGAATGCAGAACGTAAGGTGGCAGCACTCCAGATACAAATCAGCAAGTTAGAGGGAGAAATCAGGGATCTCGGGCTATCAGAAGCCACTGAAAAGAATTACGTTATTCTCACTGAAGTACTTACCAAGCATCAGGAGGACATTAAACAGCGCAAAGCTAGGAAACTTAAGAGGGATGAGATCGATTACAGAGAGGGGAGAGTCTTTACATTTGCAAAAAAGTACGACCAAATCCTCGCAAGTGATCAAAACCAGATTAGAACAGGCAGACAGCAGACGATCTCTATTTCCTCAAGTTCCACTTCTTTGAGTGTCCCTGTATCCAGTGACAGTGAGTTTGAGAACACAGCCAGCACCTCTACTCTTGATAGGCCAGATAATTCTTTTTTAATAGAGGTCCAGCGCATCAAAAAAGGAAACAGGATACAGCCCATCCGTGGAGAGCAATCAAGAAAACCCGGAGGGGCAAGAGAGCAGGGAACAAACGACATCAGGATGAACCTCAGGTCAGGGGACAAGAAGAAGCAATAGTCACGCAAGAGATGGGGGTAGACATCATCAATCTCTCATCATTTACTCTTACAGACGATATGTCATCACTGCTGAAGAAAGGTTTAGGCTATTGTCCAATAGAAAAAGGTGATGCATGTAAAGCTAAAATAGATCTCTTTAAGTTCACTAGGAACTTGAAACTAAAGAAAATGTTTGTTAATAATCCTAATATCAATAAAAATCCTAAAAACATCCCTGTGTGTGGTATATCAGATGTGCAAAGTATACAGGACATTTATGACACTCAGTTACTACTTTCTATTACTAATCAAGAAGACACACCGCAGGACATGAGTCAGCTCCTTATGGAATTAAACATTAACACAGACTACTCTATAGCCAGTGGACTGAAGTCTAAATCCAGGTGGACCCCCGTCTTACCCGGAGGTAACACCATAGACACTTTTCATAGACTGGTCCTAAATGACATTGACAAATACGTTTCAAAGATGAAACCAGGCAGGAGACTCGCCAAGGACAATCTGATTCAGGGTGAGCGCCAGGCCATGAAGCTTCTCTCTGTAAACGACTCCATTATCATTAGAGCAGCAGACAAGGGCGGTAACTTAGTAGTCATGAATAAACAGGACTACGATGGTGAGGTCCTAAACCAACTAGGAGACACCACATGCTATGAAGCCCTTAACTCGAACCCCATTGGGCCTCTCACCATTCTCATTAACAAACACCTTAGAACATGGTACACAGAGGGGCTCCTCAGCGAGGATGAACATCTATATTTGACAGTACAGAGACCGAGATTTCCTGTACTATATACTTTACCTAAGGTACACAAAAATCTTCCTTTTCCACCAGGGAGACCCATTGTGTCCTGTATAGGTGGTCCCACAGAGAGATTAGCGGAATACGTAGACATGTTCCTACAACCCATGGTGCAAAACCTTCCTGCGTATATAAGGGACACTAAACACATCCTTAGTCTTCTCACTGATCTTACCTGGCAGAATGACATCATCTTAGCTACACTTGACGTGGTCTCCCTTTACACCAACATCAACCCACAAATTGGCTTACAGGCCATGGATTGGCATCTCAGCAAGAAACCGGCGACTCAATGGCAACACACTAGGATGCTTTTATCCATGACAGAACTTATTCTGTTTAACAACTGCTTCATATTTGAAGGTCAGTGGTATAAACAAATACGAGGTGTAGCCATGGGCTCGAAATTTTCGCCCTCATTTGCCAACCTCTTCATGGGTTACTTTGAAGCCAAATGGATTTGGAGCGAGAAGGGCAGCTCATTTAATCAACACATCGTATACTGGGGTCGATACATTGATGACTGCTTATTACTTTGGGCAGGGACAGAACAGAGGCTACAAGAATTCTATGAATATCTGAACACAAACATACTAGGTGTCAGTTTCACCCATCACCACAGTAGCACAAACATAGTCTTTCTAGACGTGGAACTGTACGTCCAAGAGGGGTTCATACACAGCAAACTCTACCGTAAACCTACGGCATGTAATGCAATTTTACATGCCTCCAGCGCTCACCCCCTCATCAGATTCAGGCTATCCCCTTTGGGGAGTTCACTAGAGCCAGGAGGAACTGTAGTCAGGACAAAGAGTTCATCTCCTGCTTACATTCCATGAAGACTAGGTTTAAGGCCAGAGGCTACCAGCAAGCATCCCTAGATAAAGCAGAAAAACGTATCATGAAACTGCCACGAGCAGATACACTTAAAGAGAAAGTTACTATTAACCCATCCACACAGCCAGTCAGACTTATTACTAACTACAGTGAAATGTCCAACATGCTCTCTAAGAGCATGCGTAAACACTGGAACATTCTGAAAGCAGACAAGTCTCTAGAAACATTTACCACACATAGACCTCTCATCACATATAGAAGAGGCAGAACTTTAAAAACTATCTTGAGTCCTACTGTCCCCACTATCACAAATGAAATTGATTGGCTCACACAACGTACACTAGGTTTCCACAAATGTGGGAGTTGCGGTGTGTGTAGGTGGGCTACACATAATGTCATGACATTCCACGGCCCGGACGGGAGGGAATATAAGATTAAACAGAATATCAATTGCATGACACGTTATGTCGTTTATGTAATTATGTGTAAATGCCAGAGGCAATACGTGGGTAGTACAATTCGCAAGCTGAAGGATCGCATTAGCGAGCATACAAGAGCGCTCAAACAAGAGGATACAAGATACCCTATGGCAACCCATGCCATAAGTTGCGTAGCTCAAGGCCCCTATAAACAATTCTCCTTCTTTGGAATAGAGCATGTCCAACCTAACCAAAGAGGGGGTGACAGAGAACTCCAGTTACGCCGTGCTGAAGCAACCTGGATCATGAAATTGAAATCTGTAGAGCTCGGTCTTAACACTGACCATGAACTACAATTTTTTCTAGGTTCCTAATAGAACTAAACAGAATTGGCGGAATGACTAATTAACCGATATGTATCAGATCATTTACATTGCATATATGTAATCTGTGATGTAAGAAACATAATGCTATTTCTTCTGCATATTAACTACGACTAAACGTTACGTGCATGTACTACCTGTATTAACATCAATAGCTACTGTCCCCTTATCTATTCGTTACAACACTTTCTTATGTTAACAATGATGTGACGATATACAAATACGTGGCAAACCTCTTTTGTTACTAGTGTACCCTGTCCTCTATCTTTTTCACACTAGCTCGCTTGCTCGTTTTTTATATGTCGTTCTAGTTCATTCACACATTATCCCCAAAGGTAAATCCTTTTTGTTTTTTCCGTCTATTTCCCCGGTACATACTCACTTCCGGGTTTTTATTCCTATCTGAATTCACGTTCTAGTTCTTTTTGCTCTTTATAAGACGGGCCCGCGACGTAACCATACTTCCGGTGATCGCCGTGGTCCGTCAGAAGCAGCAGCGTACTCACTGTTCCTCACAGAGCTCTAGAAGGTGAGGATTGTTCTCCCCTGTCCTCCGTAGCCCCTGCACGCCTGCCCTACCGCGCCATGGCTTTGATCGATTCATTTTATTTTTTAGATTTTCGTACCGTGGACCGAGCTTTACTCAGCTCTGATGTTCATGTACGTTGCGAAGCATAAAACTACGTGTCTCGAGGTAACACGCGTTGCTATTACTTATTCTCAATTACCACCTTCATTGTAATTCAACTCATAGCTTATTAAGAGGGGTTATTTCTGTATTCTTATATGTTTGGAGTCAACTTCCAATCCCCCTCCCCCTCTTTTTACTTGATTAGACTCCATATGGAACTACCGCTGTATCTCTGGCCATTACAATTTATACCTACAGATATCCTTACCATTATTTATATACGTAGTGGCCATGAGGTTTAGTTCTTCTCAGGTAAACTACCCTGGTTGACTCTTGACCCCAGGGGTCATTTAAACCACCCCCCCCCACGTGGAACTTTACCTGGTTCCAGTTTCCCTTTCCTAGCCTGAAGTCTGCTTCTATGTGACACCTTATTTCACACTCCTTGGTCCAATCCTTGCTCCCGTTTTCTTACAGTGATATCCCACCGGACACGTACACGAGTCCTTCTCCATTTAAAGTTTTGGATACACCATTCCTAGATACAGCCGGGACGGAAGTACAACCGACGGAGAGGTAAGCCCCCTACCTCTCCTTTTTGTATTATCAGGCGCTTGCGGTAGTGCAGCATCCGAGCTTTTTTGCTCGGTTGGAGGACTCACCTACACTATACATACTCTTGTCTTCTTAGATCGATCAAGTCTCTACTGTCGTGCCTAAGAGGTATGAGTACCAATGCAGAACATTACTTTTCTTTACCCCGGGATACATTGGGTATACTCAGTTCATTACACTCGTGCTTGTCTTTTCTTTTTTGTTTTTCTCTCTATCTTTCTCTTTCTTTTAACAGGTCTTTTTAAATACGGTCTGTTGCTTTATCTAAGCTTGATGCTTCTTACTAATCTTAATATTATAAGTCTGTGTGTAGAAATTAAAGATATGTGTATAAAAAACATTATGTTGATATAGCATTAATGAAAGTAATGTCTTCCACATACTAGCCATACCAGAGCAGTATTTAATTCTGATTGTCTCACGACACCACCACACATCACGGGTGTTGACCCCATCGGTAATACTTGCCTCACATAGAATGAGTGATCAAACCATTTTGGGTATGTCACAAAGGGTGAATGTTACATTAAGTCACATGTCGCCTAACATCTGTATACACCATGTAATGTACCATAGTGTTTTACACTATGCTTTTGTACATCCTATAGCCCTGAAGAAGTCGTGGGTTTAACAACCCTGATGAAACACGTGTTGGCTGGGCAATCGATCTTCAATAAAGAACACGTGATACCTGGAGTGTTCTTCATTCACATCAAAACCTTTTGTACAACTGTATTGTTCTGAATACTGTTTGTTTCCATTGATGCAGATTTAGCTCTGCAAATTACCATTACGTGTGCACAGGCCTCTGGTGTTAAATTAAGTGACCTTGTGTCTGTTGAGGGGTTCAGGGTAATCCCCTTGCCTGTAGCACCGTACTCCACTAAGAACCTTTGGTTACACACACGTACACACGAGTAGGCGCCATCGCATACCGCATTAATTTAAACCCTTCTCTCGCATTTACCAATTGTTTAGCGGTAGGGGCAGCCCCAACGTAAAAACAGAATCTAATTATTTCTTGGCTTATAATTGTAACATCTGTCATTAAAATGAACAGAGATCAAGTGGCGGAAGAGCTTTTCCAGAACTTAGCAAAAGGCGACACAGTGGCAGCAAGCATTAAAAACACTAACCTTACACGTAATGAGGGATTGAGAGAAAAATTTATGAAGTTAGAAAAATTAAAAAAGAATGAGAACAGTAAATGGTGGGACGGAATTACACTTAAACAATATCTTAGACTGGACAGAATACCAAGGGGTTTACGCGCCCAAATCTTCCCTACGTATGATGAACTGGACGAGGACCTCTTAAAACTCTGGGAAGAAGCATTGCTCTCCAATTCAAAAACATTGATAGGCATTCTTATTGAGAATGCAGAACGTAAGGTGGCAGCACTCCAGATACAAATCAGCAAGTTAGAGGGAGAAATCAGGGATCTCGGGCTATCAGAAGCCACTGAAAAGAATTACGTTATTCTCACTGAAGTACTTACCAAGCATCAGGAGGACATTAAACAGCGCAAAGCTAGGAAACTTAAGAGGGATGAGATCGATTACAGAGAGGGGAGAGTCTTTACATTTGCAAAAAAGTACGACCAAATCCTCGCAAGTGATCAAAACCAGATTAGAACAGGCAGACAGCAGACGATCTCTATTTCCTCAAGTTCCACTTCTTTGAGTGTCCCTGTATCCAGTGACAGTGAGTTTGAGAACACAGCCAGCACCTCTACTCTTGATAGGCCAGATAATTCTTTTTTAATAGAGGTCCAGCGCATCAAAAAAGGAAACAGGATACAGCCCATCCGTGGAGAGCAATCAAGAAAACCCGGAGGGGCAAGAGAGCAGGGAACAAACGACATCAGGATGAACCTCAGGTCAGGGGACAAGAAGAAGCAATAGTCACGCAAGAGATGGGGGTAGACATCATCAATCTCTCATCATTTACTCTTACAGACGATATGTCATCACTGCTGAAGAAAGGTTTAGGCTATTGTCCAATAGAAAAAGGTGATGCATGTAAAGCTAAAATAGATCTCTTTAAGTTCACTAGGAACTTGAAACTAAAGAAAATGTTTGTTAATAATCCTAATATCAATAAAAATCCTAAAAACATCCCTGTGTGTGGTATATCAGATGTCCAAAGTATACAGGACATTTATGACACTCAGTTACTACTTTCTATTATTAATCAAGATGACACACCGCAGGACATGAGTCTGCTCCTTATGGAATTAAACATTAACACAGACTACTCTATAGCCAGTGGACTGAAGTCTAAATCCAGGTGGACCCCCGTCTTACCCGGAGGTAACACCATAGACACTTTTCATAGTCTGGTCCTAAATGACATTGACAAATACGTTTCAAAGATGAAACCAGGCAGGAGACTCGCCAAGGACAATCTGATTCAGGGTGAGCGCCAGGCCATGAAGCTTCTCTCTGTAAACGACTCCATTATCATTAGAGCAGCAGACAAGGGCGGTAACTTAGTAGTCATGAATAAACAGGACTACGATGGTGAGGTCCTAAACCAACTAGGAGACACCACATGCTATGAAGCCCTTAACTCGAACCCCATTGGGCCTCTCACCATTCTCATTAACAAACACCTTAGAACATGGTACACAGAGGGGCTCCTCAGCGAGGATGAACATCTATATTTGACAGTACAGAGACCGAGATTTCCTGTACTATATACTTTACCTAAGGTACACAAAAATCTTCCTTTTCCACCAGGGAGACCCATTGTGTCCTGTATAGGTGGTCCCACAGAGAGATTAGCGGAATACGTAGACATGTTCCTACAACCCATGGTGCAAAACCTTCCTGCGTATATAAGGGACACTAAACACATCCTTAGTCTTCTCACTGATCTTACCTGGCAGAATGACATCATCTTAGCTACACTTGACGTGGTCTCCCTTTACACCAACATCAACCCACAAATTGGCTTACAGGCCATGGATTGGCATCTCAGCAAGAAACCGGCGACTCAATGGCAACACACTAGGATGCTTTTATCCATGACAGAACTTATTCTGTTTAACAACTGCTTCATATTTGAAGGTCAGTGGTATAAACAAATACGAGGTGTAGCCATGGGCTCGAAATTTTCGCCCTCATTTGCCAACCTCTTCATGGGTTACTTTGAAGCCAAATGGATTTGGAGCGAGAAGGGCAGCTCATTTAATCAACACATCGTATACTGGGGTCGATACATTGATGACTGCTTATTACTTTGGGCAGGGACAGAACAGAGGCTACAAGAATTCTATGAATATCTGAACACAAACATACTAGGTGTCAGTTTCACCCATCACCACAGTAGCACAAACATAGTCTTTCTAGACGTGGAACTGTACGTCCAAGAGGGGTTCATACACAGCAAACTCTACCGTAAACCTACGGCATGTAATGCAATTTTACATGCCTCCAGCGCTCACCCCCTCATCAGATTCAGGCTATCCCCTTTGGGGAGTTCACTAGAGCCAGGAGGAACTGTAGTCAGGACAAAGAGTTCATCTCCTGCTTACATTCCATGAAGACTAGGTTTAAGGCCAGAGGCTACCAGCAAGCATCCCTAGATAAAGCAGAAAAACGTATCATGAAACTGCCACGAGCAGATACACTTAAAGAGAAAGTTACTATTAACCCATCCACACAGCCAGTCAGACTTATTACTAACTACAGTGAAATGTCCAACATGCTCTCTAAGAGCATGCGTAAACACTGGAACATTCTGAAAGCAGACAAGTCTCTAGAAACATTTACCACACATAGACCTCTCATCACATATAGAAGAGGCAGAACTTTAAAAACTATCTTGAGTCCTACTGTCCCCACTATCACAAATGAAATTGATTGGCTCACACAACGTACACTAGGTTTCCACAAATGTGGGAGTTGCGGTGTGTGTAGGTGGGCTACACATAATGTCATGACATTCCACGGCCCGGACGGGAGGGAATATAAGATTAAACAGAATATCAATTGCATGACACGTTATGTCGTTTATGTAATTATGTGTAAATGCCAGAGGCAATACGTGGGTAGTACAATTCGCAAGCTGAAGGATCGCATTAGCGAGCATACAAGAGCGCTCAAACAAGAGGATACAAGATACCCTATGGCAACCCATGCCATAAGTTGCGTAGCTCAAGGCCCCTATAAACAATTCTCCTTCTTTGGAATAGAGCATGTCCAACCTAACCAAAGAGGGGGTGACAGAGAACTCCAGTTACGCCGTGCTGAAGCAACCTGGATCATGAAATTGAAATCTGTAGAGCTCGGTCTTAACACTGACCATGAACTACAATTTTTTCTAGGTTCCTAATAGAACTAAACAGAATTGGCGGAATGACTAATTAACCGATATGTATCAGATCATTTACATTGCATATATGTAATCTGTGATGTAAGAAACATAATGCTATTTCTTCTGCATATTAACTACGACTAAACGTTACGTGCATGTACTACCTGTATTAACATCAATAGCTACTGTCCCCTTATCTATTCGTTACAACACTTTCTTATGTTAACAATGATGTGACGATATACAAATACGTGGCAAACCTCTTTTGTTACTAGTGTACCCTGTCCTCTATCTTTTTCACACTAGCTCGCTTGCTCGTTTTTTATATGTCGTTCTAGTTCATTCACACATTATCCCCAAAGGTAAATCCTTTTTGTTTTTTCCGTCTATTTCCCCGGTACATACTCACTTCCGGGTTTTTATTCCTATCTGAATTCACGTTCTAGTTCTTTTTGCTCTTTATAAGACGGGCCCGCGACGTAACCATACTTCCGGTGATCGCCGTGGTCCGTCAGAAGCAGCAGCGTACTCACTGTTCCTCACAGAGCTCTAGAAGGTGAGGATTGTTCTCCCCTGTCCTCCGTAGCCCCTGCACGCCTGCCCTACCGCGCCATGGCTTTGATCGATTCATTTTATTTTTTAGATTTTCGTACCGTGGACCGAGCTTTACTCAGCTCTGATGTTCATGTACGTTGCGAAGCATAAAACTACGTGTCTCGAGGTAACACGCGTTGCTATTACTTATTCTCAATTACCACCTTCATTGTAATTCAACTCATAGCTTATTAAGAGGGGTTATTTCTGTATTCTTATATGTTTGGAGTCAACTTCAAATCCCCCCTCTTTTTACTTGATTAGACTCCATATGGAACTACCACTGTATCTCTGGCCATTACAATTTATACCTACAGATATCCTTACCATTATTTATATACGTAGTGGCCATGAGGTTTAGTTCTTCTCAGGTAAACTACCCTGGTTGACTCTTGACCCCAGGGGTCATTTAAACCACCCCCCCCCACGTGGAACTTTACCTGGTTCCAGTTTCCCTTTCCTAGCCTGAAGTCTGCTTCTATGTGACACCTTATTTCACACTCCTTGGTCCAATCCTTGCTCCCGTTTTCTTACAGTGATATCCCACCGGACACGTACACGAGTCCTTCTCCATTTAAAGTTTTGGATACACCATTCCTAGATACAGCCGGGACGGAAGTACAACCGACGGAGAGGTAAGCCCCCTACCTCTCCTTTTTGTATTATCAGGCGCTTGCGGTAGTGCAGCATCCGAGCTTTTTTGCTCGGTTGGAGGACTCACCTACACTATACATACTCTTGTCTTCTTAGATCGATCAAGTCTCTACTGTCGTGCCTAAGAGGTATGAGTACCAATGCAGAACATTACTTTTCTTTACCCCGGGATACATTGGGTATACTCAGTTCATTACACTCGTGCTTGTCTTTTCTTTTTTGTTTTTCTCTCTATCTTTCTCTTTCTTTTAACAGGTCTTTTTAAATACGGTCTGTTGCTTTATCTAAGCTTGATGCTTCTTACTAATCTTAATATTATAAGTCTGTGTGTAGAAATTAAAGATATGTGTATAAAAAACATTATGTTGATATAGCATTAATGAAAGTAATGTCTTCCACATACTAGCCATACCAGAGCAGTATTTAATTCTGATTGTCTCACGACACCACCACACATCACGGGTGTTGACCCCATCGGTAATACTTGCCTCACATAGAATGAGTGATCAAACCATTTTGGGTATGTCACAAAGGGTGAATGTTACATTAAGTCACATGTCGCCTAACATCTGTATACACCATGTAATGTACCATAGTGTTTTACACTATGCTTTTGTACATCCTATAGCCCTGAAGAAGTCGTGGGTTTAACAACCCTGATGAAACACGTGTTGGCTGGGCAATCGATCTTCAATAAAGAACACGTGATACCTGGAGTGTTCTTCATTCACATCAAAACCTTTTGTACAACTGTATTGTTCTGAATACTGTTTGTTTCCATTGATGCAGATTTAGCTCTGCAAATTACCATTACGTGTGCACAGGCCTCTGGTGTTAAATTAAGTGACCTTGTGTCTGTTGAGGGGTTCAGGGTAATCCCCTTGCCTGTAGCACCGTACTCCACTAAGAACCTTTGGTTACACACACGTACACACGAGTAGGCGCCATCGCATACCGCATTAATTTAAACCCTTCTCTCGCATTTACCCTCGGTGATCATGTTCGCGCTACATAAAACTTTCTAAATAAAAATAAAATAAATAAAAATCTGAGGCCCTTCTCAATTCAGGGCCAATAAAGGTGGGTGACAAGCCTGTCAGAGGTCTTGTCTTGCCCCAAATAACCTGCCAGTGGCACATCATGATTCATGAACCAGTTCCAGTAGGACCGCCCTGAAGCACTGGTGGACCACCAACACACTGGTTACACCAGGCTCAGGAGCCTTAGTCTCACTATACAGGAGACCATTCGCCCAATAGATCAGGTGTTTGCCAGATGCATCACCAGCTGCCTGGGTCTCAGCCTGCTGCAAAAGAACCACGAGAGTAGGGCATTTCCTCTGTACATTGCAGAACTCCTCTCTGGTGGGACCCCCTTCCTGTTGGCAGTTGGGCAGCTCAGGCCTGTTCCCCAGTTCTGCCACATCCTCCCCTGTAGGTTTGGGTTGTTCCCATCAGGGTCAGTCTCCTCCCGGACTGTGGGAGTGTCAGGGGCAGGTTTCCCATGCCCCTTGCTCTTCCTCTTCCTTGCAGGTTCTTGGGCCATTCATCTAGGCTCCAGGTCCTCCTGACCACCCTCTTGTGCTGCCATGGACTGGTGGTCAGGCACACCTACTCAAGCAACCCAAGCATCTCCTAGTGTGACCTGGGCTCCACCTCCTTCCAGGCGGTAGCCTACAGGTCTTTGCAAAGCAGAAACTTCACAAGCATGGGCGGACTCACAGCTACCCTCAAGGATTCTGAACATCCCGAATCAAAGACAAGCAGAGCCACTGAGTAGGGGCTCTCACGGTTGGCAGCTGTAACAACTTGGTGGAACACATGAGGGACTACCTGCTCTGAAGACACCAGATGACACCGGATGGTAGTAATGCTGGCTCTGGTGAATCTCAGAGCCTCTACCCTCTGCCCATTAATGGCGACCCTTTACCTGTACTTTCTAGTGTTACTAGGCATATGGATTTTCTACACCATCTCTTCATCACTCAGGGACACTAGGGTAACCTCAACTCTGTCCTTACCACTAATTGGGACAAACACCTCCCCAAGCGCTACATTAGCGAGGCCCCAGTGACTGCCCACTTGTGGGGGGTTGGGTCCGCTTGAGACACTTGGCATCCCCCTTGTAGTGTCCTTCCTGTTGACACTCATAACACTTAAGGGGTGCCCTCCCTGCAGACCTACTGTCAGGGAACATTTTCTTTTTCTTCTCAGCAGGGGGATGGGATTCAGAGAGATTACTGTCAATTAAGTGTTGGTGCAGATTTGAAAAACCAAGTCTAAACATGTGCTCTGTTTCAATCAAGTTATACAGCCCCTGTTAATCCTTAACTTCACTGCCCTTCACCCAACCGTCCAATGCTTTGCAGAAAGAATCAACACAATCCACCCAGGTACGTGGGGATAGCTTCTGACGTTCCATGAACTTCTGTTTGTCCTTCTCTGGGGCCAAACCATGCTTTATGATCAGGGCTTCTTTCATGGGGGTATACCTCATACTGTCACCCGCATCTTGGTCCAGTAGGGTGACCCTCCCCTCAGTAGGGATATGTCTCCACAGACTAGACCCCAATCTCCCTCAGGCATCTTGTGCATCTGTAGGGCAATCTCATAAGCCTCACACCATCTATCTATGTCATCCCCCACTCCAAAGTCCTGTACCAGACCCTTGCAAAAGTATACCCTCTTGCCGGAGGACACAGAAGAAATGCTGCCACCACTGGACTCTATTTAATTAGCTTTTATGTCCAGTTCTCTTAGGCTCCTCTCATGAGCCAAGTAATCCTCTCCTCCATGGCCAGTTTTTCCCTAGCTTATGCTCTCTCAGCCTCAGCTGCCTCCATGGAAAGCTTCTTTTGCTCTGGTTCCTCTGGTTCCATGGCCAGCCTTCTTTCCTCTAAGGCCTTTCATTTCTATATTTGAGCTTAGACAGCTTCAATTTGATTTTTAATTGTCTTTCCTGTTCTCCAGCTCCTCTGGGGATAGGCCTCTAGATGATGCACTGCTCCCTGCCCTGGCAGGATGTTGCCCCCCTGCTCCATAGGCAGTCCCAGACTCTCTAGTGAGTCATGGTCCAGCTCCTCATTATCATCCAGTTCCTCAGCCTCCTCTAAGGTTACATTTACTGCAACAAAAACTTCTGCCCAGGCCCTCAGGGCCTTTTGCTGCTGCACCTTCCTGGTGATGCTTTTTATAGGAAGCTCAATCCGCTTGCAGCAATCCTTGAGCTGGTCCACAGTATAACCCTCTAGGTTAGCCAACTCAAAATCAATTGTTGCAGGTGTATTCCACCAGTCACTGTCAGAGACATGATTTTGGCAAACAAAAATTAAAAATGCCAATCAGGGAGAATTTAAAATGGTTCAAATTGGATAGTCAGTAGCTTACACCAATTAATGTATGGCACTGAACAAATGCAAGTCCTATCCTCACTGCTGATCAACAATGTTAGAAATTGGGTTTCTTGTTAGCAGAGGTATGCACCCTGTCCAAGCAGGAAGCACATTGCTAGTCAGGGTAGATCACAAACACACCATGAATTAACCTGTGCTCACCCTCTGTTACCTTGGCACAGAGCGGTCAGGCTTAGCTAAGGAGACAATGTGTAAAGTATTTGTGCGACACATCAAACAGTAACACAGTGAAAACACCACAAAAAAGACTGCACCTCAGTTTAGAGACATAGAGAATAATTGTATAAATAAAACAAGACCAAATTGGCAAGAATCTAATCAGTAGAAGTCGAGATATGAATTTTTAAAGATTATATGCAAAAATAGCGCTTCTTAGAATTAGTAAGCGCTTAAAGAGTTCATTGGTTGCACTGGAGTTCAGGCTGACCGTGACAGAGCATGGGCTGGATGCAGGACACACTCAAGGCCTGCTGAGCAAAATTACCTTGATCCTGGTCGCAACAAATGAGATACAGGGTGCAGTTGAGCGATGCTTCGGTGAGCCCTAAGCAGTTCCGACGGGTCCGATTGCAATGTGCTGGGTTTTCCCACGTTGTAGAGGCGATGCGTACATCTTCTCCATGCAGTGGTGGTGGTTCCGGTGGCAATGCGCTGTGTCCAAGTGCGATGCATCGATCTGGTTCCTGCAACAACAGCGATGTGTCAGTTCCGATTGGCACAACAGTGTTGATGCGTGAGTTCTGACAGATGCAGCACTTTATAGTCAGTTCCAAGGGTGCAATACTGGGTTGGCACCACTTGGTAGAGCAAGACTTGCAGCAAGCAAAGTTCAGGTGCTGTTCGTGAGTTGAAGAGGAGTCTAAGATATTCCTGAGACTTCAGAACAGGAAGCAAGCCAACAAGCTCTTGGGGATACTTAGGTTCTGGGATGTAGAGATGCAGGCCACGTCCTTCTCATTCCCAGGCAAGATGACAGCAGGCAGCAGGCCAGAACAACAAAACAGTCCAGCAGAGTGGCAGTCCATCCAGCAGCACAGTAGTCCTTCTTCACGGTAGAATGTTCTCAGTTCCAGAAGTATCTAGTATTTTTACCCAGTTGGGCCTTTGAAGTGGAGGAGACTTCTAAGAGATGCCATTGAAGTGCACAAGTCCATGCCTTTCCTGTCCTGGCCTCAAACTCATTACAGAGGCGGTATGCAGCCCTTTATGTGGGGACAGGACACATCCCTTTCAGGTGTAAGTGTCAGCTACTCCCTTCCATCCTGCCCAAGATGGCCCATCAGCACGTGGATGGTCCATCAATCACATCTAAGGTCCCTTTGTGTGTGGCTTTCTAGAGGAAATGCACAAAGCCAGCTGTCACCCACCCAGACATATATTCAGAGGCAGACAGAAGGCATCAAATGTTTATAGTAAGAAAAGGCCAATTGTCTAGAAAGTAGCACTTTCAGAATTGCAATTTAAAATCCAACTTCACCATAAGTTGTGTTTTTAAATTGTGATTCCAGAGACACCAATTGTGGGGGTTCCATCTCTTCCCAATTGGAAAATACACTTATAAAATATAATGAGGCAATCCCAATGTTATCCTATGGGAGTGCCAGGCATTGCACTAGTGAAAAACAAATTTAAGAGTATTTCACTACCAGGACATGTAAAACTTAAAAAGTACTTGTCCTACTTTTTAAATATACTACACCCTGCCCAGGGTCTGTCCAGGGCCAACCTTAGGGGTGAATGACATGTAATAAAAAGGAAGGTTTGGGTCTGGCAAGTGGGTTAACTTGCCAGGTCGACATGGCAGTTTAAAACTGCACACACATTCTCTGCAGTGGCAGGCCTGATACATGTTCACAGGTCTACTTAAGTGGGATGCCCAACCAGTGCTACAGGCCCACTAGTGCTGCTGCAGCAAATGATGGACGGATTGCTGAAAGAATCAAACATTCACCCCCAGCCAAAAGATCTTGGTTAAATCCATTGTTCTTTTGCTCACTACGCCACCCCAGTTTGGACCCAATCATATGCAAATCAGTCTTGATCCTGCTCCTCATGGGAACAGTCCAGCCCGAACTGCCAAGCCGGGTCCTCCCTCGACCGTAAACAAGCATCCTGGCACCAATTTTTGGGTAACACCCCTCATCAGCCAGGTTAGCTTGAATCCAGTGGCACAGCTAGCAAGGTGGGAGGCACAATCACTGCTGCAGGCCCACTAGTAGTATTTAATTTACAGGCCCTGGGCACATGTAGTGCACTTTACTAGGGACTTATAAGTAAATGAAATATGCCAATTTGTGGATAGGCCAATGTTGCCATGTTTTAAGTATAAAGCACATGCACTTTGGCACTGATTAGCAATGGTAAAGTGCCCAGATTCCTAAAAACTGCAAAAACAAAGTCAGCAAAAACAGTTAAAACAGGAGATGTGTTGAACAAAGTCAGGGAAAACAACGTCAAGGATGTCAGGTCTAACACTGACTCTTTTTCTATGTAAAGCGGGTAGCTATAGATTTTCGGTCCTAGGTCAGCAGGCAACTGGAAAACTAGCTAACTTGCACATTTTTTAAAACTAGACACCTGCACATTTTTTTAAAGTAGACACTATTGGGAATCCAGGTTGGGGTGGCTTGCATTGCTCTCACCTGGCTTACTTACCCAGTATAATAGACATAGACACATCAAATTTTTCCACAGAAAACTGACCCTTTTTTTCAAGAGGTTAGCTGTGGATTTTGGGCCCTAGGTCAGCCAGCACCTAGGTAAACTTACAAAACCTGCACAGTTTTTAAAACTAGACAACCAGGGGATTGAGCTAGAATGAGGCCCTAGAGGGCCTCAATGGGCCCTCAGAAATGTGTTCGCTGCACAATTTGCTTAAGGAAGTCAACATCCAAAAAGAGAAGGACGTAGTCAATCAGCTAAAAATTGGCTGTATCGACTTGACACCCAGTGCCACCAGTGAGCAGCAGAATTTCGGGCTGCACTTAAGTTTGAGGCTGCCAAGAGAGCACTCTGTCTGTGTTTGCCTACCCTGTTAAAGTTGCTCCGCTGCAAAGACTGTGCTTGCGAAGGGATAGCACGACTGCCATCATTATGTTCCTCAGAATAACTGCCAGACAAGTCATTGGATGGAACTCCACTGAATGAAAACTCAGTTCCAGATTCTGTTCCATTTTCCTCTCCTCAGACTCTGTCTCAGTATCTGCTGCCTCATTATCTGATCCTGCCTCAGAGCTTTCCTCCATAACCCGAGTTAGGGCCTGGGCAGCAGTCATCTACCATGACTCCATCTCTGCTGACTGGCTAAAACCTTCCTTCTAAAACACTGCCCTATGTAGAGGAGAGAAGTATTGTTCTGAATCAGTTGGTGTGTGAGATGTGCACAACAGTAAATAAACACAAAATTACTTATCTGGTTCCTTGAATCTGCAGGTTCTCCAAAGTGACAAAAAACACCAAAACACACAGTATTACTTGATCTTGCCACATACCCAATGCCACAGCATACTTTTGTCATGGCTTATGCAAAACCTTTTTGTTGGTGGAGCTGGTGGGTATTTGCCAGTATAAAACTAATTTCCAAATTACAAAAACCTACTTTGAGCTCAAGAAGCTACACATTCCCATAGTAGCCAGTGTAAGTTTGTACACAGGCATGCTCCTTGTGAAAACACACAGTGCTATCACCAGGGTCACTAGAATTATGTGGCGGAAAAGCACCCAATTATGACACAGGGCTGACTAAATTATGCAAAAAGAAAAGGCAAATTATGTGGCATAATGAGGCACTTTTTTATACTATTACTTCATTGTTTTCTGATTTCAAAACATGATAGCACTATCTGTGCAAAGATTTCCCCTCATTTTATCACCAGTATGGGAACCAAATTCAGAAATAACCAACTGAAAGATGACAAGTCAACATTGTGCAGGGCCTTCCACTGCATGCCAATAAAATGTTACTGTGTGTACATTGCAGCTTTTAAAAAATAAATGTGTTTTTCCCTATGGGGGTGCAATCACTCAACCAAGGGAAAACACACATTTATGAAAAAAAGGAGTGTCCTCAGGGATGACCCCCACCTACATTTCTTTTATATTTTTGGGAAATTTGTTTTTCCACTGGATGACTGCGATCGGCCACCCATGGAAAAACACATTTCCCAAAAACTGTGGGCCCACAGGAGGTCAGCCAGGATGTCAGGAGGGTTGACCCCTTGAAAATTTCACTTTCTTTTAAAACATTTTTTTTTTTTAAATCCTTGGGGATGAGATCGCACACCCAAGGGAAAACAGCTTTATTTTTTCGTTATTGTGCCCTCAAGGGTGGTCGGCCCATTCACCATGAGAGCTGAGCCCCCTAAATAAGTCTCTGATGGTTGATTGGGTTTCATGGTTGTGGATTGCAGTGTGACCGCAATCCACAGCCAGGTAACCATTTCAGGAAGGCCTCATTAGAAAGTGGAGACTCTCCCCTTTCAAATGAGGTCTGGGGGGAGCCTCAAGGCCCCCACGGTCCCTCCAGCCCCCCACCTCCTGCGGGAGCCTGCATTGTTTTGACAGAGAGGGATCTGCTAAAATACAGCTTCCTCTCTGTCAAAACAATTGTGCTCCGCTTTGAGCAAGCAAGAACAAAATGCTCCTGCCAAGCCATAGCAAACAGCTATGTTCCGGGGTAGGAACCTGGGGAGGTGGCAGTCCCCAGGGCCATCTATGGCTGCAAGAGGAGGGCTGAGCGGCACCCTACTTTAAATTTCAAGATTTGCCCCATGGACCCTGCATACTTTCACACTAGCCCGGGTAGGTGGCATTCTCAGAGCCTTAATTTCATATTGAGACCCGGGGAGGTGGAGATCCCCGGGGCTGCAGGGGGGCTGCGCAGGGACCCCACATTAATTCAACATTTGCCCGTGGGGGGTGGCGGTCCCCAGGGCATGGGGTTTGCCCAGCAGGCAAACCCCGCATTAAATATAAACAATGCCCCAGGGAGATGGTGGTCCCCTGGGCAGTGGGGTAGGCCATAACTGAACTAATTTTAGAAATTGTCCCAGGTAGGTGGCGGTCCCCTGGGCTGCAGGGGGCCATGTGGGCCCCCTACATCATTTTAATGTTGATTGCCATAGGGAGGTGGCAGTCCCTGGGAAGCGGGGGCACTGTGTAGGCACCCCCTGCATAATTAAAATACACTGCCCCCAGGATTTGTCCCACCCAGGGGCTTCCGGAAAGAGATGCATGGGAGACCGCATGTATTTTTCTTTCAATTTTGCCGTGGATCCGTGGGTCCACCCATGAACTCGAGGCAAAATTGAATTTAAAAAATCCATTCATCGCTTTGGGCTGTAGTCGAACCCAAAATCCCTATAGGAAAATGCATGAGGAAAACTCATATATATATATATATATATATATATATATATATATATATATATATATATATATATATATATATATATATATATATATATATATTCACTGAAAAAACCATAGGTTTTAGGGACAGTTATAGTTAGTTGGACATTTCACTCGTACAAAACCATAGAAATTCCCCCGTTATAGTTAGTTCAGCTAACTATAACTTGCGCCCGCAATGCACTGCTGATGATGTCACATATTACATCACTCATGACATGGTCAGTGACATCACTGATGACATCACTGATGACATCTCAAATGACATCACTGATGACATCATCCAGTGACTGTGTGTTTCTGTAAAGTTTAAATATGTTTAATATATATAGGGAAAGGCGTATTGAAGAATGAGTGGGTGTATAAGTGTCTGAATGGATGATTTAGTACGTGAGTGACTGACTCTACAAGTGAGTGATTAAATGTATCTTACTGAATGCATGGGTTAATGACTAAACTGTGTGAATGTCTGTATCCGTCTGTCTGTTGGTTTGTAAGCGGCTGCATGAGCTTTCTGAATAGCTACATGAGTGTCTACATGGGTTATTGATTGATTGTCTGAGTATCTGTATGGGTGCCTGAGTGTTTGTGTGGGTGGGGTGTGTGTGACTCTGTGCATAGATGTGTGAGTTGGTGATTCACTGGGTGCATGGTTTCAAGAGTGCATCTGTGATGGAATGTATGGGTGGGTGAGTGTGTGTATGGGTGTGTTAGTGATTGAATGTATATCTCAGTGCTACATGTGTGAGTAACTACATATGTGAAAGGCAGTATATATGTGTGTTGGAGTATATAAATGGCTATAAGTGAGAGTGTGTGATTGTGAGAGTGGCTGTATCGATGAGTGTGTACTTGTATCAGTGATTGTATAAGAGTGTAAGAATGTGCTAGTATTTGTATGAGTAAGTGAGCTGGTGTGTGTATAACTGTTTAGGTGAGTAAATGGGTGTGTGATTAAGTTTTTTGCATGACTGACTAGGTGTGTGAGTACCTCTATGGATGAGTGGCGGTGTGTGAGTGTTTATATAGGTGTATGAGTGCATATGATAGTCCTGTACTGAGTGACTGTAAGTATGAGTGACTGTACGGGTGAGTGAGTGGATGTGTGTGTAGACCTAAGAATCAGTGAGTGGGTATGTAGTTTTTGGTGTTGGAGTGTCTATGGTTTTGAGAATGGCAGTCTGTAATTTAGAGTGGGTGTATCAAAAGTTATATTAGGGTGTGAGAAGATGCATGAAATTATCACATGGATGATGTCATCAGTGATGTCATTTGAGATGTCATCAGTGATGTCATCAGTGATGTCACTGACCATGTCATGAGTGATGTAATATGTGACGTCATCAGCAGTGCATTGCGGGGGCGCGAGTTATAGTTAGCTGAACTAACTATAACGGGGGAATTTCTATGGTTTTGTACGAGTGAAATGTCCAACTGACTATAACTGTCCCTAAAACCTATGGTTTTTTCAGTGAATTTCAAAGGTTTTTTAAATGCTAATTTCTAACTATAACGTGTCTGAAACCTATGGTTTTTTCAGTGAATTTCAAAGGTTTTTTAAATGCTAATTTCTAACTATAACGTGCCTGAAACCTATGATTTTTTAAGTGAATTTCAAAGGTTTTTTTAAATGCTAGTTTCTAACTATGCCTACAGAGGTAGGACATGTGAAGAAAGAAGAAAAAACGCACAGAAAGAAGCAAAAGATGTGCAGAAAGAACCAACAGAAGAGCAGAAAGAGGCCTTGTTGCAAAATCATCCTGTGCCCACAACTTTTTCAGACGGGTACTGGTGGTAACTGACTCTGACTAACCAGAGCCAGTGCTATGCTAAAAGACACTTAGAATACAGTGAAAACACCTACATACACTAGGGAACACTATGCGTTGGGGTACCCCTGTGATTAGCATGACCTCCTCTGCAAGTCCCTAGTACATAATAGGGCAGGGGGATTAAAACTACCTCTTAAAATGCGCTACAGGGCGCGTTTGCACAGTGGTGAAGGGGGGGGGCCTGAGGTGACATGTGTGCAAACGCACCCCGTGGCGCGTTTTAAGTTGCGGGATTAAGTCCCCTTGAATTCCGAGGGTCCCTTGGGCCCAACTAGCCCCCCAGGTACCTACAGTTAGGACCACAGAGCTGAGTTGCAGAGAGGCGTTCCGAGGCCACGCACCTTTTTTCACCTCTCTGCAACGCAACTCTGTTGTGCTTACTGAAGGTACCTGGTGGGCTAGTTGGCCCCCAGGGTCCCTCAGGATTCAAAGGGAATTAATTCCCCAACTTAAAACGCACCACAGGGCGTGTTTGCGCACATGTCACCTGAGGCCCCGCCCCCTCCCTTCACCACTGTGCAAACGCGCCCCGTGGTGCGTTTTAAGTTGGGGGATTAGGTCACCTTGAATCCTGAGGGTCCCTGGGGCCCAACTAGCCCACTAGGTACTTCCAGTAAGCACCACAGGCCTGCATTGCAACGCCTGTAACAAATTGTGCAGTTGTGTTTAGGTAGTGAAGAGGGTCGTGCTGGGGGTAGTGTTTTAGGGTTTAGGGTAGTGCAGTGGTGTTTGTGTAGTGTAGGGGGTCATGCTGGGGGTAGATTTAGGGTTTAGGGTAGTGCAGTGGTGTTTGGGTAGTGTAGGGAGTCGTGCTGGGGGAGTGTTTTAGGGTTTACGGTAGTGCAGTGGTGTTTGGGTAGTGTAGGGGGTCGTGCTGGGGGTAGTGTTTTAGGGTTTAGGGTAGTGCAGTGGTGTTTGGGTAGTGTAGGAGTTCGTGCTGGGGGTAGTGATTTAGGGTAGTGCAGTGGTGTTTGGGTAGTGTAGGGGGTACTGCTGGGGGTAGTGTTTTAGGGTTTAGGTTAGTGCAGTGGTGTTTGGGTAGTGTAGGGGTACTGCTGGGGGTAGTGTTTTAAGGTTTAGGGTAGTGCAGTGGTGTTTGTGTAGTGTAGGGGGTAGTGTTTTAGGGTTTAGGGTAGTGCAGTGGTGTTTGTGTAGTGTAGGAGGTCGTGTTTTAGGGTTTAGGGTAGTGCAGTGGTCTTTGGGTAGTGTAGGGAGTCATGCGGGGGTAGTGTTTTAGGGTTTAGGGTAGTGTAGGGGGTCATGCGGGGTTGAGTGTTTTAGGGATTAGGGTTGTGCATTGGTGTTTGGGTAGTGTAGGGGGTCATGCGGGGGTAGTGTTTTAGGGTTTAGGGCAGTGCAGTGGTGTTTGGGTAGTGTAGGGGGTCGTGCTGGGGGGAGTGTTTTAGGGTTTAGGGCAGTGCAGTGGTGTTCGGGTAGTGTAGGGGGTCGTGCTGGGGGGAGTGTTTTAGGGTTTAGGGCAGTGCAGTGGTGTTCGGGTAGTGTAGGGGGTCGTGCTGGGGGAGTGTTTGAGGGTTTAGGGCAGTGCAGTCGTGTTCGGGTAGTGTAGGGGGTTGCGCTGGGGGTAGTATTTTAGGGTTTAGGGTAGTGCAGTGGTGTTCGGGTAGTGTAGGGGGTCGTGCTGGGAGTAGTGTTCAAGGGTTTAGGGCAGTACAGTGGTGTTTGGGCAGTGTAGGGGGTAATGCTGGGGGTGGTGTTTTAGGGTTTAGGGCAGTGCAGTGGTGTTCGGGCAGTGTAGGGGGTCGTGCTGGGGGTGGTGATTCAGGGTT
The DNA here is from genome assembly GCA_963921515.1 of Calotriton arnoldi. Taxonomy (NCBI): domain Eukaryota; kingdom Metazoa; phylum Chordata; class Amphibia; order Caudata; family Salamandridae; genus Calotriton; species Calotriton arnoldi. Next base: position 564,163 of record CAWUFW010011987.1, read on the forward strand.
TAGGGCAGTGCAGTGGTATTCGGGCAGTATAGGGGGTGGTGTTTCAGGGTTTAGGGCAGTGCAGTGGAGTTCGGGCAGTTTAGGGGGTCGTGCAGGGGGTGGTGTTTCAGGGTTTAGGGCAGTGGTGTTCGGGCAGTGTAGGGGGTCATGCTGGGGGTGGTGTTTCAGGGTTTGGGGCAGTGCAGTGGTGTTCGAGCAGTAAAGGGGGTCGTGCTGGGGGTGGTGTTTCAGGGTTTAGGGCAGTGCAGTGGTGTTTGGGCAGTGTAGGGGGCAGTGCAGGGGGTGGTGTTTCAGGGTTTAGGGCAGTGCAGTGGTGTTCGGGCAGTGTAGGGGGTGCTGCAGGGGTGGTGTTTCAGGGTTTAGGGCAGTGCAGTGGTGTTCGGGCAGTGTAGGGGTCATGCAGGGGGTGGTGTTTCAGGGTTTAGGGCAGTGCAGTGGTGTTCGGGCAGTGTAGGGGGTCGTGCTGGAGCTGGTGTTTCAGGGTTTAGGGCAGTACAGTGGTGTTCGGGCAGTGTACGGGGTCGTGCTGGGGCTGGTGTTTCAGGGTTTAGGGCAGTGCAGTGGTGTTCGGGCAGTGTAGGGGGTTGTGCTGTGGCTGGTGTTTCAGGGTTTAGGGCAGTGCAGTGGTGTTCGGGCAGTGTAGGTGGTCGTGCTGGGGCTGGTGTTTCAGGGTTTAGGGCAGTGCAGTGGTGTTCGGGCAGTGTAGGGGGTCATGCTGGGGCTGGTGTTTCAGGGTTTAGGGCAGTGCAGTGGTGTTCGGGCAGTGTAGGGGGTCTTGCTGGGGCTGGTGTTTCAGAGTCTAGGGCAGTGCAGTGGTGTTCGGGCAGTGTAGGGGGTCTTGCTGGGGCTGGTGTTTCAGGGTTTAGGGCAGTGCAGTGGTGTTCGGGCAGTGTAGGGGGTCGTGCTGGGGGTGGTGTTTCAGGGTTTAGGGCAGTGCAGTGGTGTTTGGGCAGTGTAGGGGGTCATGCTGGGGCTAGTGTTTCAGGATTTAGGGCAGAGCAATGGTGTTCAGGCTGTGTAGGGGGTTTTGCTGGAGGTGGTGTTTCAGGGTTTAGGGCAGTGCAGTGGTGTTTGTGCAGTGTAGGGGGTGGTATTTGTTAGGGTTTAGGGCAGTGGTGTTCAGGCAGTGTAGGGGGTCTTGCTGGGGTTGATGTTTCAGGGTTTAGGGCAGTGCAGTGGTGTTCGGGCAGTGTAGGGTGTCATGCTGGGGTGGTGTTTCAGGGTTTAGGGCAGTGCAGTGGTGTTCCGGCAGTGTAGGAGGTCGTGCAGGGTGTGGTGTTTCAGGGTTTAGGGCAGTGCAGTGGTGTTCGGGCAGTGTAGGGGGTCGTGCTGGGGGTGGTGTTTCAGGGTTTAGGGCAGTGCAGTGGTGTTCGGGCAGTGTAGGGTGTCGTGCTGAGGGGTGGTGTTTCAGGGTTTAGGGCAGTGCAGTGGTGTTTGGGCAGTGTAGGGGGTCGTGCAGGGGGTGGTGTTTCAGGGTTTAGGGCAGTGCAGTGGTGTTTGGTCAGTGTAGGGGGTCGTGCAGGGGGTGTAGTTTCAGGGTTTAGGGCAGTGCAGTGGTGTTCGGCCAGTGTAGGTGGTCTTGCTGGGGGTGGTGTTTCAGGCTTTAGTGCAGTGGTGTTCGGGCAGTGTAGGGGGTCTTGCTGGGGGTGGTGTTTCACGGATTAGGGCAGTGCAGTGGTGTTCGGGCAGTGTAGGGGGTCTTGCTGGGGCTGGTGTTTCAGGGTTTAGGGCAGTGCAGTGGTTTTCGGGCAGTGTAGGCGGTTGTGCTGGGGCTGGTGTTTCAGGGTTTAGGGCAGTGCAGTGGTGTTCGGGCAGTGTACGGGGTTGTGCTGGGGCTGGTGTTTCAGGGTTTAGGGCAGTGCAGTGGTGTTCGGGCAGTGTAGGGGATCGTGCTGGGGGTGGTGTTTCAGGGTTTAGGGCAGTGCAGTGGTGTTCGGGCAGTGTAGGGGGTCGTGCTGGGGCTGGTGTTTCATGGTTTAGGGCAGTGCAGTGGTGTTCGGGCAGTGTAGGGGGTCGTGCTGGGGGTGGTGTTTCAGGGTTTAGGGCAGTGCAGTAGTGTTCGGGCAGTGTAGGGGGTCGTGCTGGGGGTGGTGTTTCAGGGTTTAGGGCAGTGCAGTGGTGTACGGGCAGTGTAGGGGGTCTTGCTGGGGGTGGTGTTTCAGGGTTTAGGGCAGTGGTGTTCGGGCAGTGTAGGGGGTCTTGCTGGGGGTAGTGTTTCGGGGTTTAGGGCAGTGCAGTGGTGTTCGTGCAGTGTAGGGGGTCGTGCTGGGGGTGGTGTTTCAGGGTTTAGGGCAGTGCAGTAGTGTTCGGGCAGTGTAGGGGATCGTGCAGGGGGTGGTGTTTCAGGGTTTAGGGCAGTGCAGTGGTGTTCGGGCAGTGTAGGGGGTCGTGCTGGGGGTGGTGTTTCAGGGTTTAGGGCAGTGCAGTTGTGTTCGGGCAGTGTAGGGGGTCGTGCAGGGGGTGGTGTATCAGGGTTTAGGGCAGTGCAGTGGTGTTCGGGCAGTGTAGGGGTCGTGCTGGGGCTGGTGTTTTAGGGTTTAGGGCAGTGCAGTGGTGTTCGGGCAGTGTAGGGGGTCTTGCTGAGGGTGGTGTTTCAGGGTTTAGGGCAGTGGTGTTCGGGCAGTGTAGGGGGTCTTGCTGGGGGTGGTGTTTCAGGGTTTAGGGCAGTGCAGTGGTGTTCGGGCAGTGTAGGGGGTCGTGCTGGGGGTGGTGTTTCAGGGTTTAGGGCAGTGCAGTGGTGTACGGGCAGTATAGGGGTCTTGCTGGGGGTGGTGTTTCAGGGTTTAGGGCAGTGGTGTTCGGGCAGTGTAGGGGGTCTTGCTGGGGGTAGTGTTTCGGGGTTTAGGGCAGTGCAGTGGTGTTCGTGCAGTGTAGGGGGTCGTGCTGGGGGTGATGTTTCAGGGTTTAGGGCAGTGCAGTAGTGTTCGGGCTGTGTAGGGGATCGTGCAGGGGGTGGTGTTTCAGGGTTTAGGGCAGTGCAGTGGTGTTCGGGCAGTGTAGGGGGTCGTGCTGGGGGTGGTGTTTCAGGGTTTAGGGCAGTGCAGTGGTGTTCGGGCAGTGTAGGGGGTCGTGCAGGGGGTGGTGTATCAGGGTTTAGGGCAGTGCAGTGGTGTTCGGGCAGTGTAGGGGTCGTGCTGGGGCTGGTGTTTCAGGGTTTAGGGCAGTGCAGTGGTGTTCGGGCAGTGTAGGGGGTCTTGCTGAGGGTGGTGTTTCAGGGTTTAGGGCAGTGGTGTTCGGGCAGTGTAGGGGGTCTTGCTGGGGGTGGTGTTTCAGGGTTTAGGGCAGTGCAGTGGTGTTCGGGCAGTGTAGGGGGTCTTGCTGGGGGTAGTGTTTCAGGGTTTAGGGCAGTGCAGTGGTGTTCGTGCAGTGTAGGGGGTCATGCTGGGGATGGTGTTTCAGGGTTTAGGGCAGTGCAGTAGTGTTCGGGCAGTGTAGGGGGTCGTGCAGGGGTGGTGTTTCAGGGTTTAGGGCAGTGCAATGGTGTTCGGGCAGTGTAGGGGGTCGTGCTGGGGTGGTGTTTCAGGGTTTAGGGCAGTGGTGTTCGGGCAGTGTAGGGGGTCTTGCTGGGGGTGATGTTTCAGGGTTTAGGGCAGTGCAGTGGTGTTCGGGCAGTGTAGGAGGTCTTGCTGGGGGTAGTGTTTCAGGGTTTAGGGCAGTGCAGTGGTGTTCGGGCAGTGTAGGGGTCATGCTGGGGCTGGTGTTTCAGGGTTTAGGACAGTGCAGTGGTGTTCGGGCAGTGTAGGGGGTCGTGAAGGGGTGGTGTTTCAGGGTTTAGGGCAGTGCAGTGGTGTTCGGGCAGTGTAGGGGGTCGTGCTAGGGTATGTGTTTCAGGGTTTAGGGCAGTGCAGTGGTGTTCGGGCAGTGTAGGGGGTCGTGCTGGGGGTAGTGTTTTAGGGTTTAAGGTAGTGCAGTGGTGTTTGTGTAGTGTAGGGGGTCGTGCTGGGGGCAGTGTTTTAGGGTTTAGGGTAGTGCAGTGGTGCTTGTGTAGTGTAGGGGGTCGTGCTGGGGGTAGTGTTTTAGGGTTTAGGGTAGTGTAGGGGGTCATGCGGGGTTGAGTGTTTTAGGGATTAGGGTAGTGCATTGGAGTTTGGGTAGTGTAGGGGGTCATGCGGGGGTAGTGTTTTAGGGTTTAGGGCAGTGCAGTGGTGTTTGGGTAGTGTAGGGGGTCGTGCTGGGGGAGTGTTTTAGGAATTAGGGCAGTGCAGTGGTGTTTGAGTAGTGTATGGGGTCGTGCTGGGGGAGTGTTTTAGGGTTTAGGGCAGTGCAGTGGTGTTCGGGTAGTGTAGGGGGTCGTGCTGGGGGAGTGTTTTAGGGTTTAGGGCAGTGCAGTGGTGTTCAGGTAGTGTAGGTGGTCGTGCTGGGGGGAGTGTTTAAGGGTTTAGGGCAGTGCAGTCGTGTTCGGGTAGTGTAGGGGGTTGTGCTGGGGGTATTATTTTAGGGTGTAGGGTAGTGCAGTGGTGTTCTGGTAGTGTAGGGGGTCGTACTGGGGGTAGTGTTCTAGGGTTTAGGGCAGTACAGTGGTGTTTGGGCAGTGTAGGGGGTAATGCTGGGGGTGGTGTTTTAGGGTTTAGGGCAGTGCAGTGGTGTTCGGGCAGTGTAGGGGGTCGTGCTGGGGTGGTGTTTCAGGGTTTGGGCAGTGCAGTGGTGTTTGGGCAGTGTAGGGGGTGGTGTTTCAGGGTTTAGGGCAGTGCAGTGGTGTTCGGGCAGTGTAGGGGGTCGTGCAGGGGGTGGTGTTTCAGGGTTTAGGGCAGTGGTGTTCGGGCAGTGTAGGGGGTCGTGCTGGGGGTGGTGTTTCAGGGTTTGGGGCAGTGCAGTGGTGTTCGAGCAGTAAAGGGGGTCTTGCTGGGGGTGGTGTTTCAGGGTTTAGGGCAGTGCAGTGGTGTTCAGGCAGTGTAGGGGGCAGTGCAGGGGGTGGTGTTTCAGGGTTTAGGGCAGTGAAGTGGTGTTCGGGCAGTGTAGGGGGTGCTGCAGGGGGTGGTGTTTCAGGGTTTAGGGCAGTGCAGTGGTGTTCGGGCAGTGTAGGGGGTCATGCAGGGGGTGGTGTTTCAGGGTTTAGGGCAGTGCAGTGGTGTTCGGGCAGTGTGAGGGGTCGTGCTGGAGCTGGTGTTTCAGGGTTTAGGGCAGTACAGTGGTGTTCGGGCAGTGTACGGGGTCGTGCTGGGGCTGGTGTTTCAGGGTTTAGGGCAGTGTAGTGGTGTTCGGGCAGTGTAGGGGGTTGTGCTGTGGCTGGTGTTTCAGGGTTTAGGGCAGTGCAGTGGTGTTCGGGCAGTGTAGGTGGTCGTGCTGGGGCTGGTGTTTCAGTGTTTAGGGCAGTGCAGTGGTGTTCGGGCAGTGTAGGGGGTCATGCTGGGGCTGGTGTTTCAGGGTTTAGGGCAGTGCAGTGGTGTTCGGGCAGTGTAGGGGGTCTTGCTGGGGCTGGTGTTTCAGAGTCTAGGGCAGTGCAGTGGTGTTCGGGCAGTGTAGGGGTCTTGCTGGGGCTGGTGTTTCAGGGTTTAGGGCAGTGCAGTGGTGTTCGGGCAGTGTAGGGGGTCGTGCTGGGGGTGGTGTTTCAGGGTTTAGGGCAGTGCAGTGGTGTTTGGGCAGTGTAGGGGGTCATGCTGGGGCTAGTGTTTTAGGATTTAGGGCAGAGCAATGGTGTTCAGGCAGTGTAGGGGGTTTTGCTGGAGGTGGTGTTTCAGGGTTTAGGGCAGTGCAGTGGTGTTCGTGCAGTGTAGGGGGTGGTGTTTTTTAGGGTTTAGGGCAGTGGTGTTCAGGCAGTGTAGGGGGTCTTGCTGGGGTTGATGTTTCAGGGTTTAGGGCAGTGCAGTGGTGTTCGGGCAGTGTAGGGGGTCATGCTGGGGGTGGTGTTTCAGGGTTTAGGGCAGTGCAGTGGTGTTCCGGCAGTGTAGGAGGTCGTGCAGGGGGTGGTGTTTCAGGGTTTATTGCAGTGCAGTGGTGTTCGGGCAGTGTAGGGGGTCGTGCTGGGGGTAGTGTTTCAGGGTTTAGGGCAGTGCAGTGGTGTTCGGGCAGTGTAGGGTGTCGTGCTGAGGGGTGGTGTTTCAGGGTTTAGGGCAGTGCAGTGGTGTTCGGGCAGTGTAGGGGGTCGTGCAGGGGGTGGTGTTTCAGGGTTTAGGGCAGTGCAGTGGTGTTTGGGCAGTGTAGGGGGTTGTGTAGTTGGTGGTGTTCCAGGGTTTAGGGCAGTGCAGTGGTGTTCGGCCAGTGTAGGTGGTCTTGCTGGGGGTGGTGTTTCCGGCTTTAGTGCAGTGGTGTTCGGGCAGTGTAGGGGGTCTTGCTGGGGGTGGTGTTTCAGGGATTAGGGCAGTGCAGTGGTGTTCGGGCAGTGTAGGGGGTCTTGCTGGGGCTGGTGTTTCAGGGTTTAGGGCAGTGCAGTGGTTTTCGGGCAGTGTAGGCGGTCGTGCTGGGGCTGGTGTTTCAGGGTTTAGGGCAGTGCAGTGGTGTTCGGGCAGTGTACGGGGTTGTGCTGGGGCTGGTGTTTCAGGGTTTAGGGCAGTGGTGTTCGGGCAGTGTAGGGGGTCTTGCTGGGGCTGGTGTTTCAGGGTTTAGGGCAGTGCAGTGGTGTTCGGGCAGTGTAGGGGGTCTTGCTGGGGGTGGTGTTTCAGGGTTTAGGGCAGTGGTGTTCGGGCAGTGTAGGGGGTCTTGCTGGGGGTGGTGTTTCAGGGTTTAGGGCAGTGCAGTAGTGTTCGGGCAGTGTAGGGGGTCGTGCAGGGGGTGGTGTTTCAGGGTTTAGGGCAGTGCAGTGGTGTTCGGGCAGTGTAGGGGTCGTGCTGGGGGTAGTGTTTCGGGGTTTAGGGCAGTACAGTGGTGTTCGGGCAGTGTAGGGGATCGTGCAGGGGTGGTGTTTCAGGGTTTAGGGCAGTGCAGTGGTGTTCGGGCAGTGTAGGGGGTCGTGCTGGGGGTGGTGTTTCAGGGTTTAGGGCAGTGCAGTGGTGTTCGGGCAGTGTAGGGGGTCGTGCAGGGGGTGGTGTTTCAGGGTTTAGGGCAGTGCAGTGGTGTTCGGGCAGTGTAGGGGTCTTGCTGGGGGTAGTGTTTCAGGGTTTAGGGCAGTGCAGTGGTGTTCGTGCAGTGTAGGGGGTCGTGCTGGGGATGGTGTTTCAGGGTTTAGGGCAGTGCAGTAGTGTTCGGGCAGTGTAGGGGGTCGTGCAGGGGTGGTGTTTCAGGGTTTAGGGCAGTGCAGTGGTGTTCGGGCAGTGTAGGGGGTCGTGCTGGGGGTGGTGTTTCAGGGTTTAGGGCAGTGGTGTTCGGGCAGTGTAGGGGGTCTTGCTGGGGGTGATGTTTCAGGGTTTAGGGCAGTGCAGTGGTGTTCGGGCAGTGTAGGAGGTCTTGCTGGGGGTAGTGTTTCAGGGTTTAGGGCAGTGCAGTGGTGTTCGGGCAGTGTAGGGGTCATGCTGGGGCTGGTGTTTCAGGGTTTAGGGCAGTGCAGTGGTGTTCGGGCAGTGTAGGGGGTCGTGAAGGGGGATAGTGTATCAGGGTTTAGGGCAGTGCATTGGTGTTCGGGCAGTGTAGGGGGTCGTGCTAGGGTATGTGTTTCAGGGTTTAGGGCAGTGCAGTGGTGTTCGGGCATTGTAGGGGGTCGTGCTGGGGGTAGTGTTTTAGGGTTTAAGGTAGTGCAGTGGTGTTTGTGTAGTGTAGGGGTCGTGCTGGGGGCAGTGTTTTAGGGTTTAGGGTAGTGCAGTGGTGCTTGTGTAGTGTAGGGGGTCGTGCTGGGGGTAGTATTTTAGGGTTTAGGGTAGTGCAGTGGTGTTTGTGTAGTGTAGGGGGTCATGTTTTAGGGTAGTGCAGTGGTGTTTGGGTAGTGTAGGGGGTCGTGCTGGGGGTAGTATTTTAGGATTTAGGTTAGTGCAGTGGTGTTGGGGTAGTGTTTTAGGGTTTAGGGTAGTGCAGTGGTGCTTGTGTAGTGTAGGGGGTCGTGCTGGGGTAGTGTTTTAGGGTTTAGGGTAGTGCAGTGGTGTTTTTGTAGTGTAGTGGGGTCATGTTTTAAGATGCAACGCTCCAATACCTGACCAGTCTGCACTACATAAAACTGCAAAAAAACTAAAAATAAAAAGTGTTATGCACACTTTTGTCATTGGGCTATATGTGGGCTACATCTGGGTAATATTTGTGCTACATTTGGGCTCTTTTTTCACTGGTGGCCATCTTGGAAGACTTCTTTGTTATGAAGTTTCCTAATTTCCTCATTTACTGCAGTCTCCTCAGTAGGAAATGCTTTCAGTTTTTACTTTGATTCCATCAAGAAGGCATTCAGATGTGTCACACATTTGCCATAAATTTCAGAATGTTATTACTCTAGTTGTTCATTAGATCACTGTAGTAAAGCTACTGCTCACCAAGGAGTTAACTGGAAGTCTACTGCTGGTATTGAAAGTGATTGTTTCAGTCTGCATGTCAGAATTTTCTAATGAAATAGAAGAGGATTTGAGATCTCACTTAAAACATGCACTACATTTTCTTTTTGCAGCACTAACCATAATTTCTATGGCAAAATGAACCCCCTCATTTTGTTCCTTTTTAAATTAAATGTTTTAAGTGTTACCAGTTTATTCCAATCAAGATGGCTTCAGGTGTGCCATACTTTTGTCATAAGTAGGGCTGTTAGCACTCTAGTTGTTCTTTAGAACACTCTGGGAATCTGCAGTACAACACAAAGGCATCAACTGACAGGCTGCTCCTGTTGAAATATAACAGGAAGATATTTGAGATCTCACTTAAAACATGTCCTAATTTTTCTTTCTACAGCACTAACCATAATTTCTATGGCAAAATGAACCCCCTCATTTTGTTCCTTTTTAAATTAAATGTTTTATGTGTTACCAGTTTATTTCAATCAAGATGGCTTCAGGTGTGCCATACTTTTGTCATAAGTAAGACTGTTAGCGCTCTAGTTGTTCTTTAGAACACTCTGGGAAGCTGCAGTAGAACACAAAGGCATCAACTGACAGGCTGCTCCTGTTGAAATATAACAGGATGATATTTGAGATCACACTTGAAACATGTCCTAATTTTTCTTTCTACAGCACTAACCATAATTTCTATGACAAAATGAACCCCGTCATTTTGTTCCTTTTTAAATTAAATGTTTTAAGTGTTACCAGTTTATTCCAATCAAGATGGCTTCAGGTGTGCCATACTTTTGTCATAAGTAAGACTGTTAGCGCTCTAGTTGTTCTTTAGAACACTCTGGGAAGCTGCAGTAGAACACAAAGGCATCAACTGACAGGCTGCTCCTGTTGAAATATAACAGGAAGATATTTGAGATCACACTTGAAACATGTCCTAATTTTTCCTTCCAGAGCACTAACCATAATTTCTATGACAAGATGAACCCCATCATTTTGTTCCTTTTTAAATTAAATGTTTTAAGTGTTACCAGTTTATTCCAATCAAGATGGCTTCAGGTGTGCCATACTTTTGTCATAAGTAAGGCTGTTAGCACTCTAGTTGTTCTTTAGAACACTCTGGGAAGCTGCAGTAGAACACAAAGGAATCAACTGACAGTCTCTGCCCTTGTTGGATGTACATGTTTTACTGAGAATGTCAGACTTCATTCTCACATGACTGAGAAAGATAATGTGAATTTACAGAAAATATGCTCTCATTTTAGCTTCTGGGGCACCTTCCAAAACTGTATGGGACAAGCATGTGAAAATAGTTTTCTCTCAAACATGATTCATGATATCCCAGCAGAAGGTTTTTCACAGGGTAAAATCACCTTAGAACACACCACAATTCCTGAAATTAGTATGGTACCATCAACAAATGAATTCTAATGTAACTAAAGTCTGTTATCACCCTTTATAGTTCTCCTTTTGGTAACCCTCAAAATCTTCGATTCACTACAATGCATTTCAATGGAGTACTATCATTTATATTGGTCCCAAGATGGCTGCCAGCAATTCCAGGATGAAGTGCTGACAGCCAATCAGATCTCACGATGACATGTGTGGTTAGGCTCCGCCCAGATATATATGTGTTTTTACTTTTGATTTTCTCAGCAACTACTGAACGGATTTACACCATTTAACAAAAAGGGTTCTTTTGGAACCAAGAACTACCTCGTTGCCAAATTTGGTGTAATTCCGTTCAGCAGTTCGGGCTGTAGCCTTGCATAAATTTTCCTATGGGAAATTGATTTTTTGACTCTTATTTTTTTAATTTCCTCGCAACTACTGAACGGATTTACACCATTTAACAAAAGGGTTCTTTCTGAACCAAGAACTACCTCTTTGCCAAATTTGGTGTAATTCCGTTCAGCAGTTCGGGCTGTAGCCGTGTCTAAAGTTTCCTATGGGAAAATGAATGGGGAAAACACGTTTGATTTTTTTTTTTTTTGGGGGGGGGGGGGGGGGGGGGGGGGGGGGGGGGGG